>VFSX01000245.1:62500-265382 GCA_016618255.1 Chlamydomonas sp. UWO 241 | reverse complement strand
ACACGTTCAAACACACACACACACACACACAGACACACACACGCACACGTTCAACCACACACACACACACACACGCACACACGCACACAATTTGAAACACACACGCACACATACACACACGTTCAAACACACACACACATGCACACACACACGCGTTCAAACACACACACACACACACGTTCAAACACACACACACACACACACACGTTCAAACACACACACACACACGCACACACACACACACACACACAAACACACGTTCAAACACACACACACACACGCACACACACACACACGTTCAAACACACACAAACACACAGACGCACACACACACACGTTCAAACACACACGCACACACACACACACGCGTTCAAACACACACACACACACACACGTTCAAACACACACACACACGCACACCACACACAAAACGTCAAACACACCACACACACACACGCACACACACCACGGGACGTTCAAACAACACACACACACACACAACAAGTTCGAAACACACACAACCGCACACACACACACACACACACACGTCAAATCCACACACACACACACCGAGACACACGACACACCAACACACACGTTCACACACACACGTCAAAACACACCCACACACAGCCACACGCGCTTTCAAAGCCACACACGACACACCACACACGCACACACACGACACCGTTCAAACACACAAACACCACCACACACACACGTCTCAAACCAACACACACAACACGACACACGTGCAAGCCACACACACACGAGCACGCACGACACAACCCACACCATTCAAACACACACACACACACACACACACACACACACACACGTTTAAACACACACACACACGCACACACACACACGTTCAAACACACACACACACACGCACACACACACGTTCAAACACACACACACACACGCACACACACACACGTTCAAACACACACACACACACACGCACACACACTCACACCTTCAAACACACACACACACACACACACACACGCACGCACACACACACACGTTCAAACACACACACACACCTGCAGCATACCCTCCCGCGTCGCTGCGCGCTGCGAAAAGATGTCGAGGATGAGTGCGGTGCGGTCGCACACCTGCGTGTGTGTGTATGTGTGTGTGTGTGTGTGTTTGTGTGTGTGCTTGTTGGCTGGGGGGGGGGGAGATGCGGCGGCCTCGGCTCCCATCACACCGACTTTGGCTTTCTACCGCGTGCGGGAATGGAATCAGCCACAGCGTGGTCACCAGGTGGACGCCCCCCCCCCCCTCCCACACACACGCACCCAGACGCCACCGACGCTCCTGCCTTGACCTCCACCGATCTCGAGTCCGTCCCCAGTTGGATCGCCTTCTCCAGCGCGCGCCTAACAAACACACCACGCCAACAGGCACGACCACTCTTCCTGCTTGTGCGCGGGATGGCATCTGCCACAGCGCATGGGCACCAGGTGGAAGCCCCCCCACCCTCCCCCAACCCCACCCCCTCCACACACAGACACGCTCTTGCCTTGGTCTGGAACTCCACACAGCCAGCGTCCTTCTCCCCGTTCATCCTCTGGGTTGCGTCTAAAAAAATGAACTCGACCCTCGACACTCGTCAGGATGTCGCCAGCCCAGGACGCGTGTCTCCTTGCCTTTGGTGCAGTTACCGCGCAGCTACCATGCAGCTTCATTGCAGTTACCCACTTTGATTGGGAACTCCACCGAGCCCGCATCCTTCCCCCCGTTGATCGCCTTCTCCAGGTTGCGCAGCTGACTGGGAGAGAGCTCGTCGTCGAAGATCACGGTCTCCACATTCAGAGCGCGCGCGGCGATCGCGACCTACGGGCATGCCACAGCAGGCAGGCAGGCAGGCAGGAGGGAGGCGGTTGGCCGCAGGCAGGTGGTCAGGAGGCGGTAGCAGCAGTTCAGAATGGTCTCGACATTTAGAGCGCGCGCGGCGATCGCGACCTGCAGGACCAGGCCGCCGGAGGCACAAAGGAGGTTAGCCAGCTGGCAGGCAGGCAGGCAGGATGATGGCGGTCAGCAGCAGGCAGGCAGGTGGTCAGCAGGCGGTAAAGCGGTGTCGACATTTAAGGCGCGCACGGCGACCGCTACCTGGGGGCATGGCAGGCAGGCAGGAGGGAGACGGTTAGCAGCAGGCAGGCAGGTGGTCAGCACGAGAGAGCTCGTCGTCGAAGATGAAAGTCACAACATTTAGAGCGCGCGCGGCGATCGCAACCTAGGGGCGTGACAGGAAGGTGGGAAGACAGGCGGGCGGTTAGAAGGCAGGCGGTTAGAAGGCAGGCAGGCAGGCAAACAGGCAGGCAAACAGGCAGGCAGGCAGCATCCGTGCGCGTGCAGGTGCAGGTGGGTGCACGAGTGGAGGGGTGAGGAGGGGTGGAGGCGACCTGCCAGCAGCCTGCACCACGCGCGCGGACGTGTCGAGCGGGCACTGGACAGCCCCGAGCGCCGCCCAGTGAGGGGTGCAAGGGGGGGGCGTGTGTGGGGGGTGACAGGGCGTCGTGTGTGGTATCGCGAGTGCGGCGGCGGCAGCAGCAGCAGCAGCAGCTGCGCCATAGGCCACAGGTGCTGGTGAGCCCCACTGTGGACTGGTAGTAAGCCCCACCACCACCACTACGTTTGACGACTTCAAACACTCGGAGTGGGGCACTAACAGCCAGGCGTGCACACAATCAAGGGGAGGGGGGGGGCTCCCGCCTCCACACACGAGCTTGACTGTGCCCCTCTGCCCTCCCAGGTCCGCCCCACACCTCACCTGTCACAGGCCACAGTGTGCAAACTTGCCACTCCCAATGGACGACGAGGTGTCGAGCGTTTCAAAGATCAGGGTTAAGGGGTTGAGGGGTTAAGGGTAAAAAGGTTCAGGGTAAAGGTTTCAGGGTTTTAGGGTTCCACACCTCACCTGCGCAATCTTGCCACTCCCGATGTACGCGAGTTGTTGGGGGTCTTGAAGGACAAGGGTTCAGGGTTCAAGGTCAAGTGTTAAAGGGTTTACCGTAGCACCGCTTTGCCTTGCCGCTTAAATAATTCCGAGGACGTGCCGGCAAGGTCGATTTCTAAAAAATGTTGCCGTTTTTTTGCCGTTTTTTGAAAAAGTGTTGTCAAAACGAAAAGAAAAAAACGTGGCAAGGCACTGGCAAGGCACCAAAATTCTAAACAATTGCCCCCTTTACAAAGTGGCGGCAAGGCAAAGCGGTAAGTACTACGGTAGTAGGGTTACGCACCTGCGCAACCTTGCCGCTGCCAATGTACGTCGAGTTGTTGGGCGTCTCCAGGATCTGGTACGTGCTGCCAACAACCTGCCCGCGTGCGTGTGCGTGTGCGTGTGTGTGCGTGTGTGTGGTTGTGTGTGGTTGTGTGTGTGTGTGTGTGCAAGGGGGGCGCGCATCACGGCGCATGCGCGGCGTGCACAGAAGCAGCAACGGTGGACGCACCCATCCGCAGAGCAAAGGGCAGCGCACGCGTGCGACATCACCTCTGGTCTTGACCCCTCCCCCCCCCCCCCTTCCCCTGCTTTTTCGCCCCCGCCCCCCTCAACCCTCGACCCTCCACATGCGTGCACACACACACACACACACACACACACACACGCATACACACACACATACACACACACCTAAAGCCCGTCGTGTCCGACAGCCTCCCCAGCTCATCGTGCGCCACCACCACAGGCCTGCCCACTCCCCCTCACAACTGCAACCCTCCCGCCCACCCTCAACCCCCCCTCCCCTCCCTCCCCAAAGACCTTGAGCCCCGCCGTGTCAGACAGCCCCCAGCTCCTCTTAACCACGACTAAACTGCCCCCCCCCTCTCATATCATGCACACACACACACACACACACACACACCTTGAGCCCCGCCGTGTCCGACAGCCTCCCCAGCTCCTCTAACCACCACTACACTGCCCCCCCCCTCATATCCTGTACACACACACACATACACACACACACACACACACACACACACGCATACACATACACGCATACACACACACACACACACGCATAAACACACACACGCACACACGCACACACACACGCACAAACACACACACCTTACGCCCGCCGTGTCCGACAGCCTCCCCAGCTCCTCTATCCACCACTAAACTGCCCCCCCCTCATATCCTGCACACACACACACACACACACACACACACACACACGCGCCCCCACCCCCTCACACCTTAAGCCCCGCCGTGTCTGACAGCCTCCCCAGCTCCTCCAGCGACTCCTCAATGCCGTAGCTCGCACCATAGCTTGCCTTCCCACTCGCCGCGCCCTTGAGCGTCACGCCCACCAGGTAGACCTTCTCACGCCCGTCCTCCACCTGAACACACACGTTCAGGAGGGGGTGGGGAGGAGGTGGCCGCGATGCCTCTCTGGCTTTTGCTTGCGTGTGCATTTGGGTCTTGTGTTTCGGTTTTTGTACGCCTCCCGAGGTGCTGTGCTTTCAACAGCGATGGTAGACCTGCTCATGCATTTTCTCCACCTGAACACGCACATAAGGGGGCTGGGGTCGAGTTACAAGTCTGTTGGGCGCCTTCGGTGGCGATGTTTGACTCGTGCTTGCGCACTCCATCCCTGAGGCAGGTAGACAGCACCCGCACGAGTCGCATACTGAGTGGACACACACATTGACTGTGCCCATCCCCCGAACGCGGATCTGGTCGCGCATTCATCTCTATACGGGCAGCCAGCCTGGCCACCCTCTCCTCCGTACTCCTGGGTGCGTGTGGCCGCGGTGCCTTTCTGGCGTGCGAGTGTGTGCTTCTGTCTGTTTTGCGGGCATAAGTGAGCCTCGTCAAGTGGTATGCTTTCGACGGCGATGCAACTGGTGCAACGGGGCAGCGTGCCACTGGACGACTGCACACACGGGGCGGTGGCTGGCAGGACGCTGCGTGGGCGCACTCGTGGCCTGGCCCCTGACACACACACACACACACACACGCACACACACAGATACGCACGCACACACACGCGCGCACACACACACGTGTGCCATGCATGCAGCCTACTACGCACAGGCGCCATGCACCACGCACGCATGGCCGCCCCTCGTCGCACGTACGCACCTCACTGGCGAGCGATACGCTGTCCTTGTCCAACCACCTGCTGCTTGCACCATCTGCACTGCTGCTGCTGCTGCTGGACGCCACCGCCTCCGCCTGGGGAGATGCAACGGGTATCTCCTCCTCCCAGGAACCAGCGTCAGCCCAGTCCTCACTCAAATGACTGGCCTCATAAAATTCAGCGCCCTCCTCCTCCTCCTCCTCGGCTGGTAGCTCAAACATGGAGTTGGGCGCAGCCTCATAGCGGGCGCCATCGGTTGGGCTTGGTCCACCAGCGCGGCACACCATGCCCGCCACACGTCCCTGCATGGGGCATTTTACCCCCCTCAGTCGCCTGAACGCACCCGCATGCATGGTGGAAACACGTGCTGGTGCACCCATGTGGTGGTGGTGGACACATGTGGTGGTGGTGCATCCATGTGCATGGTGCATGGTGCACACATGTGGTGGTGGTGCATGGTATGTGGTGATGTTGTGGTGGTTGTGCATCCCTGTGGTGGTGCAGGTGGTGCATGGTGCACCCATGCGCCCTTTGCACCTGCTGCGTGCCTCCTAGGGAGCGGAGAGCGCGAGCACATGAGATTAACGGCCTCCGCGCTGCTACTACCGCTCTGCCGCTGCCCACAGCTGCCTGCTGATGGCCCGGGTGGTGGAGGCGCATTCTTCTAGGCGCGTGGGTGTGGCAGTAGAGGCTGTTGGCCGGCTATTGGCCGAGCATTATTGAGGGCTTGGAGTGATCCACACAAACGAGGTTTGTACGCGGAGTGCGGCTGCATTGAAGCTTTCGTATGCCTCGGGAGTATGCCATGGATGGCCTCCCCGGGTGATGTATTGATGTCGTCTTCACGCACGTGCATCACAGCAGGAAGGGTCGCAGTCTCTGTCGTGACCCCGCAGCGCGCCACCCTCCTAGTGCGCTCCTCCGCCAGTGGCGGCTCCTCATCATTGCCATCTCTAGCACCCGGCGTAGCGGCGAGCGGAATCCACGCTCGCACTCTGCCTCCGCCAGTTGTGGACATCACAGCACAAGCAAACGTGCACGCCGACGTGTGCTTGGACAAGCCACCTGAGTATTGGTGCGTCGGGTTCCACCCGGGTCCCACCCAAGGAGGGGTTGCATGGCGAGCCCATGCAAGATTTGCCCTCTTGCAAATCTCACCTCTGAGGAGCACACGCCCGCTGCAACAGGGACTACGAGAACACGCCCGTGGCATGGGGCAGCCAGGACCGGTATCACGTGCTGCGCAAGGTCGGGCGTGGCAAGTACAGCGAGGTGTTTGAGGGCGTGGACGTGGAGGATAACACGCAGTGTGTGATCAAGGTGCGGCAGAGGGCGTGCGTGCGTGGGCAGGGTGGTGGTGCATCAGGGCGGGATGGAGGTGGAGACAGCAGGTAACAGACAGCAGCAGAAGCAGAAGCAGAAGCCAGCAGCAGCAGCAGGCAGCAGCAGACACCGGCACGCAAACCTCACTTCCTCGCGCCCCCCCCCCCCCCACACACACACACCCCTCCACCTGCGCACGCACCCAGATCCTCAAGTCCGTCCAGCGGAACAAGATAAGTCGCGAGATTGCGGTCCTCAACAACCTCAAAGAAGGACCCAACATCATCCGGCTTCAGGCGCGTGACCACTGTGTGTGTGTGTGTGTTTGTGGGTGGGTGGGTGCGTGGTTGGGGTGGGGTGGGGTGGGTGGGCAGAGGGGGTGGAGGTACCCCACCTCCACCCACATGCACACACACATGTGGTTACGCTGTGCTCGATCCAGCCTCGCACACGCCACCGCCACCACTATCACCACCACTGCCACCACTACCACCACCACCACCAACAACCACTACCACCAGGACGCTGTGCTCCACCCGGCCTGGCACACGCCGTCACTCGTGTTCGAGTATGTCGAACAACTGCGCCTTCAACCCCCCCCACCACCACCACCACTTATCCCACAACCACCATCACAACCACCATCAACCATCAACCACCAACCACCCACCGCCACCTGTAGGACGCTGTGCGTGACCCAGCCTCGCACACACCGTCGCTCGTGTTTGAGTATGTGGACAACCACGACTTCAAATGTAGGTTGATCCTGATCATGATGATGATGATGGATGTTCCAATAAGAGGTCGGTCACACTGGGGGTCCGTTAAGGTTAGATTGGCACCCACGTTAGGCTCCACGTTAGGCATGACCTAACGTGAAAACGACAGCCGGTCACACTCGGTAACGTTAGGGGACAGTGAGGAAAACCGCTCGCACTGGATTCGCTCTCGCTGCCCTCCCCCTCCCCAGCAGAGGAACCCTCGTACTCGACAATAATGCCATCGCCGGGGCGTGGGCCTCGTGGGCGCAGAGATCCGTGGCACCTAACGAGGGTTGACGGCCCCGCGCCCCGCGCCCCGCGCCCTCGCGACGCGGACGGTCGTCTCTCCCCCTGTAACAGCTCGATACGGGGTCCATGCGGTCGCCCAGGGGCGGGGGTGGGTGGGGGCCCTAACGCGAAAATCTTACTTGGGGGGGGGGGCAAGTTAGAAAATTGCACCCCACGTTAGGTTTCCGCTAACCGCGGCTTGTGTGACCGGCCCCACGTTAGCGAAAATCTAACTTTAACCGTTACCGGACGCCAGTGTGTCCGACCTCTAAGGGCCATCTCAGTAAGGTGCTCGGGCCATCTCAGTAAGGTGCTCGGGCCATATGGCGCCGAGCACGGTCTTATACGCCTTTAGAGGTGTCCCTGACTGTAACATCCATCATCATACGACCGTGCTCGGCGCGTAGAGCCCGAGCACGTTACTGGGAAAGCTGGCTACTGGTGGTAGGGGACCCTCACTCTGCAAAGAGCGTGGGCACACACCCAGGTCCCCTACCGCAGCGGCAGCGGACGCTCGTTGAAGTAGGTGTGCGCATATGGAAAGGAAGCGAGAGGCTAGTGGGGCATCGCCGACCGCCAAGAAAGAGACCCCCGCACAGTGATTTCCTTTTCGGCTGTACACAGCCATTTGGCGGTATGCCGGCTGTACTTTGACCTTGCACACAGAAACCATCTAGTGGATTATTAGTCTGACAAGTCCGCCGGACAGAGCACGTCAACAGCTTTCAAATTTTGTATGTATGAGGACAAACGGTCAACGGTAGGTCAACGGTAAACGCGGTCAAAGCAAAATCAAGCTGTGGAATTATGGAATAAAAATCATGAAAAGGAAATCACTGCCAAGACGTGGCCTGAAAGGATGAGGTTACAGGGTTTCATGTCAAGATTGAAAGGTATGGTTGATGATGATGATGGATCTTACAGTCTGTGTGACACCAGTAATGATGTATAAGACCGGTGTCGGCGCTGGCGCCCGACACCTTAAACTCAGTTTCAGTGGGAAACTGGCTGGCTACCTGGTAGGGGTGAGGGTAAACCCCCACACGCGCGCACGCACTGGACCTAGACAGGACACTGGGCCCCCAGATCCACCCTATACCACCCAGGTAGTGACAGCAACGCATTGTTGGTGTGCGCCTGTGTTCTACTACTAGTCCCGCCGCCGCCATTGGCTCCAGCAATCTCCTCCATGCCCGCCAGCAATCTCCAGCAATCTCTCTTGATAGGGTCGAGGTTCAAAATAAGGAGAGGGGTGGGGGGTACGCTTGATCCTTCAAAAGATTGTGAGGGGTTGGGGTTGGTTGGGGGGCAGGGTCTAGGGTTTTAGGGTCAGGGTCCAGTGCACATCTGCATCCCTGGTGTGGGAGTGTTGACCCCTCCCCCCCTCCCTCCACCCCCCTCCCCCCTCCTCCGCACCTCTGCTGCTGCTGCTGCTGCTGCTGAGCGACCCTGACAGTTCCTGTACCCTAACCACCCACCTCCGCACCCACCCCTGCACCCGCCCACCCCACCCACACCACGCACCCCCACCCATCTACCCCACCCACCACTACCCTTGCTGCTGCTGCAGTACTCCAACCCACCCTCTCCGACCCCGACACCCACCATCACCCACACCCTCACCCGCAAACACACACAGGCAGACACAGGCAGACACACACACACACGCACACACACACAAACACACCAAGAAACACTCAAACACACACGCGCACACACGCATGCTGCTGCTGTAGTGCTCTACCCCACTCTCGCCGACCCCGACACCACCCGCTACAACCTGACCCCCCCACACACACACACACGCACACACGTTAACACACACAGGAAGACCCCCCCCCCCACTCACACACACACACACGAAGAAACACACACACGCATGCATGCATGCATGCTGCTGCAGCGCTGTACCCCACTCTCTCCGATCCCGACATCTGCTACTACCTGAACTCCAATCACCCCCCCCCCCACACACACACACGCAAACACACACATTCAGACCCCCCCTCACACACACACACACACGAAGAAACGCACACACACACACATACACGCACGCATGCTGCTGCAGCGCTGTACCCCACCCTCTCGGACCCCGACATCCGCTACTACCTGTATGAGCTGCTTCGAGCGATCTCCTACTGCCACTCGATGGGCATCATGCACAGAGACGTGAGTTGCGGCCAGTAATTTCCTGTTCGGCTCTTCACAACCATTTGGCTGTATTCCGGCTGTACTTTGACCTTGCACACAGCTCAACCTAGCCAGTGGATTGTCTGACAAGCCTGCCGGACAGAGCACGTCAACAGCTTTCAAATGACCTATGTTTGAGGACAAACGGTCAACGGGAGGTCAACGGTCAACGCGGTCAGAGCAAAATCCGGCTGTGGAATTATTTAGTAAAAAATCCTGAAAATGAAATCACTGGTTGCGGCGTTGGGGTTCAGGGTCTGGGTTTTAGGATTTAGGCAGGGTTGGAGGTTTAGGGTTCATTTCATGCAAACTCGTGCAGCACGCGACACTGACATACACACGACACACACACGCTCTCTCCTACTGCGACACGCTGGGCAGCATGCACAGAGACGTGAGTTGCGGCGTTGGGGTGCAGGGTCTGGTTTTTAGGGTTAAGGCAGGGTGAGGGGTTTAGGGTAAGGGTTTTAGGGTTTGCATGCAATGTCCCGCAGCACATGACGCAGACATACACACAACACACACACGCTCTCTCCTACTGCCACTCGCTGGGCAGCATGCACAGAGACGTGCGTTGCGGCGTTGGGGTTCAGGGTCAAGGGTTTAGGGGTTTTCGGTTTTAGGGTGTAGGGATCATGGTTCAGGGCATGCACACTCATGCAGCACGTGGCTCACAGAGACGCACATTCACGCTCTCATACAGTAACAGTAACACGGGGTTTCCAGCTAAGCAGGCTACTCTTCTACTAGAGACACCCGCCGATACTCCAGCACACTTAAGTACTAGAGTACCGCCGGCTCCCGGCCGATAGACTACCGCTCCCGCCGGCTAGACTACCCCAAACAGCGGTCTCTGAGAGACATGTCTGGCAAGGAGCATATAGGAGAGGACCTTCCTCAGGTCACAGTAGTGGCCTTGTGGCCAGTCAAGCCGGCAGAGCCGACTGGCGCTGACTGGAACGGTCCCCGCCTGGCAGTGCATGGCTGTCCAGCTCTCGTTTGCATGGGGCTCAGCCGGCGCCCCATGCCTCATGCATGGCCAGGTCCCACCCTCCAGGGGTGCATGGACGACAGAGCTGTCATGGAGGCTGCCTGAAGACCTTCCAGCGCCAGTCACCGGCAGACGAGCGACCCCGAGGATGAGCGCGGTGAGCTTCGGCGGTCGCCACCGCTGAAGCCGTGATGGTAGCCCGCCTCCACGGGCAGCCATCTTGACCAATGTCCAGCATGCATTGACGGGCGCCAGCTCCTCCGCTCGTCGATCAACTCGTCGAGATCGGTGCCGCATGGCGTCCTGCATGGGGGGAGGATAAGGGCCGTCTCCCAGCACGGGCCGCGGCAGCGCCGCGGCTACTCGCCAAGCCATGGCAGCGCCGGGCAATCCGCTCCTGAAGTGTTCCACCGAGGGGCAGTCTAGCAGGAGCCGGGCCAGTCGTATTTTACCCCGCTCGTCAGCGGCATGGAGATCCTCGTCACCAGCAGCGCCGCATTGCTGGGTCCAGGGCTCGGCGACGAGAACGCGCCTCCATTAATCGAGCCCCTCTCATACTGCCACTCAATGGGCGCCACGCACAGATGCGTGAGTTCATTGTTGAAGCGGGTTGGTGTGGGTTGGGTGTGGTCCCCAACTTCTAGTCTAGGGGTCGAACTCATGCCCTGGTGGCGTTGGGGTTAAGGGTTCAGAGTTTGGGGCAGCACACGTGTGCAGCACGCGACCAACTGAGGAACACACACAAACGCTCTCCTATTGCCACTCGATGGGCGTCACGCACAGAGGCGTGAGTTCATTGTTGAGGCGGATTGGTGTGGGCTGGGTGTGGTCCCCAACTTCTTGTCTAGGTCTTACTCGTGTCCTGATGGCCTCCGGGTTCCTCCGGGCGTGACATGCAAATCCATGTGAAGGCCCCCCCCACCTCCCCGCCCTCCCTCCCCCCTCCCTCTCCCTTGCCAACAGCTCAACTGATATGATCAACCGCCTCCGACCTCCCATCCGCCCTTCACCCACCCCCCCACCCCCGCACGCACCCCATGCACCTTTCAAAACAGCTCAGGCCCTGCAACATTATGATCGGCCACCAGCGCCGCACGCGCCGCCTCATCTCCCCCCCTCCCCTTCCTCCCCCCCCTTCCTCCGCACCCAGCAGAACTCGAAAACGTTGGAAGGTTGCACCGCAGGCGTCACGCCGACACTCAGCATGCCAAGCACCCTCCCCGATCCCACAGGTCAAGCCACACAGCGTGATATGAACGACCTCCAGCGCCGCACGCTACGCCTCCTCTCCTCCCCTCTACACCCTCTTTACCCACCCCACCCCCTAACCCCACACCCAACGGGACTTGACCAGGTGGCTTGCGTTGGGAGGCTTGCACTGCAGGCTTCACGCTGCCGCTCAGCATGCCAAGCACCCTCCCTGATCACAAAGGTCAAGCCACTTGACGTGATATGATCGACCACCAGCGCCCGTGCCATTCCCATCCAACCCTCTGCCCCTCCCCCTCCCCGCCCCAGGTCAAGCCCCACAACGTGCTGATCGAGCACTTGAAGCGCCAGCTTCGCCTCATCTCCCCCCCCCTCACCCCAGCCCCACTCCCCCCACACACCTTTCACACCCAACGGGACTCGGCCATTTGACTTGCATTGGGAAGCTGGCACTGCAGGTTTCACACTGACGCTGAGCATGGCAAGCACCCCCCCCCCTTCCAGGCAAGACCCACAACGTGCTGACCGACCACCACAAGCGCCAGCTTCGCCTCATCGCCACTCACTCCGTTCCGCTCTTCCTTCCCGTCTACCAATCACACTGCCAAACACCTGCCCCCCCCCCTCCCCCCCCTTCCAGGTCAAGCCCCACAACGTGCTGATTGACCACCACAAGCGCCAGCTTCGCCTCATCTCCACTCACCTCCCTCCCTCTCCCCCCTTCCCGTCTACCAATCACACTGCCAAACACCTGCCCCCCCCCCTCCCCCCCCTTCCAGGTCAAGCCCCACAACGTGCTGACCGACCACAAGCGCCAGCTTCTCCTCATGTCCACTCACCTCCCTTCACCCCTCCCCCTTCCCCCCCTCTGCCAATCACACTGCCAGACACCTGCCTCCACCCCAGCCCCTCCAGGTCAAGCCCCACAACGTGATGATTGACCACCACAAGCGACAGCTGTGCCTCATCCCCACTCACCTCCCTTCCCCCTTCCCCCTTCCCCTTCTCCGCCGGTCACATGCCAACCAACTCCCCCCCCCCACCTTCCAGGTCAAGCCCCACAACGTGCTGATCGAGCACCACAAGCACCAGCTTCGCCTCATCTCCCCCCCCCCTCACCCCACCCCACCCCACCCCTTTTCACACCCAACTGAGCTGGACCATTCGACTTGCATTGGGAAGCTGGCACTGCAGGCTTCACACTGACGCTGAGCATGGCAAGCATCCCCCCCTTCCAGGTCAAGACCCACAACGTGCTGACCGACCACCAGAAGCGCCAGCTTCTCCTCATCTCCACTCACCTCCCTCCCTCTCCCCCCTTCCCGTCTGCCAATCACACTGCCAAACACCTGCCCCCCCTCCACCCCCACCCCACTCACCTCCCTTTCCCCTCCCCTTCCCGTCTGCCAATCACACTGCCAAACAACTCCCCCCCCCTCCCCCCCCTTCCAGGTCAAGCCCCACAACGTGATGATTGACCACCAGAAGCGACAGCTGCGTCTCATTGACTGGGGGCTCGCAGACTTCTACTTCCCGGGGCGCGCGTACAACGTGCGCGTGGCGTCGCGGTACTTCAAGGTCAGTGCTGAATGGCAGTGGTCAGTGGAAGTGATCTTTTTGTTAGAGGAGTTGTCGTGACACCGGCGTTTGACTGAACCTCCGGCTGTGTTTGGCTATGTGCAACGTGCGCGTTGCGTCGAGGTTCTTCAAGGTCAGTGCTGAATGTCGGTGGAAGTGAAGTGGGTCTGGGTTGGTCTCAAATACTTACTCAAGGTTTTAACAAGGGCCTCCGGTCCTTGGGCACTGAACTGGTGTCAGTGGAAGTGATCTCGCTTTAAGGAGTTTCAATTGTTGTAACATCGCCGTTTGAAGCTCCGGCTGTGTCCGGCTATGCACAGCGTGTGCGTGGCGTCGGGATACTTCAAGGTCAGTGGCAGTGATCTTAGGGCCAGAACTGGGCGTGGGTCTAGCTAGGCGGTGGTACTAGGACTAGAAGATGTTCTTTGCTGGAAAACCGATGTTACTATTAGTAACCGTGGTCTGCTCTTCAGGATTTGTTTTATGTTTTTGCACAGCCATTCCTCGCAAGTTCCGGCTCTGTCTGGCTGTGTGCAACGTCCACGTGGCAGTGATCTCCTGCTCATGCGTTTTAATTGTGTTCCCATGTGTGCACAGCCATGTGACTGAAACTACGGCGGTGTCCGCTGCATGCAGTCGAGCTTGCCATTCTGCGCAGCATGCTTCAGCATCGTGCCGTTGCCCCGCCAATAATACCAAAAAAAAACTGGTCATTCCGACGCACTGGGACTCCAACAGTGTACCCAACAGCACGTGAACACGAAGCTCGGGTTGCATGTGTACTTTTGTGTTATATACCGTGACCTGAACAACGTGCGCGTGGCGCCCCGGCCCGGAGCTTCTCGTTTACGAAGGAATACAGCCTTGTCTTGGGGCTCGATTAACGGAGGCGCGTTCTCGTCGCCGAGCCCTGGACCCAGCAATGCGGCGCTGCTGGTGACGAGGATCGCCGTGCCGCTGACGAGCGGGGTAAAATACGACTGGCCCGGCTCCTGCTAGACTGCCCCTCGGTGGAACACTTCAGGAGCGGCTTGCCCGGCGCTGCCATGGCTTGGCGAGTAGCCGCGGCGCTGCCGCGGCCCGTGCTGGGAGACGGCCCTTATCCTCCCCCCATGCAGGACGCCATGCGGCACCGATCTCGACGAGTTGATCGACGAGCGGAGGAGCTGGCGCCCGTCAATGCATGCTGGACATTGGTCAAGATGGCTGCCCGTGGAGGCGGGCTACCATCACGGCTTCAGCGGTGGCGACCGCCGAGGCAACACAGAGTAAATCCGCTTCACCAATCGCAGCGTTCGTCACCGCGCTCATCCTCGGGGTCGCTCGTCTGCCGGTGACTGGCGTTGGAAGGTCTTCAGGCAGCCTCCATGACAACTCTGTCGTCCATGCACCCCTGGAGGGTGGGACCTGGCCATGCATGAGGCATGGGGCGCCGGCTGAGCCCCATGCAAACGAGAGCTGGACAGCCATGCACTGCCAGGCGGGGACCGTTCCAGTCAGCGCCAGTCGGCTCTGCCGGCTTGACTGGCCACAAGGCCACTACTGTGACCCTGAGGAAGGTCCTCTCCTATATGCTCCTTGCCAGACATGTCTCTCAGAGACCGCTGTTTGGGGTAGTCTAGCCGGCGGGAGCGGTAGTCTATCGGCCGGGAGCCGGCGGTACTCTAGTACTTAAGTGTGCTGGAGTATCGGCGGGTGTCTCTAGTAGAAGAGTAGCCTGCTTAGCTGGAAACCCCGTGTTACTGTTACTGTTACTGTTACAGCCTTGTCATGTGGTCACTCGGCGTATTATGTCCGCTCCACACTTTCCCACTCGTGACTGACATATGTCTCGTGTCCCGACTAAACCCGAAACCCCGAAGCGCGCAGGGCCCGGATCTGCTTGTCCAAAACTCCACACACTGCTCCACTCGTAACCGACGCACCCCTTACGCCACCAATGCAACCCTCAGGGGCCAGAGCTGCTCGTCGGGTATACGACGTACGACTACAGCCTCGACATGTGGAGCTTCGGCTGCATGCTCGCAGCAATGATCTTCAAGGTGAGAGGGGGGGGGGGCGGACAGGGGGGGTTGACGTCTTGGAGTAGGAGTCTAGTAGGAGTCTTATGGGCGTCTAGGAGTCTAGCAGTCTTCTCCCCACAGACATGCTGGCAGCAATGATCTTCAAGGTGAGAGCAGCCGCAGGCACAGGCAGGAGAGGGGGGGGGGGGGGGGGGGGAGCGGGTTCTTGGGGTAGGAGTCTAGTTAGGAGTCTTCTTGGCGTGAACTTAGGTGTCTACACATCTTCTCCCCACGGACATGCTGGCAACGGGGAGCTTCAAAGTGGGAGGGGCAGCAGGCGCAGGCTCAGGCGCGGGCGCAGCCAGGAGAGGGGAGTCGGAAGTCTTGGAGTACCGAATCCTAGGAGTCTAAAAGTCTTCTAGGTGTCCTTACCTCTTCTCCCCACAGACATTCTGTGAGGACAGCTTACGTTGAAGTGAGAGGGGGAGCAGGCGTTGGAGCAGGCGCGCGGGCGCAGCCAGGAGAGGGGGGGGGTGTGCTGCTGATGCTGCCGCTGATGATGCCGCTGCTGATGCCGCTGCTGCTCCTGCAAACGTGCCACCCCCCCTGCTGCTGCTGCTGCTGCTGCTCCTGCCGACTCTTCACCACCTCTGCCTCTGCCCCCCGCAGCGCGAGCCCTTTTTCTGCGGCCTCGACAACACCGACCAGCTCGTGCGGATCGCGCGCGTGCTCGGCACCAACTCTCTCTACGACTACCTAGACACGTGAGTAGGGGGCGTTCATGTGTGCGTGTGCTTGTGGGTGTGTACTTGTGGGTGGTCAGTGTGGGTGTGGGTGTGGGTGTGTGTGTGCGTGGGTGTGTGTGTGCGTGCATGTGTGTGTGGGGGGGGGGGATGTGCATGCAGTTACATACAGTTACAGTTACATCGGCTTTCCAGCAAAGACTACCTCTAGTCCTAGTACCACCGCCTAGACCCAAGTCCAGTTCTGGCCCTAACAATTACTTGTGAGGGGCGGTAGCCACCAGCCGGCTGCCTGCCAACGTGTAGTCCCAGAGCAAAAAGGAGAGCTATTGTGCGACGCCTCCAAAATAGGTCCTAACTGCTTCTAGGGGATAGGGGGTCAAGTGGCGCTTGCCAATCTACTTGACCGCCGTGGTGGAGGGGCCGGCGCCTGAGGGGCAGCCGGACCGTACACCACGGCTCTCCACCCGACCCTATCCTGAGCACGCTCAAACGCCGTGTCCGAAAAAGTCTTCCAATCAGAACGAGTGCCACTAGTTTCGCCTAGCTGCTGAATCAGTAGCTTAAGAAAATAGTGTCGGGAGGAGGCTGGAGGCCGGCCTTGCTGCCGAGCCACATCCATTGTGCAGTCAAAAGTCGTACGAGGAAGACGAGAAGCCGGCATGCGCATCACATGGCCTAGCCACTGCATTGATCGCTTTGCCACAAGGCTCTCAATTGGCTCAGTGTCGCACGCCTGCCGAATATAAGTTAATCTGTGCCGGTCGACCAGGCGCACACCCAGAATGCGACGAAGGCAGTTAGAGTGGGCAACCTCCAATCGAGTCAGTTGTGTTTTAGTAGGGGCCCATGTTTCGCAGCCGTACAGAAAGTGGGGCAGCACGAAAGTGTTGTAAACCCGCATCTTAGACTGCACTTGCATCTTCTTGCTGGCCCAAATCTTATCAAAAGACGCAAACACGCCCAGCGCGCGACCGACACGCACACCGATCTCCTTTTCCACACCACCACTCTGGGTTATCCAACTCCCTAGATACTTAAATGCAGAGACGGTCTTCACTTCACCACCAGTCAGCGCAAACGTGGGCAGATCCGCGTCAAAATCTGCTGGCAAAATCATCACTTCTGTCTTGGCGGCGTTGATTTGCATGCCAAAGCTAGAGGACACTTTGTCAAGGATTTTCAGCATAAGCGCCAACTGAGCTGGGTCATGCGAGAACAAACATAAATCGTCGGCATACATCAGCATTACTATGCGCTCAACCGACGACGACAACACAGAGCCGCCGGCTCGGGTCACGACTGACACGCCAGCCCCCTCTGGCATCATGTCTAGCGCCTTTTTCACTATGTGGTCAATAAAAACATTGAACAACACAGGAGCAATGACGCACCCCTGTCGCACACCAGACGACACGGGGAATTCGTGCCCGATTTTCCCAGCCAGCCGCACGGCAGCTGCGGTGTTGGTGTGAAGATCCTCCAACAGATCAATAATGTGCGGATGAACACTATATAATCTAAGGACTCTCCACAGTGCCGCACGGTTTATGCAATCGTAAGCTTTAGAATAGTCGACAAATGCCACAGCCATGCATTGTTTGTACTCGGCATGTGCCGCGCTCAGCGAGCGCAGAGTAAAAATCGCATCAACAGTGCCTCTGCTTTTTCTGAAACCACACTGAGCCTCATGCAACTGACCATCAACCTGCGTGGAGACGCGGTGCAGAAGTATGGCAGCGTACACTTTCCCGGCAATAGAGAGAAGGCTTATACCGCGGTAGTTACCAGGGGAGTCACGCGGACCCTTCCCCTTATATAACGGTGTGATAATAGCAGTTTTGTGCATGCGCTCGGCACCAACTCTCTCCACGACTACCTTGACACGTGAGTAGGGTGCTGTCCTGGGGGGTGCTCGTGCGCGCTCAGGAGGGGGGATGCACACACAAACACACATGCATGCACGCACACACACACACACACACACACACACGTGCGCACGCCCCCCCCCCCCCCACACACACACGTGCACACGCACCCACACATGCACACACACACGCACACGCACACACACACACAGCTATGGCATCGGGCTGAGCGACATCCTTGAGAGCCCTGTGGACACACACACACACACACACACACACCCCTGCACGCATACACGCACACACACGCACACACACGCACACACACCTGCACACAACACACACATACACACGCACACACACGCAGCTACGGCATCGAGCTGAGTGACATCCTTGAGAGCCCTGTGGGCACACACACACACACTCAGACACGCGCACACACACACACACACACGCAGCTACGGCATTGAGCTGAGCGACAGCCTTGAGAGCTCTGTGGACATACACACACACACACACGCAGCTACGGGATCGAGCTGAGCGACAGCCTTGAGAGCTCTGTGGGCACGCACGAACGCAAGCCATGGGCGTCGTTTGTGATGACCAACAACCAGCACCTTGTGTCGACAGACGCGCTCAACCTACTGGTAGGGTTGAGGGATGGGTTGGAGGCTTAAGGCACAAACACACACACACACACACAGTTACAGTTACATACATTTACATCGGCTTTCCAGCAGAGACTACCTCTTGTCCTAGTACCACTGCCTAGACCCAAGTCCTGTTCTGGCCCTAACAATTACTTGTGAGGGGCGGTAGCCACCAGCCGGCTGCCTGCCAACGTGTAGTCCTAAAGCAAAAAGGAGAGCTAGTGTGCGACGCCTCCAAAATCGGTCCTACCTGCTTCCAGGAGATGGGGTTCAAGTGGCGCACACGACACAAGTGGCGCACACGACACACACGCCTGCACACAAATGCACACAAATGCACACACACCAGGACAAGTGACTTCGCTACCACCACATGGAGCCCACCACCACCACCACCGCACATGGAGCAAAACACGGCCAGCACCCCCCAAAACACACACACAGGCACGTACCCAAAACACAAACACAGGCACGTAGTCAAACACACACACACACACACACACACACACGCACACCACACACACGCAAACACACACACACACACACAAACACACACACACACACACACACACACCAGGACACGTGCCTGCGCTACGACCACATGGAGCGCATCACTGTGGACGAGGCGATGGTGCACACACACACACGCACACACACACACACATGCACGCACACACGCACACGCGCACACCAGGACACGTGCCTGCGCTACGACCACATGGAGTGCATCACTGCGGACGAGGCGCTGGCACGCACTCACACACACACACACACACACACACACACACACACACACACACACGCCAGGACAAGTGCCTGCGCTACGACCACATGGAGCGCATCACTGCGGACGAGGCGCTGGCGCACACACACACACACACCAGGAGAAGTGCCTGCGCTACGACCACATGGAGCGCATCACTGCAGACGAGGCGATGGCGCACACGCACACACACACACACACACACACGCACACACGCACACACACGCACACACAGACCCACACGCACACACCAGGACACGTGCCTGCGCTACGACCACATGGAGTGCATCACTGCGGACGAGGCGCTGGCACGCACTCACACACACACACACACACACACACACACACACGCCAGGACAAGTGCCTGCGCTACGACCACATGGAGCGCATCACCGCAGATGAAGCGATGGCGCACCCCTACTTTGCGTCAGTGGCAAAGGAGAGCAAGGAGAGGGTGCGGGCGGAGCAGGAGGCGGCCGAGGCGGGGTCGGGGGCAAACGGGCGAGGGGGTTGATGAGACGGCTCGCTGGGGCTCACACGCAGCGGCGCTGGGCGACTGGCGTGGCTCTGGGACTAAGCCTGGCTCGGCCCACCACTTCTTCATGACTCGGCGGCAGATTGGGCGCATGCGCAGCGGCGCCGTGACTGGCCTGGCTTGGCCTGGCACATCTCCATGACATGTTGTGCTGGGATGTCGTGCGGGGGCGAATGCACGGGGGCGTGGATGGATGGATGGAGGCAGCGTGCTTGGGGAGACGCGCGCAGGGGCGCTCTGACTGGCATGGCTCGGCTCGTCACATCTCCATGGTACGGCGTGCTGGGCAGGCGCGCGCAGGGGCGCTGCGACTGCCCGTGCTCGTTTCGTCACATCTCCATGACACGGCGACAGCTGGGGCAGGCGCGCAGCAGGGCGCGGATGCCATGGCGTGCTGGTGCACACACGCAGCGGCGCTGGTGGTGGAAGCTTGGGGAGATGTGCGCATCACTGCCCTGGCTTGGCCTGGCCTGGCACATCTCCATGATACGGCGTGCTGTGGGGGAAATGTGCACGGCAGGGATCACTGCCAAGGCGACAGCTGGGGCAAATGCGCAGAGCGGCGCTGATGCCACGGTGGCAGCTGCGGCAGATGGGAAGGGACACGGAGGTCACAACGGGCTTGGGGAGACGCGTGGAGGGGCGCTGTGACTGGCATGGCTCGGCCCGTCAACTCTCCATGACACGCCCACAAACGGGGCAAAGAAGCAGCGGCGCTGCTGGCGGCAGCTGGGGCAGACGCGCACAGGGGCGCGGACGAGATGGCGTTGGCGTGCCGCCATTTGGCACTGCTGAGGGGTCTGACCGTTTCCGACGCGTCTGAGATGTGCTGGGCTGAGTCTGGCCAGGCACAGGGGGGCCCACTGCTCGTCTTATTTTGCAATACACGTGATCAACGCAACACGGGCGCTCAGAAACCTTGCACCAAACACCCACGCAAGCACCCCTCCCCCCTCGTCTCCTTTTTCTATGGCAACCACATGCAATCCTTCACTGCACAGCGTCGTATTCTGTGGTATGTACATACTAATACATACAAACTTTCTCCAAGTGTGCACAATGAGTGGGCTCGTATCACTCCTGGAGTGGACAGCGGGAAATCCTGCACCGCACAGCAAGTTGCCGTGATGCTCTCTCCATGCTCTCGTTGCCCAAAGTTGCCGTGATGCGCTGCCTGCATCGTTATGCCATGCCACAAGAACGAACACAGTGACGCGACACACAATGAGTCACGCTCGGGTTTAGTCAAGGGTTTGCTGCTGCTGTTGCTGTAACGGTTGGTGTTTGTGTTTGTGACGTCGACTTGGCTGGCATCAGCAGCGTCGTTGCGCCGTCGCACACAGTAAGGAGTGCAGGCGCGCCAGGGGAGCCGCCCGCCACACCCGCCTCTGCGCCCTTCACAGCCATGCTGTGCAGCCGGTCGAGACTGCTGCCCAGGTCAAACGTGCGCGCGACCACCCATGGGCCGTGCGGGTCCGGCTTGCTCGCGCCACCACCCCCCGCCCTGCTGCACGCGCCCCCGCCCCTACCACTGCCGCCGCCCGCGCGTGCTGCCGCCGCCGCTGCCGCCGCGTCTGCGTCCGCCGCGAGCGATGCCGCGGAGATGAGCGTGGGCTCGTCGGGCTCTCCGCATCGCACAAACATGGTGAGCAGCGTGGCGGCGACGCCGAGGGCGGTGGCGAGGTACCACACTGCCTGGGGGGCGTACGTGGCCCCTGGGGCGTCTGCGTGTGTGTGTGAGCGTGTGTGCGTGTGTGTGGGGCCTATGGGTGCCTTTCATGGCGTATTAGACGTGCGTGTGTTGTGCGTGCGTGTGTTGTGTGTGCGTGCGTTTATGGCAGGCGGGAGCGGGGGGCGCGAGACGTCACACAGGGGCCCCCCACCCCACCCCACCCCCGCCACCCATCCAATGAGAAACACCCCAGATGTTCACACAAACAAAACATACATCTCTTGTATGTTCTCTACATATCTGACTTCCATCCCCCCCCCACCACGGGACGAGACCCTGGATGACCACACAAACAAATGACCCCCCCCCTCCCTCTCTCTCCTCTGTCTCTCTAAAAACCTCACCTGATGAGAATCTGGAGAAGAGCGCCGCAAAGAGCAGTGGCCCTGTGCCAGATGCGAGCGAGCCGACAGCCTGAGCAGTGGTGAGTGCGTGTGTGTGCAGTGCGTGTGAGACAATTGTGTGCATGTGTGAGTGTGTGTGAGAGTGTGTGTGTGTGTGCAATGCGTCCGTGAGCAAGAGTGTGTGTGAGTGAGTGTGAGTGCAGCGTGCCCCTTCCCTCCCGTCCCCCCTTCTCATGTGCGCTACTCCACTCCCCACACGCATGCAGCGCGACCGCGACCGCCCCCCCATTCGCCTGGATGTACCCGTGACGACTGCAGCACTGCTTCCCCCTCACACAAACACAAACCTCCCTCCCTCCGCCTCCCCTCAAATCTCCCCCCCCCCTGTGCGCCCTCCCTGTGCGCTTCTGCGCTCCCTGTCACACACCTGTAACGCCCTCGTGACCGCCCCCCATTCGTCTGGATGTGCCCGTGATGACTGCGGCACTGCCCCCCCCCCCCATCCCCCACACACAAACCTCCCTCCCTCCCTCCGCCTTCCCCTAAATTTCACCACCACCACCACGCTGTGCACCCTCCCTGTGCGCTACTGCGTTCCCTGTCACACACCTGCAGCGCCCCCGTGACCGCCCCCCATTCGCCTGTATGTGCCCGTGACGACTGTAGTACCCAAGAGGGCTGCAGCGCTTCCCCAAACACCCACTGCCCCCTCCCATGTGCACACACACCTGTAGGGCCCCCGCAACCACCCCCACTCGTCCGTATATGCCCGTAACGACTGCAACGCTGATCCCCTCCCTGCACACACACACACACACACAAACACACACATACGCACACACACACACCTGTAGTGCCCCCGCGACCGCCCCCCACTCGTCCGGATGTGCCCGTGATGACTACAATGCTACCCCCCCCCCCCAAACATCCCCCCCCTGCGCGCTCACACACACACACACACACCTGCAGCGCCCCTGCAACCGCCCCCCACTCGTCCGGATGTGCCCGAGACGACTGCAGTGCAATGAACGCAGGCCATGCGACAGCGGCGAGCGCTCCAACGGCCACGGCCACCATGGCGCCTGATTTGGAGGTGGCAGCAGAGAGGAGGAGGAACTGCGTGTGTGTGTGTGTGTGGGTGTGTGTGGGTGGCTGATGTTGACCACGTGAATGATCACGGCCGTGATGTGTGTGTGTGTGTGTGTGTGTCAACGCACCTCCACCACCACATACACCGACAGCCCCAACAACCCCACCCACTGGCCCCCAAGGTATCGGATCAGCCCCAGCATTGCGACTTGACGCGCACGCATCCCAGCCCAGCAGCGTGTGTGTCTGTGTCTGTGTGTTGTGTGTAGTCCACACGACATGCACACCTCTATGCACCTCAACCACATACGCCGACAGCCCAAGCACCATAACCCACTGGTCCCCGAGGTATTGGACCAGCCCCAGTATTGTGACTTGATGCCCACGCACCCCAGCATGGAAGCGTGCGTGCGTGCATGTGTGCGTGCGTGTGTGTGTGTGTGCGTGCGTGTGCGTGTCAACGCACCTCGACCACATACGCCGACAGCACCCGCACGTCGCCGATATCTCCGGTATTTCGTGAGCAGCCCCAGAATGGTCACTTAGACGCCCACGCACCCCAGCATGGCAGCCCAGCAGCGCGTGTGCGTGTGTGCACGGAGAGATGCACGCATACACGCACCTCAACCCCATAGCCCGACAGCCCAAGCACCATGACCCACAGGTCCGCAAGGTAACAAATCAGCCCCACAATGGTCCCTTTAACGCTGCCATCCCAGTAGCGCGTGTGTCTTGTGTGCGTGTCTGTGTGCATGCCTGTGTGTGTGTCTGTGTGTTTTGTGTGGTGCACACAGCATGCACTCCTCAACGCACCTCAACCACATAGGCCGACAGCCCCAGCACCATGACCCACTGGTCCCCGAGGTATCTGATGAGCAGCCCCAGAATGGTGACTTTGACGAGGAGGCTGCACGACGCCATGACAACGAGAAGCTCAGCTTGGTCGTGCGTGGTGAAGCCGAGGGTGAGCTGGAGGTACTGGAGCATGGTGTCCTGGGTGTGTGGTGGAGTGTGGGGGTGGGTTGGGGGGTGTTAGGGGTGCTGGGTGTAAGGCAGTGGTGGCAGTGGTGGTCGTGCGTGCTGAAGCCGAGGGTGAGCTGGAGGTACTGGAGCTGGAGCAGGGTGTCCTGTGTGTGTGGTGGAGTGTGTGTGCGTGTGTGTGGCCGGGGGGAGTGTGTGTGTGAAGTTGTGACATGGTGGTCGTGTGTGTTGAATGCCGAGGGTGAGCTGGAGGTACTGCAGCAGCCTCCAGCCTCCTCCCGACACTATTTTCTTAAGCTGCTGATTCAGCAGCTAGGCGAAACTAGTGGCACTCGTTCTGATTGGAAGACTTTTTCGGACACGGCGTTTGAGCGTGCTCAGGATAGGGTCGGGTGGAGAGCCGTGGTGTACGGTCCGGCTGCCCCTCAGGCGCCGGCCCCTCCACCACGGCGGTCAGGTAGATTGGCAAGCGCCACTTGACCCCCTATCCCCTAGAAGCAGTTAGGACCTATTTTGGAGGCGTCGCACAATAGTTCTCCTTTTTGCTCTGGGACTACACGTTGGCAGGCAGCCGGCTGGTGGCTACCGCCCCTCACAAGTAATTGTTAGGGCCAGAACTGGACTTGGGTCTAGGCGGTGGTACTAGGACTAGAGGTAGTCTTTGCTGGAAAGCCAATGTAACTGTAACTGTAACTGCAGCAGGGTGTCCTGTGTGGCACACAAAATTACATGTGTGGAGTGGGGTGGTGTTGGGGTGCTTCAAGCAGTGGGGGCAGTGGTGGCGGCGGCAGTGGTCGTGGTCGTGGTGGCAATCGTGTGTGTTGAATGCCGAGGGTGAGCTGGAGGTAATGCAGCAGGGTCCTGTGTGTGTGGGCGTGGTGGGGGTGGTGCTTGTGTGGGGGGGAGGAGTGTGTGTGTGGCAGTGGTGGCAGCGGTGGTTGTGTGTGTTGAATGCCGAGCGTGAGCTCGAGGTACTGCAGCAGGGTGTCCTGTGTGGCACACAACAGGACATGCGTAGAGTGGGGAGGTGTTGATACTCAATTCTGAAATCGGTTCTGAGGTTTGGAAGGGGGGGGGCGGGCAGTCATCGCGCGTGTCGAAGCCCAGTGTGAGGTACTGCAGCAGGGTGCCCTGAGTGTCACCCAAATGTGGAGTGGGGTGGTGTTAGGTTGCGCTAAGGGGGAAGGACAGTGGTGGCGGTGGTGACGACGAGCAGAGCTCCGCTTGGTCGTGCGGGCTGAACCCTGAGGGTGAACAGGACGTACGCACATGCAGCATGGTGGCCTGAGGCGGTGCGGGTGGGGGGTGGGCAGGAGGAGGGATCACAATGGTGGTGGCGGTGGTGGCGGTGGTGGTGTGGGTGGACAGGACCTTACTGTGGCAGCGGCGGCGGCGGTGGTGGTGGTGGTGGTGGTGGCGGCGGTGGTGGTGGTGGTGGTGGTGGTGGTGGCGGTGGTACTGAAACCCAGTGAATCGGCACCTTGTACTGCTAGACACGTACATACACGCATGCGCACACACACGCACACACACGCACACACACACACACACATAGCACGGCACACCCACACACGCACACCCACACACGCACACACCTGACGCCAACAGCCTCTTTACCTCATCGTGCACCACTGCCTGCTTAGCTGGAATCCCCGTGTTCCTGTTACTGCGCCACTGGCCTGCCCTTACCCCACCCCTCATCCCCTGCCCCACCCCACCCCCACGCACACACACACACACACACACACGCAAACGCACACAAATGCACACACACACGCAAACGCACACAAATGCACACACACACACACACACGCACACAGGCACACACACACACACATACACACACACACACCTGCGCCCCACTCGACATTGCCGACACGAGCTCCCATATGACAGCCAGCTTGATGTACCACCACCGCACACACGCACACACACACACACACACACACACACACACACACACGCACACACACACAGCACGGCACACACACACACGCACACCCACACATGCACACACCTGACGCCAACAGCCTCTTTACCTCATCGTGCACCACTGCCTGCTTAGCTGGAAACCCCGTGTTCCTGTTACTGCACCACTGGCCTGCCCTTACCCCACCCCTCATCCCCTGCCCCACCCCACCCCCACGCACACACACATACACACACGCAAACGCACACAAATGCACACACACAAACGCACACAAATGCACACACACACACGCACACAGGCACACACACACACACATACACACACACACACACCTGCGCCCCACTCGACATTGCCGACACGAGCGCCCATATGACAGCCAGCTTGATGTACCACCAGCTGCCAGCGAGCACGCCCCAACCGCTCATAACAGACGCACGCAGCGACACCGTACCACCAGCACCACCAGCACCGGCACCAGCACCACCGCACGCCTCGTCTGCGGCGGACCCGCCAGCCCAGTCCTCATCCTTGCTTGGGCTGCACTGCTGCTGCTGCTGCTGCTGCTGCCTGCTGCCGCCACCGCCCCCTCCCCCAGCGCCGCCCAAAACATCGCCGTCGTCGTCCACCCCCTCGAGCTTGGAGTAGTCCACCGCGGCGCCGGGTCCAGCGCGCGCCGACCCACTCCCACTCCCCCTGAATCTGCCACCAGCACGGACCGACGCCTCCCCGCGCTCAATCTCCCTCCGCTTGCGCGGCGCAGTCTCTGGCACAAACACGAGCACGTAGAGGCCCGCTGCGAGCGTGAGCCCCATGCACGTGTAGACGGCCTGGTCGGGCGTCATGCGGCCGCCCGCGAGTGGGCCAATGATGAGACCGATGGAAAACATGGCCATGATGAAGGCGGCGGACGCGGCGCGGTGGCGCGGGGCCATCAAGTCCGCAACCTGTTAGGGTTGAAGGGGGGGGAAGAAGAGAGGTTGTGTGTGTGTGTGTGTGTGCCATTGTGTGCGTGTGCGTGCGCGTGCGCGTGTTGATGCTGGTGCACGACTGTCGCATCACCGCTGTCAGCGCCATGCGTGTGCGTGTGCGTGTGTGTGTGTGTGTGTGTGCGAGCGCATGTGTGCGTGTGCGTGTGTGCGTGTGCGCTTGTGTGATGATGCTGGTGCCCGACTGTCACCTCACCGCAGTCAGCGTCATGCTGAACGGGTGTGTGAGCGCACGTGTGTGTGTGTGTTTGTGTGTGTCTGCGCGTGTGTGTGTGCGCGTGCGTGATGTGGCGTGGGCCCCCTACTCGTCATCCTCACCGCAGTCAGCGTCATGCTGAACGACGACACGATGCCGCTGGTTGCGTTGATCGGGTAGTACCAGAAGATGGAGACCCAGCCCCAGACGTTGAGCATGATCATGGCCATGGGTGCGAGCGCGAGCGCGATGCCGATGAGCATGAATGGGCGGCGGCCCCAGTGGTCGCTGGGTGCGTGTTTGGGGGGGGGGGGGAGGGGGGGGGGAGGGAGGGTCAGGAAGGGGGGGAGGGGGAATCAGGGGGCAGGGAGGGAGGGGAGAGAGGGGGGGGAGGAGTGTGTGTGTCTAGTTCAGGGCCCAAGGGCCTTCGGCCCTTGTTCAACCCTTCATTCACCCCCCCTAAATCCCCTCGAGTCACCCGAGGTGTCCCTCTCAAGTCACCTGAGCTCCCCGCCTCAGTCACCTCCTCCCCCCTCAGTTTCCCCCAGTCAGTCACCCCCTCCCCCCTCAAGTCACCCTCTCAGTCCCCCCACTAAGCCCCTCAGCCCCCCTCCAGGCTCCAGGCAACGACTCCAACCTGAGGTGCCCCACGACTGGCGAGAAGAAGAACGAGAGGATGGAGCCAGACACGAATGACGTCCACGACCCCCACGTCACCGCCTGCGCATGCGCCTCGCGGCACTCCCTCGGCGCCGTGTCCGGCGTGAACTCCTGTCGCGTGGGTGCCCGTGCATGCAGGGGTGTGTGTGGCAGGGGGGCACCACTGTGCGCTGGGCGGGGCACCCCTGCTCAGCAGTCAGGAGGCAGCGGCAGGGGCGTGTGCGTACACGTGTCTCCACGCACGCTCCCACACACGCACGCACGCACGCACGGACACTCGGCCGGCTGGTGTCCACGACACGCACGCCTGCACCAGGTGCCGCTGCTCACATGTAACAAAGCAAAGCAGTGGCGCAGAGAAACACGTGCGCACGCAGCGCGGTGTCTGGTGCAAAATGCATGCACGTCTCGTATCCATGCAGCAGCAGCAGCCCCGCGCAGCGCGCACCTGGCAGTCGATGTAGTGCCCCGCTGCAGCTGAAGCGAAACCATTGGTCTGGATGGTGGGGATGATGGGGAAGAGCGTCGCAATGCCTGCACAATGGGGCGTGTAGCTCAGTGCGTCGGAGTGGCAAAGAAGCATCACACGCATGCAGCCACGTGTGATGTGCTTCTGGTGCCATGCACAGCGTGCATGGCGCATGGGGGAAATGCCACCCAGATGTGCTCTAGCCCCACCACGTCAGCCGAATCTGGCAGTGGATTCATCAGCATAAGCACGCCAGGCTGCTGCTCCAGTGGATAGTGCATAGGAGCTAGGGCTATCCGCATTTGAGGTCACAAAGTCGCCACACAGTCGCCACACAGTCGCGCACGCACCGATGATGTAGATGAGTACAAAGGGAAAGAAGCGCCACATGCCGGTGTTCCACAGGCAGGACAGAAAACCGGAGCTCCCGTCCGCATCGCGCATCATGCTCAGGAAGCAGTGGCACTGAGCGCCGTGCGCGCTGTCAGTTGCTTGTGCCCAGCACTACGGGTACCAGCAATGATAGATTGCTGGGTTTCGCTGGGGGGGATTACACGGCGCATCGTGGTGAAGACGTTGGCCATACGGGTTCAGGGGTGGGGTTTCGGGTTTAGGGTTAAGGTTCTGGAATCTGTCTCAACACGCGTCAGGGACTGGGAATTGCACCATGTGTGCAATGTCGGATGCTTTGTTTGGGTTTGCGAGCTTGTTTTGTGTGGCGGTGGTAGTTGGGGGGTTGGGGCGCGCGCACGCCCCCCGATTTTGACCATGATTTTGATTTGTAGAGGCAGGGCCTGCAATTTCAAGGGCGGGCCACAGGCAAATCCAATCACGCCGCTTGCCATCGCAACACAATGATTGCGCTACACTTGTAGCACTCAGCACTCGAGATGCGGAGGGTTTCTTCCCAGCGGAATTACAGCACCCGCCCGATGTCACAAAAAACTTCCGGCGGGACAGACCAGCCGTAGCACAGCTGCAGCCCCGTCCGACAACATGGGCCACATGTTACAGCCAGAAATCTCAGCACCACCGTGTGCCACCGCGGTTGCGCTTGTGCGCAGGTGCCGCGGCTGCGACAGCGCGCGCCACCGCACGCCCCAGCTCCGCCATAGCTTCTGTCGAGGCCCGCACGGCTGCAACGAGCACGTCGCACTGCTCCTGCAACAGCACTCCCCTCCCTGCCGAGCCGCCCTTGCAGCCCAGGTCACACCCACGGCAACCGCGCGCCACCAAGGGTGCTCTGGCGCCACAGCTGCACCATCGTGCCTGCCGCCACCCGCAACGAGCACGCCGAGTTGCTCCCAAGGCCCCCCACACACACACACCTACCAAGCTACTCCCGCAGCCCAGGTCACATGGCCACCGCGTGCCACCAAGGGCACTCGTGCTTGGGGTCACGGCTGCGCCAGCGTGCCCGCCGCCGCCCGCGCACCTGCAACAAGCACGCTGAGATGCTCCCAAGGACCAGGTCACACGTAACAGGCTCACACCGAACTGCTCCCACAGCCCACTGGCAGTTCACACGCAATGGCAATTGCGCGCCCCCAAGGGTGCACTCGTGCAGGCGACACGGCTGCACCAATGCCAGTGCAAGGGCTGGGATAAGCCCACTGCGCACGTGGGGGCGAGCCCAGGGCACCCAGCGTCGGCACTACCTTACTAACAACCTCCCACTACGTAGTATACCCGCATCTGCCACCATGCACGCATTCGTGCTGCTCCCACTCTCACGTGGCACAGGCGGTAGCTGTGCGGAAGCTGCAGGCCCTGCGCTTGGCGTGTGTTGGGAGGCAGGGCAGGGGTGGGTTCGAGAGCCCCTACTGCAAGGCAGATCCCGTTGATCGCGCGCTCATCTGATTCGCGGCGCGGAGATGCTCGAGCAGGTGCGAGTCGAGGGGCAGTTGTGGAGGGGGTGCTCAGAACGCCGGCACCAGGTGGCAGCAGGTACCGTCCTCGAAATGTCTTACCCCCCCCCGCCCTCCCCCTCCTCCCCCCGTATTGTGGCACTGTTGCCAGGCCACGCTCAACGCGCTGTCATCCCCCCCGCGACTCCCCCCTGGTTCCCGAGTTCCCTGGGGCCACTCAATCTTTTGAAAAGATCGAGTGACTCACTCAATCTTCCCAAATCGACCAAAATGCGAGCCAACAAGTAGCACGGTCTAATTGCGGACGGCTAGCCCAGCCACCTCCCAGGCTACAAAGAGTCGTGGGCAATTGGCGTTGCAACGCCGCGCGTTTCCTTGAGCAAGGCAAATGGAGCCGAGCACTGGACACTGGGACCCTGGGTCCCCCTTGCGACCCGCGCGCAGGAGCGCAGAAGAACGCGCCCTGCAGGCCGTCTCGCCTCTGAGAACAGCGGCAGAGGCTCCGGCGTCGGCCCCAGTTAGCAGACACTTAGCACACGGACCTGGAGGTTCTCTCCGGGCGTCAGTGGTATTGTCCAAGTCTCCCAGGTAGGTGCAGATGGGCATGCCAGGGCAGGGCACGCAAGGCGGGGAGGGCAGGGGGAGGGTGACGCAGTGCTGTCATGGAGATCGCTGAGGATCACTGATACTAGCACACACACACACATCGCATGCACCGCACGCAGCCACGAGGTTGACATGGCAGAGCTGCAGCTCCCCCCGTTGTCAACCACCGGGCACGCCGCCGCACCAGCTGGTGGAGCGGTCGCGCCAGCCGCGCCAGCTGCGCCAGCCGCGCCAGCCGCGTGCGTGTCCATATGCAACCGCCCCGCGAGGACGCTCAGGGACGTGTGCTCCACGCCGCGCATCTGGCTCTTCCCGCTACTCACCTACGTCGTCCTGCTGCTCGCCGCCGAGCTCGCGATGTTCTTCGTGGCCGCCGGGCAGACCTCACGCGAGAAGACCAACGTGATCAACCTCCTCCACGCCCAAAATCTGCGACTCGAGGGCGAGATGCTGGACATGCAACAGGGCCTGATGTCGATGCGCGCTGCGCTGACGCTGGCGCCCGACATCGCAGACCTGAATCACAACTGGGACACGATCATGACGCCGCTGGCGACTGGGTACGAGGGCCACGAGAGCGAGGGCGAGGGCGCGACAGGCGTGTCCGCCCATGTGCAGGTAACCTTCAAACCCGCCCAACGCCCCCCCCCCGTCCCCATATGCCAATTGCATTAGCTTGTGTCCGAGTTTTTTTGCTCCTTGCTTACAGTCTCCATCCCCGATAGCTCGGCATACTATTAAGAGCAGCCTAGAGCAGCCTGTGAACTCTCCACAACAACAAAAAACTAGCAGTCGTCAACTCTCTACAACCAACACCGAATCAACACCGAACACCACCGTGCACAGTCGTTCCTGGTGCCGCTCGGCTACATTGCTGCAACCTGGCCGACGGCCTACCTGCCCTTCGCGCTCAACTTCGACGTCATGGCGCCCAGCTCGCCCTACCGGCACATATTTTGCTACATTCCGCTGCTGACGGCGGGGTCGCCCTTGCTGTCCGGCCCCCTGCTGGTCAGCCCAGGGGTGTCAGTGTTCGTCATGGCGATGGTGGGTTTGCCAGATCGGTATCGATCGGTGGAAAAGAACGGCATGGCACGGCATGGCATGCAACCCAGTGCGCCCCCTCCCCCCGCCGCCCACCCCGGGAAACCAACGTGGCGCAAAACAAAGCATCCATACCGACGCCTCGGCAGCAGCGACACGCGACAAGACGCACTGTAGGAGTAGCCCTGGTGGTCGACGGGAGGTTGTTGCAGGCTCTGCACGCACACATGCAGGCCCCACCACATCCCCAACGCCTGTGGTGGCGCCGCAGGCATCGCCTCAGGCGCACCCCGAGTGCCTCAGACGTCGCCTCAGGGGCCAACCCTGACAACCTTAGGGTTAGGCGACCACCACTGCCTGAGACGCACGCACGCCCAACCGCCATGACGTGTGCGCCTCAGACGTTTGGGCTGTGGTAGGGCAGGCTCTGCGCGTACACACGCAGGCATGGCACACAGCCAACGCGCGCGCATGCACCACACATGCAGGCGGTGGTCATGCCCAACAACGGCACGCCCACAGCATGGGGCATGGACACAGCCCACCGCGTGCCGTGCACGGGCGCGGGCGAGGAGCTGTATGTTGGTGGCACGCCGGGTGACAGCCGCAGGTGTGTCGATCAGTGGTTCTGCTAAAGTAACTGCCTCTATAGGTGCCTCTTATCCGGGTTCGATACGACTTCCTTTGTCCAGATAAGTAATGTCACATACAGGCTTCCTTTAGGATCAGGGGTTACGCCAGGTCACCTGCCTCTGGGATGCAGCCGCTGCTGCTGCTGTTGCTCATCATGCATGCATGCACGCGTGTGTGTGTGTGTGTGTGCGTGTGTGTGTGTAAGGTGTCTGCGCTGGTTTCAGTGTCTTTGGAATCAGTTTATTTTTTATTTTCTGGGGCTAACGGCACAGTCCCCACACACACCCCACTCCCCACTGGGAGGTTCCCACCCCACACGGTTTATGTTCTACCGTCGCACATACTGCATGGTTTCGGCTGATTCTGCGACCTGTGTGCAGCCAGTATCCCAGGCTATTGATCCCGCGCGTCGGGGTGGGGCGGGGTGTGTGGTAGGGGCTCAGGAGCAGCTGACAACGCCGACAGCTGGAGTCATTTGCCTTGCATGCACCCCGGAGCTCTCTCCGGACCCCGGCTCATCGTATATGGACTTCAGTCAATATATAGAGCTCGCCACTGGCCGTGGGGAGCGGGCGGAACCGCGTTCGGGGGGTGCCAAAACTTGAATCTGCAGCGGGGCCGAGGTCAAATTGGACCTGCACCGAGGCCCCCCTCGCGCTGCATTTGTCTAGTAGTCGACCCCATGAGGCTGTGCGTGCCCCCAGACAGAGGCTGGGAAGCCACCTGGAGCGTCCAGGAGGTGATCGGTGTGGTGGGTGGAAAGGGCGTGCCCTTCGTCTGTGGTCGTGCGCGAGGCAATTCACGTCGCCAGATGATTAGTAATGGCTATACTAGAAAGGTCTGGTGGGTCGTGGAGGTGGGGGATGTCCCTGAGGCGTTGGTTGGGTGGGGGCACCCTGGACACCAAAGTTGCAACACGGACACGTCCAATGGCCCCAGCGACCCCTCCGCCGCGCTGGCGCGACTCTTTGACACCCTTATGAAGATTGGATGCCAAAAGAGGAGGCCTACGTGGTGTTTGGTCTGTTGACTGGGACCCTGTTTGTGATTTGCGGGATGAGCGCGCAGGGCCACTTCCGCGAGGGTGCCCGCTGTTTTTTTGCATGAGATCATTCCAAACATAACTTAGGACCTTGCTAAGTGGCGGTTGGCCCGTGGGCGCTCTCCGGGGTGTCAATCTCCGGCAGCCCGTTTTAAGGCTGACAACGGCCGACACGCCGATGCAGACACGCTGCGCACCCCCCGACCGACTGGTCATCATTGGGGGTATACTGGGGACTCGACCATCGAGATTTTAGGCGTGCGCGGCACAGGAGGATGCTCCTGAATCGACTTGTGTGGGGGTGCAACAGCCGAACACGCAGGGCCAAATTACCGAGGGTGTCCAAAAATTCAACTGAATCAAATCGTGATTAACATTAAATCATGCAGGAATTCACGGCGGCAGGTGCTGGGCGCATGCAAACTCCCCATGCAGCCCGTGCCGTGGCCGTCGCATGGGGGGCGTTACGACCATGCAGCAGCGCCTCGCGCCTCCGCGACACCCGGCGACTGCCGGGTCATCATTGTGGCTGCACTAGGGACATGCCCACAGCTTTTTTACTGCACGGGAGCACGTTTGGGGGTAGTTGCCCCCAAAAGTGTGTTCATACAAGTCAAAAACCCCGAGGGTGTCAATCAATTTTATGTTTTTTCCCACTTCCTGTGCATCTCAGGAAGGTCCCTGCAAAGTTGCGCATGCAGTCTTGCGTGCAAACTACCTCAAACAAAATCAACCGTCCAAACTGTGTGCGGCGGTGGGTGTATGGGGACTGTGGGCTAACGGCCAGCTATTAATAACGGCAGGCTCTAACGGCCGTAACAGTACCCTCGGCTTTCCAGCAAAGTTGTCCTTCTAGTCCTAGACTAGCTAGGATTCTTGGTACCACCGCCTGGACCCAAGTCCAGTTCTGACCCCAGCAATCACTTGTAAGGGCGTACCCACCAGCCGGCTGTCTGCTTAGTCAAAGTCCGCATAGCGCGCAGCCCCGTGGGAAGCCGCATGCGCGACTGGCTGCTGCTCGCCAAGCTGGCCGTCACTCTGGTGCCCGGGTCAGTGGAGGAGGAGAGGATGTTCTCTACCATGAAGTTCCTGAAGAACGTCCAGCGCAACCGGCTGCTGGCTGAGTACCTGACTGCTGCGGCGCGGCTGTTCAAGGACCCCAAGTACCAGGTCGACAACTTTGACTTTCCGAGGGCACTCAAGTTCTGGCACAACAAGAAGCTGCGCGGCACGGGCGCGGCCAAGAGGCGCAAGGCTGCGCTGCAGCGGGGGCAGAAGCTAGGTAGCTAGCTAGAAGAGCAGGTACCGGTACTTGTAACTATGCTGGTTCTGGCCTCACATTTCTTGCCTCACATGTCATCTCAACTCAGTTTGGTAAGCGGGGATCCGGGGGCGCAGCCCCCGGCCGCTGGCTTGACCCTCAGATGGCGGCGGGGCAAATCAAGGCTTCGGCACGAAGCGGCGGGGGCAAACACGACTTTGTCATTTTCCTTAGGGACACCACTGACTCATGCGCCCCATGGGGGTTGCTGCAGTGCTCCCTCAACTAGGCGGTCTACGCCAATGGCGGTTAATAGGCGGGAAAGAATAAGGCGCCCTCAGGGGCGGTATGCCTTGCCCACACAGAGCGGGCGTCCTCTGCCACCAGTAGCCAGCCATCCCAGTTAGGTTATCAGGCTCTACGCACCGAGCCTGGTCGTATACGCCTTTACAGGTGTCCCTGACTGAAATCCATCGTTTTCAGCAGCAACAGCAGCATCAAACCCTGAACCCGTTCAACCCTGAACACCCGACCCCTAAACGCAGGGCGTGCACATGACCGAGGCGACAGCAACACTGCTGCACGGCTGCACCGAGTTTACGATCCAGCCGCGCGGGGGATGCATGCACATCAAGGTTGGTTCTAGACCAACCTAGGCCAACGTGTTGCACTGTGCTGCCCTGCGCACAGCGCCATTCACACCCCTTTTATGTCCAATTAGGGCTAAGGCGCGTCCACAGCTTATCTCCCCGCAAAATAGATACATGGTCTTATAGCCACCATCAAGGCGCTCCTTTGAGCCACCGTGGGCGGGCGTGCGGTGGCCGGAGGCGGGCACACGAGGGCAACGAGTGCGGAGGCATGGCTGGAATGTGCCCCCAAATGCCCTTCGCGCCACCCCTGCGCAGTCAGCAGGTCCCAAGGATCACCACGGGTGCCGTGGTTGGCTTGGGGCGCATCGCTGCTGCGGCGCAAAGGGTGCTGGGCCTCGCCATCGTAAACCCCATGCGCGTGCCACAGAGGGCCAAAAGGCACGACCAAAGCCTGGCAAGCGTTACTAGGGACACCTACATGGTGCTCGGGGTTGCGCATGTCGCAGCGTCTAGGGCTACTTTGGTGCTCGCAGGTGCCGCCAGGCAGGACAGTGGTATCCGCGCCCAACGCTGTGCGCACCCAACGCCGCTTGCCAACGCCTCTGTGGCATGTCTCTCCATGTTGTTTTCTGGTCGCGTTGCAGGGAGCGGGTGTTTCTGGCCCTGGGGCGGGCAAAACAGTGCTGACGAGGCATGCCCTGGCCCTCTCGCAGTCTCCCCCCTCCACCGGACCACAAAACAACATGGAGACGACCTATTCAGGCTCATGCGCGGTCCTAACTTTCACATGCATAGGCGCCTCGATAATTTGGACATTCGTGTGGGGGCCAATGTTGCTGTGCCTGCGCTGCCCCCCCCCCCTCTCCCCCGACACATAAAGCCCCCGACCACCATGCACACACACGCAGACACACACACACACTTCCCCCCCTGCACACACGCTCATATGCCCCCACCCCCACACCCACCCACCCACACCCACCCACCACCCGCCCACGAGCACCTGCAGCCTGACCCCACTCCGCTGCCCCCCCCCCTGGACACACAGGGCAAGGGCCAGATGACGACGTACTACCTTAAGCGCCCCCTGCCGTCCCTCGTGGGCGGAGACGCGCCTGATGCACAGCAGGGCTGCTCTGAGCACGTGCCTGCTCCGATGGGCGAGGGAGCACCCTCCGTGGGGGACCCCAGCATGCTCGACGGGATGTGCTGCGGCGCGTACAAACGCAAGCCACGCGCCGCGGAGCTGCCGCAGGCCTCGGGCAGCACCACCATGCCGCACGCGCGTCCACACTCCACACTCTACACCCGCGCACACTCCATGCGCCACATTCCACACCCGCCCCGCGCCGCCGCTCTCGAATCAGAGGTCCCCAGCGCAGACCCATCTGGCGCCGACGAAGTCGACGCAGCCCACTACGGCATGCCAAGGCTGCGGTGTCACAGCGCCACGCAGACGAGCGGGCCCAGCGAGCTCACAGGCATGCCACTGCCGCCATGGCGCACCGACACCGTGCTTCTTCCAGCGATACTCGACAGCGACGCATCGGCCACAGCGTCACCGCGCGCCCCGTCGCTATCCGCCACAGACGGCTCGCCGCCCTCGGGCCACATGGGCGCCTGGCCATCGCGCTCGCACGTCGCCTCGGACGCATTCTCGCTCCCGCTTGCGTGCGCCGGGCCGTTGCGCGTGTTCAACGCCTCGGGCTCGGTTTCGCGTGCGCGCGCCAACCTGGGCGCTGGTGACCCCACCGCTGCGCGCGTTGATGGCGGGAGCGGCGGGGCGCGCGCGGCTGCGGCTGGCTACCTGATGGGCCCGTCCACCAGGAAGCCACTTGAACTCTCGGGCTGAGCCGTGTCAAGGTCGGAGCTTTGGGACATCTGAACTTGGGCCCACTTTGGCCCGCGATGTCGCGGCACGTGTCAGCTGCGGGTGCGGGTGCGGACGCCCTGTCTGATCCTGAGACCAAAAACCCTGTTTTTTCGATCAGCTTCGATGATGAGACTTCAACCAATGAAGCAGGAGGATGAAGCAGAGAGGGTTCTGCGCGGCCTGCCCTGCCCTCATACCAAAGACGCATTTGAAAGGCTGGGACCTCAAGATGTCGGGCCACTGGCTGGTTCCGAAACATAGCACCCTTTACGCCATATCATTACTAGTCATGCACGAGGGTGACAGTTGCAGTCCCCGAACACGCCCCCTGTTGAGGGGGGGGGGTCCCAATGGGAAATTTCAATGAACCTTTCAGCAACCTCGTATTATTTTCCATCCACTCGCGGCGAGGCACCTGGTGAGATCGCGGTGCAAGCGCCGAAATGACCGGTTTGTTAGCGACCGGGGGCCAATTCAAGTTAAAACCAAACTCCCACGCGGGGGCCGCCTCATGAAAGTTCGCAGTGAGCACTGCACTGCAACTTGAATCATAGCAGTCGCGTGCAGAGATCCCCGTGCCGTGCCTCTCTTTGAGCGACACTGTGCTGGTTGCCTACCACAACTAGGATGCCCCGGGGACTAGGGTGTTTTAGATTTGTGCAGTGCTGATGGTCTCCACACACAATTTGTTTCATCCGTGTGATGTTTTGTTGACAATTAAAACCTAGTGGGGGTGCCCAGCCAGGCCCCCCTCCCCCTGACGATTTTGACGTGTTGACTGCTGTCAACGCGGCTGATGACCCGATGAACGCAGCTGACGACCTGATGAACGCAGCTGACGATCCGACGAACGTTTGGAGGCCATTTGGCAGCTCTCCATAAGATCTGCATAGTGGGTTTGGAAGGCTCTCAAGCCACTTCATGGTATGAGCTGTGCTAACGTGAAGAGTTGTTTGATATCCCACCTTTGGGTCCACTTCGGACCCCCATATCTCTTCAATGTCTTGACCCACAGATATCTCATTAATATTGCAGACCTATCTCGATCCTCAGATATTCAAATTCTGATTGATTCAGAACGTGCACATATAGGGATTGACAATCAGCGCGTATGTATTTACTGATTCACCTGCTCCGCCCCCCTCCCCTGCATGTTGTGCACGTTTGTAAGTAAGTGTGGATGGCGCTGGCTACATGTGGGCTACTTTTGTGATGATGATGAGAGTTTTACAATCCACTTCTGGCAGTCACACGTACGGTTCCAAAGCTCCAGTGGGACTTAGAGAAACAAGGCTCAAGGCCCACAAAAGGTCAAGCTACAAGTAGCCCACGGTAACGCCATCCACACTTGGTGGCGGGCGCCAAGCAAGCAGCACCACTGTGCAGGCTGCACACCCAGCCCCTCAAATGGCCAGAGGGCGGACCCAAGGTATAAAACCATGAAGGGACCAAAAAGCCCTCCCCCAGACCACCGGAAGCAAGGCTAGTAGCACACCCGCCGCAGCACTCTACTCAGCGACCACACCGCACCCGCCACCGCACGCGTGTGGCGCCACATCCCCTTCAACAACACCCCCAGAGGGAATGCCATCTAGCAAGCAGGTGCAGGCACCCGCTCGCCGTCAACGACGAGGCGCGCGCGGTGGAACTGCGCCCGCTTCCCCGCAACCTTGGCGGCGAGGAAAGCGGGCCACAGCGCCTGGTGCTGCGCCTCCTCGCGGTCACTGAGGACGTCGAAGACTGCAGTCGAGTCCACGCAGCGGCGCAGCTCGTGGCGCCAGCGCACGACAGTGTCGGCCACGGCGTCAGACGTCACAGTGAAGAGCAAACGCAGCACACCGCCCCCGCGTGGCTCCATGCCGATGCCCCCGACGGCAGGCTTGGCGTTGAGGAGCGACGCGGACACGACGCCACCATCAGCTGGCTCCCGCCGGCCGGTGCCGCCGTAGAGGAAGCGCACGACATCCGTAGCCAGGCAGACGGGCAGGCTGGTGCCGTCCTCGGCAGCTGCAGCGATCCGCTCCGCCGCCGCCGCCGTCGCCTCCTCTTCATCCATCCGCCTGCCACCGCCCGAGAGGAACCAGTTGGCGCCGCGTGCCACCGGGATGGACAGCATGAAGCTGCGGCGCAGCGACGTGTCGCCCACACGCGCAGGCAGCCCCCCCCGGCGGGAGGGGCCGCGCGCAGATGCGGCACGCGTGGCGCCCGACGTGTTGTGATGGTGGGTCTAGTGCCCGCTCTTATGTGTAACCTCTGGCAGTGATTGGAAAACTCTTACCATCGTATTGTGCGTATTGTGCAGGGCACTTGGACCCCCCTCGAGGAACACCTGGACCCTCTGCAGGGACACCTGGATCGAATGCCCGTCGCCGACCGCCAGTGGCTCAGTGCACCTGGGCACTTGAGGACCAGGGCAACGAGGCACTTGGATGGAGGTTCCCAAGGGTCACAGGGAGGCTTTGGCTCTGACGCCACCGCCTTTGCTGCGTGCCCCATCCGCTGCCGATACACCAGTCCCAGGCGGTGCAAACGCGGCGGGCTGCCCTGAGCGCCGTTGTCTGCATGTCGTTTCCTTTGCTCCCAATCCATGATTGAGAGTAGAACGACAAGACAATTTTCTGTCGATGCCCTCACAAATTCAATGTGTTCTACACAACTGTACTTTATCCCCACAAGCAAGCCTGTCCTCACACAAACAAGCTCGAACTGTGAGCGCATCTCACTGTTCTGAGGAAGGAATCGGCGCAACAATAATCATCGGAGCCCCCCCCCCCCGCCCAGCCTGGCCACACACGCACAGGCACTGCATACACACCCAGTCCGGCCGGGATATCTATCCACCTATTATCACAACCGCCTGGCAACCGCACTACGGGTGCGCTCGGATACGCCGCGACAGACCACTCCCGGCAGCCCGCCTCATGAGGCAGCTTCCTCGATCCCACGCCCTGAGGGTGCATACTGTATAGTGTGAGCAGACCACTCGGGTGGCTCAGGCGCGGCCGCGACCCCCACCAACACCTTGCCCCCACAAACGCGCTGCAGGCGTGCACTTGTCGCGCCGCGCCAGATTGCGCGCTCAGAGGCTGTGGCAGACCGTGCGGTCGAGTGCGTGTCCGCTCGTGTCAGATCTACTCGTCACACATCAGATGTACTGGTCGTGCTCGCCCTTGTCCACCTTGGTCATCTTGCGCGTGAGCATGCGCTTGGCGGAGTCGGTGAGCCCAGTGTCCATCTCGCGCTCAATGACCTGTGAGGGTGTGGGTGGGTGTGAGGGTGCGCGTGCGTGTGCGTCATGTGCTTGTGCATGTGCGTCATGTGCTTGTGCATGTGCGTGTGCTTGTGCTTGCGCATATGCTTGCGCGTATGCGCTTGTGCTTGCGCGCGTGCGTATGCTTGTGTGTGCGCATGCCTGTGGGCGGTGTGCGCGCTTGCATGCATGCCTTCATGCGCTACCCCAGTCCGACTCACCTCTTTGCCGATCTTCTGCATCTCCTCAGTGCCGTAGTCCTGGGTGAGTGGGTGCGAGTGTGGGTGAGTTGAGTGCGCGAGTGATCGATTTCACAGTCCGTCGGACACCTTTGACGCGATGAGCACCACTATCTATAAGGACAGACACGCATACACACGCACCCACACGCACAAACGCAGACGCACACACACACGCACATACACGCACGCAGGCACACAGACATGCACAAAAACTAGCACAAGCATGCACCCATGCACCTACACACCCACGTTAACATGTGCACACGCACACACGCATACATGCCCAACGTCTCGATCTTGAAATACCCTGCAGCGAGATGAATTGGGGTCACCAAGCCCCACCCCCCCCCCCCCCCCCCCCACACACACACACCTTCAGGTACTCCTGCAGCGAGAGGATCGAGTTGGGGTGGCAGAACGAGTGGATGTTGCCAGCCTGTGTGTGTGTGTGTGTGTGTGCACGTGTGTGTGCACGTGTATGTGCGCGTGTGTGAGAGAGTAAGAGTGGTGGTGGTGGTGTGTTCAGGGGGAAGGGGGGGGGGGGGTGAATCAGGATGGGAGGGGGCATTGAATCAGGAGACACGGTTGGGGGTGGCAGAAGGAGTGGATGTTGATAGCTTGTGTGTGTGTGTGTGCGTGTGTGTGGGGGGGGGTCGATTGTACCGTCCGTTACAGTTACAGTTACACGTACATCGGCTTTCCAGCAAAGACTACCTCTAGTCCTAGTACCACCGCCTAGACCCAAGTCCAGTTCTGGCCCTAACAATTACTTGTGAGGGGCAGTAGCCACCAGCCGGCTGCCTGCCAACGTGTAGTCTTAGAGCAAAAAGGAGAGCTATTGTGCGACGCCTCCAAAATAGGTCCTAGCTGCTTCCAGGGGATAGGGGTCAAGTGGCGCTTGCCAATCTACTTGACCGCCGTGGTGGAGGGGCCGGCGCCTGAGGGGCAGCCGGACCGTACACCACGGCTCTCCACCCGACCTTATCCTGAGACGCTCAACAGTCCGTTAGACGCCTTTAATTGCGTGTTGGACTTGTGCTTGCGCAACTGAATCCCTGGGGCAAGCAGATAGCACCCGCAGTCCACTGCGGGGGAAAACAGGCACTTTGTGTGTGCGTGTGTGTGTGTGTTGTGTGTGCGTGCGTGTTTGAGAGTAGCGGTGGTGGGGAGGGCGGGGACAGACACAGGCGCAAACATGCACACACGCACACACACCTTGGCGGTCTTCACAAAGCGCCCGCCCGTGCGCCCCGCCCCGTAGCACACACACGCTGCGCCACTCTGCCAAACCTCTTCCCACCTCTTCCCACCTCTTCCCCGAAAAGCATGCGCTGCTGGGTTATTGTCCCCTCTTCTCAACGTCGATTCACTTCCAGTTGCGTATGCAGTTGTGTGGTGCGTCACACTGCAGCGCCTCTCATAATCATGACTAAAGCCCCACCTTCGCAATCTTCATGAAGTGCTCGCCCGTGCGCCCCTTGCGGTAGCACGCGGTGCACCACGATGGCACGTAGCCGTCCAGCATGAGCTGCTTGACGACGTCCGGCGTGGCGCGGTGGTCCATGAGGCTGAACTGGCCAGGGAGGTCGCCCAGCTCCTGTGCATGGAAATTGGGGTGGTTCCATTGGGTTTCATGCACTTGGATCAACGGGAGACTGGCCATGTGGCGTGTCGTTGAGTTCCATGCGCCTGGTTTGAGGGGAGGGGAAGATAGGGTCGATCGACTTGGAGTAACAGGGAATTCAGGTGCTGCTGCCTGTGTTTCAATGGACCCACACCCATGTAATGCGCTTGGATTGCGGAGACAATTATATTGATGGCATTGAGAATGAGCTGCCTGACAACGCGGTGGCCCGAGAGGTCACCGAGCTCCAGGAGGTGGGTGAATGAAGAGACGAGGGGTCACTCTGGTGGTCACTCTGACGGTCACACCTTCTCGGTTGTGGCGCTGTGGTCGCGGTGGTACGGGATTGGCGGGCGTCACACCATCCATAGGGGTCGGGTGAATGAAGAGGCAAGGGGTCACTCTCATGGTCACTCTGATGGTCACACCTTCTCGGTCGTTTCGCTGTGGTCGCGGTGGTACGCTCCAACGTCCGTCTTGGAGCCCGCGCTCATCTGAGACATGCCCACCTGCGTGCGTGCGTGCGCGCGTGTGTGTGTGGGTGTGTGCGCATCTCCGGGTGCCCGCGTGTGCGTGTGTGCGTGCGTGTGTGTTTTCGTGTGCGCGTGTGTGTGTGTGTGCGTGTGTGTGTGTGTGTGTGCGTGTGTATGTGTGTGTGTGTTGTGTGTGAGTGTGCGTGTGTGTGTATATGTGCAGGTGATGCTCGCATGGCTATCTGTCTCGCATGCATCCCTCCCTCCCCCCTCTCACGCTCTCACTCGCTCACGCTCTCACTCGCTCACGCTCTCCCACTCTCCCACTCTCGTTCTCTCACTCGCAATCTCTCGCTATCTCACTTTCTTGCTCTCTCACGCTCTCACTCATACGCACACACGCATGCACACACAGGAACACACACATGCACACACGCAGACACACACCCTCAGCAGCTCCGAGCGCATCTCCGGGCTCTCGCGCGTTGAAAGGATCATGCCCTGCACGTCGCACAGCATGCATGGCGCGTGTCAATTTTTTTTCTATATTCCACACATACGCATGGGTTGCACAGCACACATCATGGATCATTGCCTGCACGTCGCACAGCATCGCGCGTGGCAAGGCTCTGGATTGGCAACGCAGGTGTGGGTGTGAGGCATGAGGCATGATCGGTGAGGGTGTAGTAAAGATTGTGGCTGATTGACACTCTGGGCCAAGCCAAGCCAAGGCCCACCGTGAAGGGCACCGCGATGCAGTGTGGGGCCCGAGGCGTGACCAGCTAGGGTCTAGCTAGCTACTGGAGAGCTTCTTGATTTTGCAGTCTGGACCAAAGCAGGGTTGAGGCGGGACTAAGGCAGGAACGAAGGCAGGGGCACAGCATGGCCCACCAGTGTGTCTGTATTCGGCATTTGGAGCCGGATTTGTTCGGCGTTTGGAGCCATGGAGCCGGACTTTCAGTCGAGCGGCTCCAGAGGTCAATCAGACTTCCCGAACACAACATCACTGTGGCCCACCAGTGATGTCCTTAGCGCGCCCGCAGCCCCCGCAGCCCCCGCCGCGGGGTGAAACAGCGAAAAATTGGGGAAAACTGCTGGAGCAATTCGCAAGAATTTTGCTCAGCAAAGTGTGAATTCCGACTATTTCCACACGTTTCCGCAAAAAAGAATCGCCTTCTGCGTGTGCAATTCGTTATGTTCTCTCCAATATTGCGGGGGCAAACAGGACATTCTCGGTTTCCTAAAGGACACCACTGCGGCCCACCCACCGTGTAGTTCGGCCACTGCGCATGATCGTGACAAGCTCTTTGATGCACACGATTGGGTTCACATTTCTTGTGGGTGGCTTTCCCGTGTGCTCCGATCCGATCCTAGCTAGGTAGACCCAACGACTCCACATCCCTCGCGCGAGCAGCACTCCACGGAATTTGAATGTGAAAACGGCTCTCTGGAAAGCCCTTGAAGAGGGGTACGGGCGGTAAGCGGGCATCTCATTTTGTGTACCGCCCGTTTATCGCCGCAGGCGGCATACGGCCCAGTTGACGAAACACCGCAGGTGTGGGTGCGGGGCCTGAGGCCTGCTCAGTGAGGGTCTTATTTCACAGCGCCATCTGTGCCCACCGTGTAGTAGGACACCGTGATGCGGATGATCGCAACAAGCTTGTTCTAGGGTCTAGGGTAAAGGGTCTGAAGTTGAGGGTTGAGGGTCCGGGGTTGAGGGTAAATGTCTCAGGAATAAGCTAGAAACCGCAATGCAGATGCTCGCAACAAGATTCTTCAAGAATACAGCAGGGTCCAAATTTGCCTAGTGACTGACCCAAGGGTCTGGGTCTAGGGTGTAAGGATAAGGGTCTAGGGTCTCAGAGTTCAGCTAGAAATCCACCGTGTAGGGCACCGCCTTGCGATGATCGCGAGAGCTTCTTCAAGAATGCAACAGGGTCCGCATTCGCCTAGTTACTCTGATCCTACTATCAGAGGGCCTAGGGTCTAGGGTTAAGGGTTTAGGTCTCAAAGTTCAGCTAGAAACCGCATCGTGTAGGGCACCGCAATGCGGATGCTCGCGACAAGCTTGTTCTAGGGTCTAGGGTCTAGGGTCTGAAGTCGAGGGTTTAGGGTCTTGGGTTGAGGGTTTTGGTCTCAGGATTGAGCTAGTAACCGCACCGTGTAGGGCACCGCGATGCGGATGATTGCGACGAGTTTCTTGAAGTTGTCGTCGTCGACGACGTGCGGTGGGGTGACAGAGAGCTCGGAGCCGTCAGCCGGGCGCATGCGCGGCACGCTGCGTTGGTGCGTGGGTGGTGTGTATTAGGGGTTGGCACGTGGCGGTGGTCTTAGAGTTGTCTTTGAAAATAATACGACAAACGGGGGGGCGGGGGTGGGGGGCAGAGAGCTCGGAGCCGTTGGTTGTGCGCATGCGCGGCACGCTGCATTGGTGCGTAGGTGATATGTATTAGGGGTTGGCACGTGGTGGTGGTCTTGAAGTCATCGTTGCAAAAGAATACGACAAACGGGGGGGGGGGGCAGAGAGGTCGGAGCCGTCGGCCGGCGCATGCGCGGCACGCTGCGTGTGGCAATTGGGGAGTGTGTATGAGGGGTTGGCACGTGGTGGTGGTCTTGAAGTTGTCGTTGAAAAAATGTTGTAATTGAAAAAATGTTGTAATTGAAAAAATTCGACAAACGGGGGGGTGGGGGACAGAGAGCTCGGACCCGTCGGCCAGGCACATGCGTGGCACGCTGCGTGTGGCGATTGGGGTGTGTGTGTTAAAGGTTGGCACGTGGTGGTGGTCTTAAAGTTGTCGTTGAACAAATGTTGTCATTGAAAAATGCGACAAATGGGGGGGGGGGGACAGAAAGCTCGGAGCCGTTGGTCGGGCGCATGCGTGGCAAGCTGCGTGTGGCGATTGGGAATTGTGTAATAGGGGTTGGCACGTGGCGGTGGTCTTGAAGGTGTCGTTGGAAAAACAAGCGACAAACGGGGGGGGGGGGCGGGGCAGAGAGCTCGGAGCCGTCGGTCGGGCGCAAGCTGCGTGTGGTGATTAAGGGGTGCGTATTAGGGGTTCGCACGTGGCAGTGGTCTTGAAATTGTCGTTGGAAAAACATGCGACAAGCGGGTGGGGGGGCAGAGAGGTCGGAGCTGTTGGTTGGGCGCATGCGCGGCACGCTGCGTTGACGCGTGGGTGGTGTGTATTCCGGGTTGGCACGTGGCGGTGGTCTTGAAGTTGACGTTGGAAAAACATGCGACAAACGGGGGGGGGGGGGGCAGAGAGCTCGGAGCCGTCGGTCGGGCGCAAGCTGCGTGTGGCGATTGGGAGGTGTATATTAGGGGTTGGCACGTGGCGGTGGTCTTGAAGGCGTCGTTGGAGAAAATACGACAACCGGGGGGGGGGGGGGGGGGGCGGATCAGAGAGCTCGGATCCGTCGGTCGGGCGCATGCGCGGCACGCTGCGTGTGGTATCTGAGAGGTGGTGGAGAGATCGTTATTACGGGCTGGCTGGGGAGTGTAGGGGGATGGGGGGGGGGTCGAACGCCTTGATCGCGACACCACAAACACACACACACACACGCACACATGCACACACGCACACACACGCACGCAGCGGAACCTGATTGTGTAAGGCTGGTTGTGCTGAAGCATCGCCCCCCGTTGACCGTACACATTTGCAAGGTTCAAAACCTATGACTTGCAACCTAAACCCTTAAGCGCACCTGATTGTGTGCGGGTATACTCCTCCAAGTGTTCCACATGCTGCAGGATCGCGACACACACACACACACACAGACAACACACACACACACACGCGCATAGGTACCCATACGCACACACGCAGCCGCACCTGATTGTGTGCGGCCCCGCGCCATACTCCTTCTCCAGGTGCTCCGCGTGCTGCAGCATCGCGAGGACCTCAAAGCGGTAGTCAAAGAGGCCAAACAGAGTGCCGATGCCGACGTCGTCGATACCGCCGCGCATGGCGCGGTCCTGTATAGAGTGTGTGTGTGCATGTGTGTGCGCGTGTGTTTGTGTGTGTGTGTGTGTATGTGTGTGCGTGTGCGCGCGTGTGTGTGTGTGTGTGCGTGTGTGCGTGTGTGTGTGTCAACGCAGTAGTCAAAGAGGTCAAACAGAGTGCCGATGCCGATGTCGTCGATACCGCCGCGCATGGTGCGGTCCTGTACGAAGAGTGTGTGTGTGCGTGTGTGTGCGTGTGTGTGTGTGTGTGCTTGTTGTTGTGCGTGTGTGTGCGTGTCGAGGCGTAAATCAAAGAGGTCAAAGGGCCATCCCCACCCAACCTGTGACCGAAATGTGGCCACACCCAAAATTCCAAAGTCGACAAAACGGCCCCATCGCGCGTGCAGAATGACTTCTCGACACATAGAATAGACATGCGTGTCGAGATCGTGTGCTGGGATGCGTCGTGGGGCCGTCACGGGCCTCGCGGAGCGCCATGCAACAGTCGCACCCAACCCCCTGCCGCGCCGCTGGGGGGAGCCAGCCCCCCGCGACGCCTCCTACCGATCTGTAACACCCGCGGCATGAACTTGACGAGACGCTGGGTCTCGTGCCGTGCCGTGTTGCCGGGGTCGCTGTGCTGGGCGACACCAAACTTTCGGCATGTTTTGCGGCGTCGTCTCTGGACCAAATCCTCTTTTGACGCGTGCTTTTTAGTTGCCGCCAATCTCATTTAGAATCATGCGTCGTGGGTGACCGTGGCTTGGAGAGACGGTGAAATGCAGAACGAAATCGTTTGGCGTCAAACGTTACACGTCACGGTTGCGTTTGCGTTCCGCATTTCACCGTCTCTCCAAGCCACGGTCACCCACGACGCATGCGTCTAAATGAGATTGGCGGCAACTAAAAGGCACGCATCAAAAGTAAATTTGGTCAACAAGGGAAGCCACAAGAAATTCCCAAAGTTTGGTGTCGCCCGTTTTGGCCACTTTTCCCCCTGGGGTGGGCCCAGGTTGGGTGGGGATGGCCAAAGAGAGTGCCAAAAAAGAGTGCCGACGTTGTTTCTGCCGCCGCGCATGGCGCGGCCCTGCGTTTGCGTGTTTGGAGGAGGGTGTGTGTGTGTGCGCGTGTGTCAGTGATGCAGAAAGTGTTTTGGCGTAATGGCAGTCTTACGACGCGCGGAGGCCCCAGCCGGGCCTGCCGGCCCGGCGCTTCTACGCGGGCTGTGGCACGATTCTGCGCGGCCATTTTCCATTTTCCATTTTCGGCCAGAGCCACGTTGGATCAGCACACACAATCTGTCCCTACAGCAGACGAGTAGCTCACTTGGGTGCAGCATGACGTGAGGCACCCCCTCCCCCCGACTGGCTCGCGTGCATGCAAGCAGCGGAAGCCAGAGCCACATTGGAATTCTGAATTTGATGGCATACTTAATAATGTTGGTTTTCAGGCTATGGAGCAGTCTGATGGGGGCAAAACAACTGAGCGCGCACGCCCAGACGAGCTGTCGCACGTGGCGTGTTTGCATGCATGCATGCAGTGGGCGCTGGGGCGCAGCCCCCGCAGGTGATATAAGAACCAATGCATTGTGTTGAATACTAGAGATGCCATGATCTGCTGCAGCAGAGAGCCAGGCAGGGGGGCTGTTACACTTAAATCAAGCAAAAGTGTGACCAGCCACCTCGCCTCCTCCATCTCCGCCCCCCTCCACTGATCATTGCGTGAGCTGAGCGCTGATCGGATCCGATGCTCGTCGCCCAAGGCGCCCTACGCGCAAGGCGCCTGGGGGCGCCGCGCTATGTGTAAGGCAAAACGCGGCTCCGCCGCGTCCTCTCGCGCTACGCGCGGGTCCCGCCAAACGACCCGAAATTATGCGAAAGCATGCGCGTATAGCACTTTCTGCATCACTGGCGTGTGTGTGTGTGCGTGTGTGTCAAAGCGGTAGTCAAAGAGGCCGAAGAGACCCATGCCGATGCCGACGTCGTCGATGCCGAAGCGCATGGCGCGGTCCCGCGGTGTGCGTGTGTTGGTGTCGTGGTGTGAAGGGTCTACCAGCAGCAGCAGCAGCAGCAGTAACGTAGTCGGGATGGTGGCGGCGCACCGATGGACCGAACGTGTATGAGGAAGCGCGCGCGCGCACACACACACACACACACACAGGCACGCAAGTACACACACGCACACACATGCACGCACGTACACACACAAACACACACATACACGCACACACGCATGCATGCACGCACGTACACACACACACGCACACACATACACACGCACATTCATACACACGCACACACACGCCCGTGCACACACGCACACACCTGCGTGAGCAGCCTGTAGTTGTAGTCCGACTTGGGGCCCGAAATGTGCATCGTGCGGAACGTTTCGCGGTGGTACGTCTCCTGCATGGTGATGAGGGTTCAGGGTTTATAGTCTAGCTAGGGCTGGCGGTTTCTCGCCCGAAAGCGTTTGGGGTTCAGGGTTTAGGGTTAAGGGTTGAGAGTTCAGGATTTCGGTGTACAGGGTTCAGGCAGGGTTAAGGGTGTAGGGCAGTGCGTCTCCTGGATGATGAGGATGAGGATGAGGATGATGGTGAGGATGGCACGCACATGTTACATCAGACAATCCCTCCTCGCCTCATTCTCATTCCCACGTTCCCACGCCCCTCCAGCCACCCTCTATACAATTCTGTTGAAACATCACCACCACCCCTCCCTCGGATCCTGTACTTATGCCCACAACATGGCAGCTGGTGTGTTACAGCGCTGCGAGCAGCCGGTCGTGTCCCCTATACACCCCAGTGCTATCAAACAGGCCAAAGGAAAGTGGGGACGAAGCCTGCGCCAGATGCACCTCAGCCCCGACGCCGGCGGCTGTGGCGCTGACTCAGCGGGCACCCCAACAACCCAAGCAACCACCCACATGGAACAGCAGGATCGTTCCGATCTTGCCGGTCGCCTTGGAGTCGGCTCATGACATGTGGCGCTGACTCAGCACAGAAGCAACCACCAAAACAACCGAATAACTACCCACCTGGAACAGTATGAATGTTCCGAAGCTGTCGGTCAACTTGGAGCCGGCGCATGACATGTGGCGCAGAAACAACCACCCAAACAACCACCCATTTCACCACCCACCCAAACAACCACGCAAGCAACCACCCACCTGGAACAGCGTGAACGTGCCAATCTTATCCGTCGCCCGGGAGCCGGCGCATGACATGTGGCGCTAACTCAGCACAGACACCACCACCAAAACAACCGAACAACTACCCCCACCTGGAACAGCGGGAATGTTCCAAACTGTCGGTACACTTGGAGCCGGCGCATGACATGTGGCGCTGACACAACTACCCAAACCACCACCTATTTCACCAACCACCCGAGCAACCACCCATTTCACCAACCACCCAAGCAACCACCCATTTCACCAACCACCCAAGCAACTACCCATTTCACCAACCACCCAAACAACCACCCATTTCAACAACCACCCAAACAACCACCCATTTCAACAACCACCCAAGCAACCACCCATTTCAACAACCACCCAAGCAACCACCCATTTCACCAACCACCCAAGCAACCACCCATTTCACCAACCACCCAAGCAACCACCCACTTCAACAACCACCCGAACAACCACCCATTTCAACAACCACCCAAGCAACCACCCATTTCAACAGCCACCCAAGCAACCACCCATTTCAACAACCACCCAAGCAACCACCCATTTCAACAACCACCCAAGCAACCACCCATTTCAACAACCACCCAAGCAACCACACATTTCAACCACCCAAACAACCACGCAAGCAACCACCCACCTGGAACAGTGTGAACGTTTCAATCGTGTCGCATGCGGCGCTGACTCAGCGAGCCACCCACCCACCCACCCACCCCAACACCCACCCACGCACCTGGAATAGCGTGAACGTGCCAATCTTGTCGGTCGCCTTCAGCCGGCGCATGTCCGACACGGACAGCGTCGGGATCTCTACGTTGATGCGCCTGATGCTGCCGCACGGCTCGCTCTTGGTGGCACCGATGATGTCGATGGCGTGCAGGAACTGGTCAAACCTGGGAGGGGCGGATCAGGAAAGAGAGGGCGGGGGGGGGGGAAGGGCTGTTGGTTGGAGGGGAAGTCGGGAAGGAACAGGGGGAGAGGAGTGACGGGAGTTTCCGCACGGCTCGGATGGTGTGGCACCGATGATGTTGATGGCGTACAAGCCTGGGAGGGACGGATCAGGAAAAAGAGAGCAAGTGACAGGGCTGTTGGATCAGGACGTAACGGGGGGCGGAGTGACGGATGCTGCCGCACGACTCTGATTTGTGGCACCAATGGTGTCAATGGCGTGCAGGAACCTGGTCAAACTTGGGATGTGTGGGGGGGAGGGGGTTCTGTAAGTTGGGAAAGACGGGAGAATTGGTGACAGACAGGGAAGGGGGGTGAAGAAGGGATAACAGAGGGATCTCGACGTTGATGCGCCTGATGCTGCCGCACGGCTCGGATTTTGTGGTCCTGATGATGTCGATGGCAGGAAATGGTCGAACACGGGAGGTTACAGTTACAGTTACATCGGCTTTCCAGCAAAGACTACCTCTAGTCCTAGTACCACCGCCTAGACCCAAGTCCAGTTCTGGCCCTAACAATTACTTGTGAGGGGCGGTAGCCACCAGCCGGCTGCCTGCCAACGTGTTGTCCCAGAGCAAAAAGGAGAGCTATTGTGCGACGCCTCCAAAATAGGTCCTAACTGCTTCTAGGGGATAGGGGGTCAAGTGGCGCTTGCCAATCTACTTGACCGCCGTGGTGGAGGGGCCGGCGCCTGAGGGGCAGCCGGACCGTACACCACGGCTCTCCACCCGACCCTATCCTGAGCACGCTCAAACGCCGTGTCCGAAAAAGTCTTCCAATCAGAACGAGTGCCACTAGTTTCGCCTAGCTGCTGAATCAGTAGCTTAAGAAAATAGTGTCGGGAGGAGGCTGGAGGCCGGCCTTGCTGCCGAGCCACATCCATTGTGCAGTCAAAAGTCGTACGAGGAAGACGAGAAGCCGGCATGCGCATCACATGGCCTAGCCACTGCATTGATCGCTTTGCCACAAGGCTCTCAATTGGCTCAGTGTCGCACGCCTGCCGAATATAAGTTAATCTGTGCCGGTCGACCAGGCGCACACCCAGAATGCGACGAAGGCAGTTAGAGTGGGCAACCTCCAATCGAGTCAGTTGTGTTTTAGTAGGGGCCCATGTTTCGCAGCCGTACAGAAAGTGGGGCAGCACGAAAGTGTTGTAAACCCGCATCTTAGACTGCACTTGCATCTTCTTGCTGGCCCAAATCTTATCAAAAGACGCAAACACGCCCAGCGCGCGACCGACACGCACGCCGATCTCCTTTTCCACACCACTACTCTGGGTTATCCAACTCCCTAGATACTTGAATGCAGAGACGGTCTTCACTTCACCACCAGTCAGCGCAAACGTGGGCAGATCCGCGTCAAAATCTGCTAGCAAAATCATCACTTCTGTCTTGGCGGCGTTGATTTGCATGCCAAAGCTAGAGGACACTTTGTCAAGGATTTTCAGCATAAGCGCCAACTGAGCTGGGTCATGCGAGAACAAACATAAATCGTCGGCATACATCAGCATTACTATGCGCTCAACCGACGACGACAACACAGAGCCGCCGGCTCGGGTCACGACTGACACGCCAGCCCCCTCTGGCATCATGTCTAGCGCCTTTTTCACTATGTGGTCAATAAAAACATTGAACAACACAGGAGCAATGACGCACCCCTGTCGCACACCAGACGACACGGAGAATTCGTGCCCGGTTTTCCCAGCCAGCCGCACGGCAGCTGCGGTGTTGGTGTGAAGATCCTCCAACAGATCAATAATGTGTGGATGAAAACTATATAATCTAAGGACTCTCCACAGTGCCGCACGGTTCATGCAATCGTAAGCTTTAGAATAGTCGACAAATGCCACAGCCATGCATTGTTTGTACTCGGCATGTGCCGCGCTCAGCAAGCGCAGAGTAAAAATCGCATCAACAGTGCCTCTGCTTTTTCTGAAACCACACTGAGCCTCATGCTTCTGTCCATCAACCTGCGTGAAGACGCGGTGCAGAAGTATGGCAGCGTACACTTTTCCGGCAATAGAGAGAAGGCTTGTACCGCGGTAGTTACCAGGGGAGTCACGCGGACCCTTCCCCTTATATAACGGTGTGATAATAGCAGTTTTCCATTCCCTCGGGGCTCTCCCCGACCGCCATACGGCGATGATGACCCGGTGGAGCCATGCGATGGCAGGTGGGCACCGCAACAGCATGGCGTCCAGCTGGTCACCGCCCGGAGCGGCGGCCGAGCGCAACGCTCGCACACACGCCTCCGTCTCAGCCAGGTCAGGGGGGCGCCCGTGCGCCTCGTCCACCTCTGTGGCGCGTGTGAGCTCAAACGCCGCTACATCGTTCTCCAGCTGGTTCAGGGTCTCGTCGCTGAGCTTGGTCTCCCCGCCATATAGCTTGTCGAATGACTCTGTCATGGCCTTCAGCACCCCGTCTGGACCGCTGTGCAGCGCGCCCGAGACGTCCCGCATGGCAGGTGGGATCTGATGGCTGCGGCTGCGGCCCGCCAGCCTGTCGCACGCGCGCGCAAACTGGCTCAGATTCTTCTTGCGTAGCATGTCTTGCGCCTCCGCCACCTGCTGGCCGATCCACCTCTCCCTGTCTCTCTGCACAGCTGCGTCGGCCGCGCGGTTGGCGCGGTTGCGCTCTCGTTTGGCAGCAGCAGACTTGCTCCTGAGCCATGCCGTGTGCGCGCGCTGCCGGGCGTCCATGAGCCGGAGGGTGCGCTGCGACAGAGTGAACTGCCAGCCGCGCCGCCGGCGGCTGCCGCGTGGAGCGAGGTGGTTGGTGGCCACCTCGCGAATGGCAGCAGCCATCGCGTCGTACTCCGCCTGGGCATCAGCGCCCTCGGGCGGCACGGCCTCCAGCAGCCCAAAGCGATCGGACAGCTGGAGGTTGAACTCACGACGGACAGCCGGGCGCCGCAGTTGTGAAGAGTCCCATGCGCGCCGCTGAGAGCCGCCTGCATGGCGGGAGGCTCGCATGCGGAGGCGCATGGACAGTACCACCATGCGGTGATCGCTGTCCCAGGTTGGGCTCCTACGCACCCTACAGTCTGTCACCGCATGCATGCGGCGGCGCGCGACCAGGATGTAGTCCTTGACGCTGTGCAGGCGGCGCACAGAGCATGCATGCCGTCTGCTCTGTGCAACAGCCATGGGGCTGATGTGGGTGTACTGGTGCTCAGGCCTGTGGGGGTAGAGAGTGTTGGCAGCGCGCAGGCTGCATGCAGTGGCAGTGTCGAGGAGCAGGCGACCGTTCCTGCTGGCCACCACTGGCTCCGTGAGGGGCAGGTGCTTGCCAACGCATTCGTGGTCGGACACCGAGTCCCTCTCCACTGCTGCATTGAAATCACCTGCCACGATGAGCAGATCGCGCTTGTCATTGGCCTTGTCCGCGAGCGCCGCTACTCGAAGGTAGAAGTCGCCAGCCTCCTCGTCGCTCGCCGCCTCCGTTGGACTGTAGGCGCTGACGATGGTGATCATCTGCCCACAGTTCGCTGCAAAGCAGGCCTGGATGAGGCGGTCGGACACCGCCTCCCAGGAGACGGGTGCCGATGCCCATGCAGGGGACAACAGCAAGCCCACCCCACGCTGCCGGTGCTCCCCACCCGACCACAGCAGCGTCCACGACGTGTCGCCCGTAGCCACTTGCGCCTCCCCGGAGCCGGTCCTGCGCAGCTCCTGAAGCGCTGCAACACCGACGCTAAGCTTGGTGCAATCTTGCACCAAACTCGCCAGTTTGACCAGTCCCTCGTCCGCGGGAGGGGATAGGAGGAACACGGGAGGGGATAGGAGGAACACGGGAGGGGATAGGAGGAACAAAGCAGAAGAGAGAGAGAGACAGCAGGAAAGGGGGAGAGAGGAGCAGGAAAGAGAGAGAGCAGGAAAGAGAGAGAGAGAGAGAGGAAACGAGTGTTGTTGGTTGGGGGAGTGAGCACGAGAAGGCGCCTGTGCCCCTTGATCCTCAAGCGCCTAGCTTGTGCACTCTGCCTACAGGACTCGTCCTAGCTAGAGAGTGATCCCTCCCACTGCCACCACGACCGCTCCCCAGTGGTTCCGCTAAGGATCTTGGAGATGATGATGGCTCAACCCGGGCCTCACGGCTCACTCCCCATTCTCAACCCGCGCCAGGCATTTTTTTGTTAAAAAAAATGTGTGGAAATGTCAGTTTTCACACTTTTCCGGGTCGAAATCGCACAATTTCAACCCTAATCTGCCAATCTCAACCCGCCGTTGCAGGTTTACGGGCTGCGGGTTGGCCAGCGGAAACACTGCTGCTCCCACAACCACTGTTTGCATGGGCAGCCGACCTCTTAGCTAGAGGACGACCGAATGGCAAGGCCGCCAACACATCATTGTCACCACTCTGGTAGGCTAACGGGCTGCGTCGCCTAGCGGGCTCTCTTAGTAGAGCCCCCCAAGACGTGTAGTCTATGCCTTAATTCACGCCCCGGCGTCCTTCAGGCGCATACGTGTAAAACCTGTCACCACTCACGTGCAGTCGAGTTGGCCGGACGTCGGCGGTTGCCTCCCTAGGCCACTCCCCAGTGGTCTGGGGGATTGGTGGGCTGTTCTCTACACAAGGGTAGGTTGGGCCTGTTTCGCTGGCCCGTGTTGCTTGTGACTCGTCACTTGTGTACTCACGTGTACTTTGGGTGCTCGCCAGTGAGAACAAGCAGGCGCCGGTGCCCCTGCTCCTCAAGCGCCGCGACCTCCGCGCGCAGCTGCATGGTGTGGGGCGGGTGTGGGGGGTCTCTTTCACACTTGTGTCGGTTCAATGTGTAACACGACGACATGGCAGAGAGCCAGCAAGGCCAGTGCTGTGCTCAGCACACCTGGTCGCCTATCAGCGCCGAGCGCTGCAGCTTCTTGTTGCCCCCCCCCCCCCCCCCCCCCAAAACGCGCGGCGTTGTTGTCACCACCCCAAACCCCCAGTCCAACACCGCAGGCGTACATAGGTGCGGCAGGGGACCCTCGTAGGCCACGCAAGGCCAGTCACAGCACAGTGCACGCCCTAGCTAAGCCCCTAGGCCCAAAGGCCACGCACGGCCCCTAGGCCACGCACGGCCCCTAGGCCCCTAGGCCCCAGTCACAGAGCAGCACACGCCTTGTCGTCGGTCAGCGCCGAGCGATGCGGCTTCTTGTTGCGCCCTCGGAACACGCGGCGTTGCTGTCACCACCACAAGCCCCCCATTCAAACACATCAAGCGTACGCATGGGTGCGGCAGGGACTCTAGCTAGGCAAGGCAAACCACAGAGCAGCACACACCTCGTCGTCGGTCAGCGCCGAGCGATGCAGCTTCTTGTTTCCGCCCCGAAACGCGCAGTATGCGCAGCTGTTCACGCAGTAGTTGGCGAGGTAGAGCCTGCGCCGAGTTTGAGGGCGGTTGGTCGGGTTGGAACGAGGTGGGGGCGAGGTGGGGTTGAGGTTGGGTGGAGTCTGCATGCACGAATGAGCGTGCACGCGCATGTGCGCGCACACACACGCGCAGGCAACACTCGCGATGCAAAGAGGACACACACACACACACACACGCATACACACACATATACGCACACGTGCACACACACACACACGCACACACACGCACACACGCACGCACACACACGCACACACACAAAGGCACACTCCACACTCCACACTCACGGCGCAAAGAGCACGATGCGGTTGCCGTAGATGCGGTTCTTGATCGCAAACGCCGTGTCGTTGATCTTGGTCATCATGGCGGTGTCTGTTGCGTCGACGTTGAGCAGCGTGGCGCACTCGTCGAGTGTGAGGCCCTGAACGTACTCCGACTTGCCTGTGGGGCGCAGCGGTGAGAGTGCGAGTACGTGCGCGTGTAGGCGTGTGTGTGCGTGGGGGGGGGGGCGTGTGTGTGTGTGTAGCTGCTGCTAGTAGGCTACACGCTTGTGCGGGCGGCACGATCAGGCATGGGGAGTGCATGGCATGGTGGGCTGCCACGTGAGCGCGCGTCTCCCCCTCGACCCATGCATGCCCGCGGCCCGTGGGGCGTGCACTCCCTCTCCCCAACAAACACTCCGCAGCAAACCCTCTCCAGCAAACCACTCATCGTAACCATAAGGTGCGTCACACCTTATGTGCGTCACACATGCCTGTAAGATGCATCGTCGTCTTGATCACCGCCATCGGCCCACCTGGCGTGTAGTTTGTGAGGAAGGAGCGGTCCTTGGCCGCCTCAAGGATTGCCGACACAGCGGCCGCGTCCTTGGATGCCGCCTTGGTGCGCTCCAGCGCTCCAAAGATGGCGCTCTCGTTGATGATGTCGGCGGGGTCCTTGTACACGTGCCCCTTCTCGCGCTCTACGCTCCACAGCATGCCGCGCTGCTGCACTCCGAGCGGCGGGCGCATGGGAGGCGCATGGGCGGAGGCGCTGCCCGGGAGCAGGGAGCAGCGCAGCGAGGAGGCCGACAGCAGCGCGGGGTCGTGCCGCATCATCGCGCCCAGCAGCGCGGGGCGCGCCGCCATCGCCACGGCGGCAGACAGGAGCGACATCGCGAGTGATGCGCAGGGGATGTGCGAGGATGCGCGGTAGTAGAAGTCAGGCTCGGCGCCGGTCTTGTCTGGTCACCCGGCCTGCTGGGAGGGAGACGGGTGTGTCATGACAACATGGGTGATGCGAACATGAATGGATCATGCACGCATGGCAGCCCACCACCATGGGGTCCGCTGTCTCAGGTGGGATCGCCACCCACCCCCTCTGCCATCTGCAACACGCGTGTTTGGCGTGCATTATGGAGGAGAGCGTGCGCTCTGGCGTTGTTCGGTCGAAGACGTTCCGTTAGCTAGCTACGAGTCACAGTGACCAACGACCCAGCGACCAACGAACCAGCTGTGCGACCCCCCAATGCTCAGTACAGCTGCATGCTTCCATGGTGAACAATGCTGGTGCGCGGAACGGGGTAACAGCGTCGAATGCGGGGGACCACCGACACCTTGTCGCACAGTCGGCAACGGCCCTACCTCCCTTCGCCCTACCTCCCTTAGCTGCTCACCTGAAGATGACGTCACGACACGGACGCTCAGTCCGTGCCGTAGCCTGACCCTTCGGTGTTGCCCTCGGAACCTCTGATGTCCCCCGCCCGTGATCGGGTGGGGGTGCAGGTAAACGAGTGTGTTGTATGTGCTGTTTCTAAAACTCGCTTGGGGCACTGTGCGCGACGAGCCCGACAGGGAGGGAACCCCCCACACACACTTGTGTGTGGCCACACCCCTCATGATGATGATGATGAGAGTTTTACAATCCACTTCTGGCGGTCACACGTACGGTTCCAAAGCTCCAGTGGGACTTAGAGAATCAAGGCTCAAGGCCCACAAAAGGCCCTCACTGAGTCAGGGCCACCAAAACAGTCAAGCAGGGACGTGGTGTGGGGGGGGAGAAAGAGGTTGAAAGGAGGATGTTGGTGGCCGGTCGGCTGCAGTCGATTTAGAGAGCGCGCAGACCAGAAGACGGATAGCTGTCGGCAGTTTTACATACCTGACTGTTATCTGAATTCAACATCCATCATCACAACACCAGCACAAATGCACCAGCTCTGCGCATTGGATTATGTGCGTTCAAGGAGGGCGCATGCAACCACAACATGTTGTTCAGCCGGCTGTGCGGCAATCGCAACCAACCCTTGGACTTTGCCGCGTTTACGTGGCGCCGCTGTCCCTCGCGCCTGTAGACGGCCTCTGCCACATACGCACCCACGCAACAACCATCTTGTTTTAACATATCCACGTGTGTGTGCTCTGCTGCCCTCAGCACGGGCGCAGGGCTCGCCTTGACTGCACAAGACGAGTGCAGTGAGGCGCGCGCAACATGTGCACCCGCAGCAGCCAACGGGCTTGGCCGTCACCCACAATCAACCCTTCAACTGCGGCTGGCCTCGGCCATCCACTCGGCCGCCTTACCGCCGCACACGCGCTTGTGCACGCTGAACGCCGCAGCCTGGCACGCGCGACCGCAGTAACGCAGCCCGCATGCCCCGCACTTCATGGTCTTGAGGCCCAGCTCGCTGTCGCCCGCCGCGTTGAGGCAGCGCGGGTTGGAGCAGTCGGCGGCCTTGCTCAGCGTCAACCCCGAAGGCAGCTGCAGCAGAGCGTAGTCAGCTCCAGCCTCGGTCGGCACACCAGCCAGCGGCTCAGTCAGCCAGTGCCCGACCAGCTGCGCAAAATCCGGGAGGCTGTCGGACTGCTAGAGGCGCACGCAGGCCGCCAGTACGCGTGGGTTGGCCGCAAGATGCCGGAACAGCACGCGCGCCTGTGGCCCAATCTGCAGCGTCTGGAGCTGCTGGAAGGTACCTCGCTTGTTGCCGTCCATGTCTGCGGCGAGGCCCACAGGAGCTTGCACGCGTCGTTGTAGCAGCCCTCGGAGGGGTTCTGGCCGCCAAACAGGGCGAGCGACTCGCAGCATGTGTCCATGGCGGCGACCATGGGTGGAAGCAGCGTCCGCGCCAGCCCTGCTGTGACCTGGCTGCGCAGCGACTCAGCGGCCGGCGAGACGTCCTCTTCGAAGGTCATGGTGTTAGCGAGCTCGAGGGAGCTGTTGAGCAGCGCGCCGACTATGAGGCCGGCTGGGGTGAGGCGCTCGGCGCGCAGCGCGAAGCACACATCACACGACCCGCACGAGCAGCCCACGCTGAAAGGAGCAGCCCACTCGGTCGCGTTCTGATGGTCATCGTGGGGGCCCACGCGGCTGTTCAGCCAAGTGCCCTGTGTGGCTATCATGGAGAACAGCTTGCGCAGCGTCACGGCCAGAGACAGCATGGCTGGGCTGCCGCTGGCAAGCTCCCGGCAGCCACTGCACTTGGTGAGCACCAGGACGCAGCCCCTGATATCATGGACCTGGTACTGAGCCATGGTGCTTTTGCCAGGCGGCTTCGCCTCAGCACGCCGGATGCCAGCCTCCATGCATGTGGCCAGGCCGAGCTCCAGCAGCTGCTCCAGTGTCTCTTTGGGGTCGTACACGCCCTCGGGCAGGCCTGCAAGAGGAGAGGGCAGGCAGGCAGGCAGGCAGGTGTGTGTGTGGGGGGGGGGAAGCAGGCAGGCAGGCAGGCAGGCAGGCATATGCATCAGACAATGAAGCACAGTGCAAGGCGTGTGTCGCAGCTTCCGCGGGACTCAAGCTCTGGTGCAGCTGGCCTGAGCAGCTCGATCAGGGGCGTCAGCGGCGCCGAGGTGTGGCGCTCGCTCGCGTCACGTGTTGCGCGCGTCCACGGCACACAGTCGGTCAGGCAAATCTGGGACGCCCCGTCTGGGTCGCCGTGTGACCCCCTGGCCGCTACCACGCAGCTGCCAATCTTGAGTGCGAGCTCCTGCACAGACGGCTCTGATGGCGCCGGCAGCTGCTCCGGCAGAAGGAGCCACAGCGCGTACAGCGCGATGACCTACTGCATCATCATGATGTGGCAGAAGAAGCCCAGCTCGGACATCGGGGACTGGTGCTTGGCGCGCTCGCGGTCGAGGTGTGCGACGAGGCCAGCTGCCTCGGTCACCACCAGCAGCAGCGACGCAACGGACGTGTGGCCGGGCCTACGCGCGGCGCCGAGCTGTGGGGGCAAGATGGCGGACGTGCGCAGGCGTGAGTCGCTGCCACGCATTGTAATTGCACGCCGAGCACGGTCTTATGTAAGACGCCCCCCTTAGAGGTATCCCTGGCTGTAACATCCATCATCAATCAGCAGTGCACACGTCAACGCTCACCAGAGGGATAACCCGCACATGGAAGATGAGCTCCTGCAGGGTGAAAAACGCGCGGTTGTCCTCGAACTCGTCGCCCTCGCCCACCAGAGCAAAGTCAATCGGCTCCAGCCTGCTTCGGCGCTTGTCGTGGCCCAGGTCGGCGCCCATCGTCTCATGCAGCGTGCTGCCCATATCGGCGCACAGCCGCAGCATGCGCCGCACCAAAAAGTCGCCGACCTCGCCGCCATCGATGAGCGCCTTGGTGGTGGGCAGGCGAGGTTTGTTATGATTGAAAAGGGGAATGAACAGGTGGGGGGAGGGGGCAGGAGGAGAGTGACAGTGCAACAGCACAGCAGCGTCCCACCCACCTTGAGCACTGACGACGGTGGAACGCCGCTGATGACCGGCCCGATGTTGCCGGCCTCCATGCCCACCTGGCACTGGCCGAGCCGGTCGCTGGTCACGGGCGAGTAGTGCGCACCGCCCGGGTCGCCCTGCATCGGCTCCACGCTGATACCCTCGCGGCCGAATGCGGAGCACCCCAGCTGGGCGGCGATGCCGCAGGCGGTCTGGATGCAGCCGTCGCCAAGGGCGGTGTCACGTCCGGGGCCCTCGATTTTTGTGATCAGCCGGACGAAGGCCGGGAACAGGCCGCTCTCGGCCAGAGCATCGGCCTTTGTGGCCATGCAGTACTCGGAGACGTGCACCGGAACAAGCCCAGTGGGAGCGCCGAGCACTGCGGAGGGGGCCGGGTGTGTCATGTGTGGCCAGGCACCGTTTTAGCAGGCAGCATTTGAGTGGTATTTGAGCAAACAGCATTCAGCGGGCAGCGCTGTGCAGGCAGCGTTGGGCAGCCAGGCGCGCGCGCGAGGCACTCACGCACACGACCAAACCGGACGCACCCAGAAACTTCTTGAGGATCGTGGCATAGAGGAACAGCCCAGATATCCAGCCCTCATTTCCGGTCGCCTCCTGTACCGACTGCAGCACATAGTTGGCGAGGGTACCGGGCAGCGCTCGCAGCGTCGAGCGCGTGAGGGAGAGCCGCTTCTCAGGCGGGTCGTTCAGCCGGTCCACCACGCTGCCCAGTGCCGTGAAGAGGCCCGACTGAGTGAGTTCACGCACGACAAATCGGTTCGCCGCGTCGCCGCTCGCGTACGCCTCGACGGACATTGCGGCCTTGGCCAGTGCGATAGGAATCACTTTGATGAAGAGCGCCTCGGCCTCCCCCTCTCCCTCAACAGAAGGCGCAGCATGCGCCAGCTTCAAAAACTCCCTGATATTGTGGCGCACAGTGTCGGCGCATGTTGTGTCGCGCGTCGGCGCGGAGGCCGCCATGGTTACGGCTCACCTGCTGGGCAGGGAGGGGGGGGGGGGTCGCGGAGTTCATCATGCGGGGAGGCACGCGTCAAGTCACGCGCCATGGGAGGAACGCCGTGCGTCCACTCGCCATACTCCCACGCATGCGCCCCTCCACCTGCTCATGCCATGTCGGTGGCATGCACCCAGAGCCGACATTCCTAGGATATGTAACCCGCTAGGGGGCTGCGCATGGCCCGCCCAAGGATATTTATTCCGCTAGGGGGCTGCGCATGGCCCACCCAACTCGGCCGGGTCTGCGCCGCTCCCATGCATGTGCCCCTCCACCTTCCTCCCGTGCGCCGCACTTGCATGCCCTTGAGAGGGCATGGGGGCCCTCACCTTTCCCCTTGTCCTCTCGGCGGAGAAGTAAGTGATATAGGAGGGAAACTCTTGAGTAATTTCTCTAGATTTCTCCAGCGAACAGGGTTTATAAACCCTCACACAGTCCACCACCCAGCAAAGTCCACAGTCCACCACCCAGCAAAGTACCTGCGTCGCTGAACCCTGCAAGAAACCACTGCTGGATTTTGAGCGCGATGTGTTGATCGGCTTCACTTGACGCAGGCATGGCGATGCATGGCGTGCGTGGGCTCCACAGCGCGCGTTGGGCCACCCACCACCCGGTGATGCCTTTGGCTGTGTGCTCGCGGACGCGGTTGGTGCTGCATGGTGGGTCACGCCGCCAGCCCTCGACTCGAGTCCAGGCATCGCCGAGCAGCCAAGCGCGCAGTGAGCGGCCCCAGGCGTCTGAAGACATGGACATGGGCATGGACACAGACATGTTGGACCTGTTGGACGACATCCTGCTGGGCGGAGGCGAGCTGAGTGAGGGCGCACTGCATGGCGAGCCGCATGGCGAGCCGCATGGCGAGGCGGCAGCAGCATCGGCGGGTGCGGCACTAAGGGAGGAGCAGCGGCCGGACCTGCGACGCACAGTGGGGAGGCCGTGGGAGCGGGGCGGTGGGCGGACAGGCGCTGCAAACGCTGTGACCACGCCTGCCGCTGCGCCGGCCGAGCCTGCTGGCACGAGCAGGCCAGCGCCACGTGCCAGGGGCGCGCTCAGGCGGGAGCCGCTCCGCCTGATGGCAAGGGACAAGGCAGCCGGCGCGGGTGTCAGGCCCGCGGCTGACGCAGCCTCAACACCGCAGGCTCCCCCAGAGCCTCGTGCCACGCCCGCCATCGCCCCCGCCCCCGCGCCCGCTCCCGACACTGCATCGATGCAGGTGCCGCAGCCGGCAGCGCCCCCGCAGCTGGCCTCGCGGCCGCGTCTGCCGGATGACCCGATCCTGCGTGCAGCGGCGGCGGCGGCCTCCGCGACCGAGCGCCGCGCTCAGTCGACCGGCAGTGACAGCAGCAGCGGACCTGCCAGCACGAGCGCTGCCGAGGGATGGCTGCCTGGGGCGCGGATGCGGCGCGGCCGCGCGTTCAGCCTGCTGCAACCCGAGCCACTGCAGCTGCAGCAGGCGCGGCCCGGGATCGGCGCTGGCGGCACGCAGCAGCAGCAGCAGCTGGCGACAAGCGACGGGCGAGCGGCGCACAAGGGGCGGGGCCCGTCGTTGCCTCGTGTTTCAGTGCGACCGGCTGCCGCCGACACCACTGGCGGCGACGGCATCGTTCGGTCTACGCGTACGGGCAGGCCGCGACGTGGACCGCCCGCGGGAGCGGCGGCGGCGCAGGCGGCGCAGGCGGCGCAGGCGGCGCCGCCGCCACAGCAGCAGCAGCAGCAGCGGCGGCCGCCCGCGCCCGCTTACACTGCTGCCGACCAGCCCACTCCCCGTTCATCACCGCCCCCACCTCCAACAGCAGCAGCAGGGGGCGCCGCGCCTGCGTCCTCCCCTGCAGACAACGTGCCGCAGCAGCTGTTCCCCGCCTCCTGGGCGCCGGTAGCGGCAGTCGCGTTCCCGGGTCTATATGACCCCGCATGGCACACGTCGCTGCTGGAGCTGCTGGTCGATGTGTGGGCGGCGGTGGGGCAGGCCGCAGGCCGAAACGGATACAGGTGCGTGTGTGTGTACGTGTGTGCGTGCGTGTGCGCGAGCCTGTTGTGCGTCTGTGCCTGGTGTGTGTGTGTGTGTGTGTGTGTGTGTGTGTGTGTGTGTGTATGTGCACGCGAGTGCGCAGACATGGGGCGCTGCCGCCCACCCGCACACCAACCGCTCCGTCTAACCCCCCATGCATCAACTGCCTGCGTGACAACGTGCGTGACATGGCCCAGCAGCCCTGCCCCCTGTAACACTACCCTGCCCCCTATCCAACGTGTTTTGTCCCGAATCCCTCGCCCCGCTGCAGTGTGCGTGGCGGGCTGCTCAGCGCACGCACACGCAACGAGCAGGACGCGCTGATCGATGCAGCGTACGCGTACGCGGCCGCGTGCTGGCGGTCGACAGACGAGCGGTGCGTGCGCGGGTTGGTTGGGGATGTAACGGCCGAGCCAGGCCAGTCACAGGGGCACCGAAACCCAAACCACTGGGCCTTGCTGTCGGAGAGCCGGGTGTGGGTTCCCGCTCCAAAAGGGTTGGATCTCGAGATGTCAAACCACTCGTTGGTTCGACATAAGCACCCTTCGTGCTAACTCCTTACTTGACATGTGGTGGCTGTTACAGGGGGCGTGGTGGGGGGTGGTGGCAGAGTAGCGGCATGAGGTGGAGGGTCGCGCGCACAAACTCGCGTGCCGTGTACGCTCCTGAACGTGCTTGTCCTGTCCCCTCTGAACGTGCCTGTGCGTGCCCCCCTGAGATGACGCTTACATGGCACACCCACACCTCCCTATCTGCCTCGGTGCGCAGGTTCGGCGCGTGCGCGTGCCTCACGCTCGCCGACGCGCTGCTCGAATGGGACGGCCTGCTGGAGGGCGTCAACCGCGGCCTGCCGGCCGACATGCTTGCGTCAGGGCTGGTGCCGGCCTCACAGGCGCTGCTCCCTGAGCACACGCACGCTACGCTGCTGTCGTTTGCGCGCGACAAGCTGGGCTTGGAGTGGGCGCCCGAGCCTGCGGACGTGGGCGCGTGGGCGGGCCTGGTGGGCCGGCTGACTGTGTTCACGGCGGTGCATCCAGAGGCGCACGTCGTGTCGCTCGCCCTGCTCTACGAGGACGTTAATGTCGAGAGGGAAGAGGACAAGGACGGGGACTTGGGGGGGGGGGCAGTAGACGGAACAACACAACACCGGGCTAGCTAGGCTGGCCTAACAAGAACAAAACACCATGTTAAAAAACTTCATCCGACTCTTCCCGTGGGGCATCGGGCGAAAGCTAGGGACATCTTCTAAAGAGATGGCCCGCCCAGTGTCGGGCCCCCAATGTCAGTGGTCAATGCTATCTACTGAACGGGCGACAAGTGTTCCGCCAGCCCGTTTATGGGTTCCGGCGTTGGACACAACCCTGCCAAGTAAGACCCCGTCGCCGTCCTTGTACAAATTATGAATGAGAGTTGGTTGTGGTAAGTGGTAGGTCGTTGTGGTCTGGGTCGGGGTGTGCTGGTCGCAGAGGCGTGCCGTGTCAATGCCAATGTGGGGTGTGTGTGCGCGCAGAGGCGCCCTGCGTAACATGCATGGGCGCCTCGCGTGACCCCCGCCTTTGAGCGGCAGCGTCTGAAGCTCCAGGGGGGCGTAGTGCTGTGTGGTAGTGCAGTCTGGGATTCTGGGGGTTGCTGCGGGGGGCCCATGTGGACACTTCACAGCATGGACGCCTGCAGCGCGAAGGTCATGTCACTGGGCGCAAACAGCATCCCGATCCCAAGGGGCTGCTGCTGCTGCTGCTGCTGCTGCTGGGCAACAGCCACAGGCTGCGCCTTCCGCTGCCGCTGCCGGCGGTCTGCACCTCGGACGCGCCGTGACGCCTTTGCGCCCTCCGCCTCCTCCAGCACCAGGTTTCCAGAACTGTACTTGCGTTGTGCCATGCCGACAGGTACAGATGCGACGCGGAAAGTGGTGCGCTGCGCAAGGAAGTATGTGTGTTGGGGGGGTGGGGCGTGTGTGTGTGTATGTGTGTGTGTGCATGTATGTGTGTGTGTGCATGTGCTGCCGTGCCGCACACAACCCCCAAGTCGGGTGTGCATGCCCCTAGAGTTCCTGAATCGGCGTGCCCGGACCTCTCGCTCGAGAGCCCATCACCCCTTGGGTCCATGCGTCTCTCCCACAGCAACTCGTTGCGTCTCTCTCTCGTGTGTGCAGGCCCCAAGGGAGGCCCAAAGGGCCTGCTGTAAAAAATTTCTCACCGCAATGAGGTCCGCTGCCTTGAGCGCTGACAGGCACACGTCGACGGCAGAACCACCACTGAAGAGCGCGACTGAAAGGAGGGGGCTGCGCGAGGCACGAGGCACGAGGCGGGAGAGACACGGAGGAGCGTGCAGCGTCAGCGTGGCATGCTGCGTTTTTTGCTTTAATATGTATGCCCATGTGTGTGCGGCGACGTGCAGCGCAGACGGGGGGTATGCCCCATGCACCGGGACACGACAACCCTCTACAATCTCACCTGAGCTGCTCCAGTCCTGGCATGAACGAAGCAGGCGCTTTGTTCATGTTGGAGTTCATCGTGCTTGTGTTGTCTGTGCGTTGGATTCGTGTGTGCACACAAACGCGTGTCCCAACCCTGCCACACTTCCACACGGAACTTGCGATCCACAATTCGATTCGAAGAATTGGAACCGAATCGAGGATCTCGAGCACACAAATGGGAAGAGATCTGAAACAACGGCGCAACAACGGATAGCACTGACATGATGCGTGTGTGTGTGTGCCCGCAGCCTTCATGGCCAGGGGCGAGGCGTGTGGCTGGCTCCCTGGCTCCCTGGCCGTAGCTTGCAACCCATTGGTGCACGCACACCGACATACCGGCAGCGGGTCGCCGCCCAGCCAGCCCTACAACATTCCCAACGCCTGAGGCGGCGCGTCTGGCGGCCCCTCTGGCTATGCCCTCACTTCAGCCGGCGCCTCAGGAGCGCCAAGACCCTCCCGAGGGACACCCTCGACCGCCTGAGGCGTCGCCTGGGGCCCCGCCTTCGGCCACCCCCACCGCCTTAGGCGCACCCCCGACCCCAGGCGTTATGATCGCCTTCACACACTTGCGCGTGTCAGAAGTTGGGGCTCGGGCAGCTCCATCATCAAAACGTGATGTCCGCGACGAGCGGGTTGTACGCGCGAAGGAACTCGCCGGTGGGCAGGCCAAGCTTGAGGTCGACTTCGCCACCGCCCTGCACACGTACGGTTCCGGTGGTTGCGTGGGTCGGATGAGTACGACACAAAGGGGTGCAACACCGCCACGACTGCCTGCACACACACACACACACGCATGTACACACGCATACACACACCCACGCAAAAACGCACGCACACACCAGCCAGAAGAACTCTGGCAGCAGCTCTGCGATCTTGTGCGACATGATCATCGGGACGTCAGGCTCCGCCATGCCGATGGGGCTGACCGCGTTGTGGGGGTACCCCGTGAGCTCGTCATTGACCTCGGGCTTGCAGAGACGCATGTTGAACCACTGCTTTCCGATCTGTGCGTTCGGGGGGGAGGAGGCTTGCGTGGGGGGAGGGGGAGGGGGAAACCCTTCCGAGGGGAGTGTGCAAGGAAAGGGGAGGGGCAGTGAAAGTGTGAGCTCGTCATCGACCTCGGGCTTCCCGGCCATGGAGCTCGTCATGACTTCGGGCTTGCAGAGACGCATGTTGAACCACTGCTTCCCGATCTGTGCGTGCGCGGTTGTGTGTGCGTGTGTTGAGTGTGTGCATGTTGAAGACGTGCTTGCTGATCTGTGGAGGGGAGCGCTGAGGGCTCACAGAGACACACCACTGCTTGCCGATCTGTGTGTATGTGGGGGGGGGGGAGAGGGGTCGGGGGATGTCGAATAACTGCTTGCCAAGAGAGAGAGAGACAGAGAGAGGAGAGGAGAGAGAGAAAGAGAGAGACGTTTCATACAGCTCCCGCTCAAAACACACACTCGCACGCGCACACACCCACGCACACACTCACGCACGCACGTACGCACACGCACGCACGCACACGCACACACCTTTCCATTGTTCAGCCCGTGGATGAGGCTCTTGATCTTCTCGGGGTTGAGTCGCGCCGTGTACTGCACGTGTAGGGACGGACGCACGCGGTGAACAGTGTTACCGTTAGCCAACCCGCAACCCGCAAACCTGCAGCAGCGGGTTGAGATTGGCCGATTTGGGCTGGCGCCGCGGGTTGAAATTTAGCGAATTCCGGCCCGAAAAGTGTGAAATTTGACATTTTCACACCGTTTTCGCAAAAGATCGCATCCTTCGGATTGAGATTGGGGAGTGAGCTGCGAGGCCGCGTTGCGCCATAATTCCCCCAAGATCCTTAGCGGAACCACTGGTGGTGAAGATGCCCCATCATCAGTAACAGTAACATCGAGTTCCCATCAGAGACGGCTTCTTGTCCTAGTATCACGCCTAGACCCAAGTCCCGTTCTGGCCCTCATCAAGCCTCATTATCATCATCATCATCATCATCACCACCATCATCATCATGGATAGGTGCGATGTCCCAATGTCCAGCACTTGCTATAAGCCCTTGTTTTCAGCTATCTTCGGACACCATTATCATGCCAAACGACCCAGAATTGAATACGCAGCAGGGTCTCAAACCTATACATGGATTAATTCACCCCCCATCCTCATATGTGTAAGGTCCGACACCTCACTCCAACTGGCTGGCTACCTGGTAGGGGGCCGCTGCGCTGTGAGCCCCCCCCCCCCCACACACACACACAAACACACACACAAACACACACACACACCGCGTGTGTGTGTGCTTCACTCTAGCGCGCATTGCACGTAGACAGGGCGCTGGGCCCCCGGATCCACGGGGCCACACCTGTACGAGCACGGTGTAGTACTTGGAATTGCATGGGTTGGTCCACCCGTCCACACTTGCGTGCGCCTTCAGTTGTGGAGGGCGTGCGTATGTTGTCATGCGTGGGTGGGTGCGTGAAGGGGGCGTTTTTGGGAGGTGTGTGAGGGGGAGTGTAAGTGTGCGTGTGTGTGTGCATGTGGGTGCGTGTGCATGTGGGTGCGTGTGCATGTGTGTGTGTGTGTGTGTGCACGCGTGTGTTGCAGGAGTCTGCCCATTCGTCCATGCACGCGTGTGCCTTCAAAAGTGGAGGGCACACGCAGGGGGCGTGTGTGTGAGGGGGAAGCGGGTACATGTGTGTGTGGTCGATTTTACAGTCCGTCGGACGCCTTTGTGTGTGTGTGTGCTGGTCTGGATGCTCTTGCGAACAAACTTAAGATCCAAGGGTGTTATATTTCTCCTTCTCTCTTTCCCTGTCTCTCACTCTTTCCCTCTCTCCCTCTCTCCCTCTCTTTCCCTCTCTCTCCCTCTCTCGCCCTCTCTTTCCCTCTCCCTCTCCCTCTCTCCCTCTCTCCCTCTCTTGCCCTCTCTCCCTCTCTTTCCCTCCCTCTCCCTCTCTCTCCCTCTCTCTCCCTCCCTCTCTGTGGAGTAGGCTGCCCGCCAGAGTCCTCGTCCGCATGCTTGCACGCACCTTTGTGTTCTCCATTATGATGGACTTGCAGAGGTGGTCGATCGACGCGGCGCCGACGCACTGCATGCGGTACTCGAGCGGCTGCATGGTACGTGTGTAGTGTGTGCGTGTGTGTGTGTGTGTGTATACACGTTCATGCAATTGAGTGCGTGTTTTTGGTGGTGGTGAACACACAAACGGCAGGCAGCGGCAGCACCGCATATGGTACGTGAGCGCCTGCGAGCAGTGGCAGTGAGGCAGCGAGTGACGGTTGGCGGAGGCGGGACAAGCATGGCAGTGGGATGGTCATGCACGCGCAGCAGGTAGCACCAGCAGGGGCACCCGAAACATGAGCTGGGAGGCAGGCACGGCAGGGAGGCAGGGAGGCAGGGAGGCAGGCACGGCAGGGAGGCAGGGAGGCAGGGAGGCAGGGAGGCAGGGAGGCAGGGAGGCAGGGAGGCAGGGAGGAAAGGAGGAAAGGAGGCAGGGAGGCAGGCACGGCAGGGAGGCAGGGAGGCAGGGAGGAAGCGAGGAAGCGAGGAAGAGGTCGCACACACGCACACACGCACACACACACACACAACAAGCACGCACATTGTCATAGTAAACGCACGCTCGCCCGCCCGACCCACATTTTCATAGTAATCGCCGGCCACGCGCGCAAACCTAAAGTGGGAGAAGCCCTTATCAATGAGCTCGCGCTCGAGGCGCTGCTGCGTGGCGCTCGCGCCGGGCGTGACGCTGGGAGGCGGGCCGTCGTACATGTAGGCAGGCTTGTCGTGTCCTTGCGGCGGCGGCGGCGGCGCAGCTCGCGCTGAAGTCGAGGGGGGCTGCTGCTGCTGCTGCTGGGAGCCTGCGTTGGGCGCCTGCGCCTGCGCGTGCGTGCATGGGCGACCAGTGTGTTGCTCCCGATTGGGTGCTGTCAGCAGGTCGCCCATGCAGCATGCATGCACCAAATGCATGTCGCGGCGCGACGGCAGATCACGCGCGTGCTACAGCACTCGCCTGGCCCCGCTCCTCCAGACTGCTCAACCGTTCATTGATTGCATCAAAGCGCGACACGAGCTGGACGCCACGCTCCACTGCTGCCAGCCTCTGTAGAAGGCTGGTCTGTCGCCGTGCAAGGGCGTCTACCATGGCTCTGCCTGTGTCTCTGATCCAACACCCAGATGCACGAGTGGGTTTCCCGGTGGGGCGATTTGCAGGAACGGCAAGTGTTTCTCCGCAACACAGCTAGTGTGTTTTCCCACACACTCCGTGTGCGTGTTGCCGCTGCACGCTTCCAGCCACTAACTGTAACAATGATGCCTCGTCCGTCACCTCGCGCAGCACGCACAGACCAAGCCTGTGAATTCCAGTTTGGCCTCTCCAAATACTTCATATCCGCGAACTTGCTGCTCAGACAGGCGAGAGAAAGGGCCTGCTGTCTGTGTTCATGGCCAACCACTCTGTTGGCCACCTTGCATCACCATCAACATTACACACATCAGGACGTTGCCCCCTGCTCTGCTGCATGCAGGCGGCCTCATACCACGGCAGTGGAAACGACGCCCAGGAGTATCTTATGCTTATGCGGCTTTGCCAGGTGAGTGCACAGTGCAAGGCGCAGCTGTCGCTCGTGCAGGTGCGCGGAGGACACGCTCTGACACAGCAGGGCTGTCAGGGGCGGGACATGACTTCCCAATGCCCGCTCCCAGCAGCCTGGTGTGTTCAGGGTGGGGCGGTTACCAGCGACGGTCACTGCTCCCTCAACATTGCGATACCGCCTTGTGCCGAGGTTTATCCTGTGAAACACGTGCACACGCGCATGCACAATGTGCCAGCGCACAATCGGACACGACACAGGCGCGACACGCACGGCCCTGTCCTGCCGCCCCCTCACCTAGTCCTAGTCATGTGCGCCTTCAGGCGTTCAACAGGCGGGGCTCCCACACGCACGCGGCCGCGCGCACAGGCCAGGCCTGCACACACCCACACGCACGCCCACGCAGTCGCATTGCCCTCAGGCCTGCCCTGCCGCCTCCTTCCCCCCCTCGCGTACAGGCGTGCGACCGGCGCGGCGTCCACCACCACTCAGCCACACGCACAGGGCAGGACGTGCACGAGCTGAGCGGGCACGTTTACCTCAACCAGCGCGCGCGCCACAAGGTGGTAGACCTGCGGTGATAGATGACTCTGTTTGGTTGTTTGTCTGGTTCAGCAGCCATCTCTGCTCTTTGCCTTGTACAAGCCTCTTTACCCCTGGACGACCCAGCAGCTAGGGGCGGCTGCCTGCCCTCTGTAATCTAACCCAATCTGGGCGACTCAAGAACAAGCTGAGGGGCGCGTGAACCTCATTCAGCACCACGTGTGACGAGGTTTGACCTGCGGTGCCCAGGTGGCGGTGATCATGATGCCAGCGGCCAGCCCCAGTCGTCAGCCAGCGCCATCGCAACGAGCGCGCGGGCCTTAAGGCGTCGACCTGCGGTGTGACAGAGGGTGGCGACAGCCCGGCCCCACCTCGCCAGCCGCCTCTCACCATCGGCTCCCACACTTCTTCCGCCGTCTCTCTCTACCATATTCTTCGCCCCGCTCGACGCGTCCTTTCTGCTGCTAATAAAGCTTGAAATATGCACAGGCTATGGCTATGGCGTTTGTATTCGTCCAACTTCATCGCATTGTGTACTGCACAGACCTCAGACGACGGTGGGGTCGACGATAGTGGCAGCCCTCCCTTGCAGGCACATGCTCAAAATCGCCCAATCATACATCACGACGCGTCCTCCACCCGCAGCAGCAGCTCGCCCGCGTCTGCCACCACCTTCTGCCCTGCGCCGTACGTGCACACTGCGTGCACGCCGCGCACCACAAACGTGCCCGGCCGCAGCACCAGCACGGCCAACTCGACCCGGGCCGCCTGCCCGGCCGCCAGCGCCCCGAGCTGCGCGCGCGTCTGCCCCACCCACGAGTACTCTGGCATCGCTGGCAGGCCTGCAGCCGCAGCAGGCGGTGCTGGAGCTGGCGGTGCGTGTGCGCCCATGGGGCCGCCGCCGCCCCCCAGAGACACCGTTGCACGCGGCTGATGCGCCTGCTGCTGCACCTGCTGCTGTGCCTGTGCTTGCCCAGGGGCGCCCTGAGGTGCCCCGTGGTAGCTGCCCGGTGTCGGTGCCGCGCCAGCGCCAGAACCCGCAGCGGCGGCAGCGGCGGCGGCGGGCGCGGAGCAGCTCCATGCGGGCCCCCGCTCCTCGCCGCTGCCCCACGCCGCGCCTGCCTGCGCGTGGGGTTGAGGAGATTGACAGGGACGTATTTGGTTGGCGGTAAAGATAGAAGGAGGGAGAGGAGGTAGAGAGGCAGGGAGCGGGGGGAGAGAGAGAGCGAGGGGAGAGACAGATGAGGGTTGGCTGTGTTCTCGTGAGGAGCCGGGCGAGGGGTGTGGATGTTGGGGTTTGAAGCAGGTTTGGGGTCTAGGGAAATTATTACAGGCACGGCAAAAGCCCGTTCCCATCCTGCACACTAAGCTCACCTGCACACCTACGCTCCCTGCATCAACGCCAGCCAGGTTGACGACTGAAAGTGAGAGCGGCACCACGCATGCAGACCCGGCTGTCGCGAACGAGTGACGCGCGACGATGAGCGTCATCGTGCCACTGCCGGGCTGCGCCGTTGTTGCGCCGGGTGCTGCGCCGGGCGCAACACCTCCCCTCGGCCCGGTGGTGTGCTGCGGTGCCGCAGCGCCAGGCGCCGTCGCGACACCGCCCGCGGGCGTGGCGCCGCAGAAAGCAGCGGTGGTGGTCGTTCCGCGCCCGCCCGACAGCTGCAGCCGCAGCGGGTGCACGAGCGGCCGCGCCGCGGCGCGCGTGGCGTCGCGCAGGCGCGACACGCCGACGCTGGCGCCGCCGCCGCTGCCGCCCGGCAGCCGCCACGCCATCAGCACGTCCACTGGAAGGTCTGCCCGCGGCGGCAGCGCCAGCGCTGCCGCACCTGCGCCCGCCGCCCCTCCCGGTGCTTTCTGTCGTGCTGTGTGCGGTCCCGACCAGCCGACTGACCCAGCACCCTGAGTAAGGAGGGCATGTAGGAGCGGCCCTGGCGATGACAGCAGGTCGAGGTCCAGGCTATGCCCGGGTGGCGCAGGTGGCGCCGCAGGCGGCAGCGGCGGCAGTGACGGAGGTGCGTAGTTGGGCATTGCAGCCGAGGCAGCAGGGCCACCTGCAGCGGCAGCGGGATGCACGCTCGGCGGCACCAGCCGTAGCTCCAGCGCGGCTGTCTCGCCCGGCTGAAGCGGCGGTGCACTGCCGTGCGGCAGACGCAGTGCACCAGCCGCTGCTGCTTCTGCTGCTGTTCCCTCCCCTGTCGCGGAGCACATGCGCCAGCCGCCGCCGCCACCGCCGCCCCAGCACGCCAGCTGCGCGAGCTCGACCGCCCCCGGCGCGCCTGCGTCTGCGTCAACCCGCAGCGACAGCCCTCGCACGCGCAGGTCGGCTGATGACCGTGACAGGTGTGCGCTCAGCGTGAGCAGGGGAGCCACTGGCAGGGAGAGCGCGCAGCGCAGCAAGCGCGCCTTCATGGCTTTGTCTGGCACCTGCAGTCGGGAGGCATGGAGCACGCACAGAGGAGGGGTGAGGACAGGAGGGGGAGAAGGGGAGGGAAGGGGCCAGATCAGAGCGGCAGCAGCAGATCTGCAGATGAACTACCGCACGCACCTGGGGCTCACAGTACCACACCATCTGTAGCTCGAGCGACGGCCCCGGCACCGACGCGTGCAGCAGCAGCGGCCAGCGCAGCTCCTCACCAGGGAGAAGCACCACGCCAGGCCAAGCACGGTGCACCTGTGAAGGGTTGCAGAGTATATGTGGGTGAGGTGGCCCTTCCCACGCTGACTCCAACAACATATGGGTGTTTCCGTGCCAATGCAGAAAACATGCTCTCGGCAGCGGCCAGCGCAGCTCTTCCCCAGGGGAGACAAACTACGCAACGCCAGGCACTGTGCACCTGCGAAGGGTTAAAGAATATATGTGGGTGAGGTGGCCCTTCCCACGCTGACTCCGACAAAAAGTGGGTGTTTGCGTGCCAATGCAAAAACATGCTCTAAGCAGCGGCCAGCGCAGCTCCTCCCCAGGGTGGAAGGACCACGCCAGGCACGGAGCACCTGTGAAGGTTTGAAAAAAACATGTGGATGGGGTGGCCCTTCCCACGTCGAGTCCAACAAACTGTGGGTGTTTCCGTGCCAATGCAAAAAACATGCTCTCAGCAGCGGCCAGCGCAGCTCCTCCCCAGGGGGGAAGGACCACGCCAGGCCAGGCGCGGAGCACCTGCGTTATGCAGGGGAGCCTGACAAACTACAGCTGATATATTTATACAGTTTTAAAACTTGACGGACGGATATCTACCTAGTTGAGTTCGGCAAGGCGACGTTGTTGAACGCAGTCAATCATATGACGCAGTCAGTCATATGAGCATGGTTGCTTGCTTAGAGCCTTACCTGCGTGGCGGTGGAAGCGTCGCCACCACCAGCCGCATGCCGTGCAGCTGCCGCCGACGCGGACGCCGCCTGGACCGCGACCGCCCCCGCGCCGCCCCGCCCTGCCAGCACATCCATCAGGCTGCTGCTGCTGCTGCTGCCGCTGCGAAGAGAACTCTCCAGCGCCGCGTCGCTCGCGGGGAGTGCCGCCGGCCCGCCACGCAGCGCTGCACAGTGTGCACCCGTGAGAAGCGTGAGTAGTGTGAGTAGTGTGACCGATGAGTGAGCAAATGTCGAGCGCGACGGGCGTGGCCACCAGGTGCTGCGATGAGTGAGCAATTATCGAGTTGCATGGGTGTGATCGAAGCGCCGCCCGGGTGTGGTGATTAAGTATTTTTAAAGTGCTATTTGATCACAGTGCCGCCGCCCAACCTCACCAAGCGCGAGGGCCGTCGCCGGGGCGGAGCCCGCGTTGCGCAGCACGCATGTGGCCATCACGAGCTCGCCCGCCAGAAGTAGCGGGCCCCGCGTCCCTGCGCCTGCGCCTACCGCTGCCCCTGATGCCCCTGACGCTGCCCCTGCCGCCGGGTGCTGCTGCCCTGGCTGCTGCCCGCCCCCTCCCCCTGGCGCCCATGCAGATCCAACAGCGGCGGCAGCAGCGGCGGCAGCAGCGGCAGCGCCAGCAGTGGAAAACGCGGTGGAAGGAGACGCGCTGGGTGCCATGCGCTGCGGCAGCCCCTCGACGGACAGCTCCAGCCGCGGCGCGGCGCCGATCGCACTGAACAGCAGCCGCCGGTGTGGCGCGATGTCCTTGCGCTGCCCCGGTCGCTCGCCCTGTAGGAGAGGAGCGTTCAGTCAACAAGCGGGTCTTCCATGCTAGTTGACTAGCGGGTCCTTAGTTGGCCGGGCTTAGTGTCGCGACTGAAGCGCAAAGCAGCAGCCGCCGGTGCGGCCCGACGTCCTTGCGCTGCCCGGGGCCCGTGTACGATTTTCCAAGCTGTCTCCCACCGCGCCTCCAGCCAGTTCCAGCCAGGTGCCAGGCCTAGCGCCGACACACGCCTTGAGCACACCATCAGCGAGTGGTGCCATACTGAGACTGTGCAATCCACCATCAAGCTAGCTGCAAGCACTCACCGCAGGCGCCTTGCGCCGGCGGCCCATCGGCTCAAAGGAGACCGACCCATGCGCGACGCCGCCCAGTACCCACGCGCAACCCGCGACGCGCAGCCAGCCGGATGCGCCAGCCGCGACCGTCACGGTCAGCTCCTGCGGTGCATGGATGATGATGATGATGATGATCGAATTGTTATGCTGGGATAGCAGGGACTGACAGCAACCGGCGGGGGTGGTCGTGGATGGATGCAGATGCAGGGGGTGCTGCGAGGGTGAGGCAGACAGCAGATCCAGCCGCGACCGTCATGGTCAGCTCCTGAGGGGCAGGAATGACGATGAAAAAAAACTTTGGGGTGGGATAGCAGGGACTGCAAGTGGCAGCGGAGCTGGTTGTGGATGGATGCAGGTGCAGAGAGTGTTGCGGGGGTGAGACAGCCGGTTGCGGCTGTCACAGTCAGCCCCTGCGAGGCAAGGATGATGAAGATCAAACGTGCAGGCTAATAGCAGGGACTGCGACCAGCGATGGTCACGGATGGATGCGCAAGGGGGGGGGGGGGGGAGAATCCGCCGGACACGCGCAACCTGCCGGCAGAGCCGCAGAGCCAGCCAGCAGGGGCAACGTCCGGCAACGGTGGTAACTGACCTCGAAGGGGCAGGGCAGGGCAGGGCAGGGGAGGGCAGGGCAGCGCAGGGCAGGGCAGGGCAGGGCAGGGGAGGGCAGGGCAGGGGGGGCTCTCACTGAGCAGTCGGGCAACAATGGGTACGCAATGTTGCAATACTCGCAGTGGGGGTGAGTGGGGGTGCATGCTGCCAAAGCCAGTGTTGTGGTGCATGCTGCCAAACCAGTGGTGTGGTGTATACTGTCGAAACCAGTGTTGTGGTGCGTGCTGACGAAACCAGTGTACCTGCGTGTGCGTCTCCCCGGGGAAGAGCGTGAACGCCGCGTGCGACAGCGATACACGAATACTCGTGGAACATAAAAAAACACTGGGCTCCCGGGGCACACCCGGGGTGTTATGAGGTGATGTTTCCGAAACCCAGTCCTCCGGGCGCGTACATGTACAAACCTGTTAAAACAAATGCCGAAATCTACCTGTGTGTGCGCCTCCCCGGGGTGGAGCGTGAACGCCGCGTGCGACAGCGATACGTGCGCGCTCGTGGGCGGGCCGCGCGGGGCGCGCGGGCGTGCAGAGAGAGGGTCGAGGTTGCCGCTGTCGCCGCTGTCGCCTAGTCCGCCTGGAGGTGCCGCACCGCATGTCGCTGGCGCTGGCGGAGCTGCACGCACTGATACCCCAGCAGCAGCAGCAGCAGCAGACACAGCAGCAGCAGGAGCAGATGCAGTCAAAGCAGCAGGCTGCTGGCCCGCCGTGCCCGAGGACGTCGCCACTGCGGTCTCGCCTCCGCTCCCATCATTCTCAAAATCCACCACGAGGCGCACGTGGGCGAGCGAGAGCGCGACCGCCAGGGGGTTGCGGAAGCGCACTGAAACATTAACGAGCTCGCCTGCCACCACCTGGGTGCATGCATGCAATTACAGGGATGTGTGTGTGTGTGTGTGTGTATGCGCGCGACGGTAGAGGGGGTTGCGGAAGCGCACTGAAGCAGAAACGAGCTCGCCTGCCACCACCTGTGTGCGTGCACGCAAGTACAGGGATGTGTGTGTGTGTGTGTGTGTGTGCGTGACTGCCAGGGGGTTGCGGAAACACACTGAAATAGAAACGGCCTCGCCAGCCACCACCTGTGTGCATGCACGCAAGTACAGGGATGTGTGTGTGTGTGTGTGTGTGTGCGGCGGTGGAGGGGGTTGCGGAAACACACTGAATTATAAACGAGATCGCCAGCCACAACAAGTGTAAGGGGTGAGGGGTGGTGGTGGGTGGAGCGGGGGGTGCTGAAGCGGACAGACACAGAGACAGCCTCGCCAGCACAAGCTGCATGGGTGGATGGGTGAGTGGGTGTGCGTTGCGTGAGCGGATGCAGTGAGCGAATTCAGGACTCCATCCTGCACATAGGGGGGGGGATGTGCGTGCTTTGCGTGCTTGACGCGTGTGACTCCCTCCCCTTACACTCTCCACCACCCACCGTATTGTACTGCTCCCCGTCCCGCATCGCGCCGCCACCGCGCGCGCCGCCGCCGCCGCCGCCGCCACCTTCCCGACACCCCCCTACACTCTCCACCACCCACCGTATTGTACTGCTCCCCGTCCCGCATCGCGCCGCCACCGCGCGCGCCGCCGCTGCCGCCGCCGCCACCGTCCAGCCAGTTGCCGCCGCCACCTCCGGCGCCATCGTTCGACACCGCGCCCTCCATCGATGCCCACACCTCGTCGGACACATCACGCTGGTGGTGCTGCTGGCGGTGGTGTATGCATGCGGGACGCGGCGGCTTGAGTGGGCATGTGCGTTCCACGAGGGCGTGGGGAGCCACGAGGGCATGCGCCTGCCGGCATGCCTACACCCGTGCAACAAGCAGGCCCACGCCCACGCAACAGGCCCATGCACGTAATACGCCAACATGGTGATGCATGTTTCAGTCGGCCCCATTTCTCAAGGCATGTACGATCGTGCCCGGCGCGTGCCAACAGAGGCGCCCGACGGCCAGCGACCACACGTGCAGCAGGGCCCACGGACTATGCAACCAACCAAACATGCAGCAGGCCCACCTGCAGCCCCAGCTGCCGTGCCTGCGGGGGTGACGCCCCCACACCGCTGCTGCCGCCTGACGCCGCACCCCTGTCGGGCAGGGGCCCAGCGCCGCCACCGCAAACACCACCGCCACCGCCGCCGCCGCCGCTGCACGAGCTTCCGTCGAAGCGCACGCGGACGTCGCGCGCGTCGACGTGCGGCAGCGGCAGCGGCGGTGACAGCGATGGTGCAGCGCCCGCGCTCGTGCCTGCGCTAGTGCCAGGCTGTGATACTGACGAGCCGCTGTGCTGCGCGCGCGTTGCGAGCCCAAGAAAGTGGTCCAGGTAGTGCTGCTGCGTGGGCGCGCTGCGGCCCATGCACTGTGCGTGCGTGTACAAGAGAGAGGAAGGGAGTCAGAGGAAGCATGCAGGAAGGGTGTGTGAGCAGAAGAGAGCTTATCGAGCTCAAGAAAGTGTGATCGAGGTAATGCTGCTGCGTGGGCGCGCTGCGGCCCACGCACTGCACGCACGCGAGAGAGAGGGAGAGGGGGAGAGGAAGGAGAGCCAGCCTTCCTCAGGTGCGAGCACCCCTACTAAGCCTGAACCCTCACTACGCCGGAACGCAGCCCAGACGCACCGTGAGCAGCTGCACTGCGCTGTCGAGCGCTCCTGCTTCGTCCCCTGCCTCCCTGAGGTGCTTAGCCAGCACCCCTGCCTAGCTCCAGCTTGAGCCCTGAACCCTAATAGACCCTTTCAGTCTTGCTTTCAGTGTTCAAAAGCCTATAATTACCCGAGGCGTGCACGCACCATGAGCAGCTGCGCTGTCGAGCGCGCCTGCTTCGTCCCCTGCCTCCCTGAGGTGCTGTCCAAGCGCCTCTACTTAGCTCCAGCTTGAGCCCTGAACCCTGATAGACCCTTTCAGTCTTGCTTTCAGTGTTCAAAAGCCTATAATTACCCGAGGCGTGCACGCACCGTGAGCAGCTGCGCTGTCGAGCGCGCCTGCTTCGTCCCCTGCCTCCCTGAGGTGCTTTCCAGGCACCCCTACTTAGCTCCAGCTTGAGCACTGAACCCTAATATATCTGTTCAGTGTTAAACAGCCTATTATTATCCGAGGCGCGCACACACCGTGAGCAGCTGCGCCGCGCTGTCGAGCGCGCCTGCTTCGTCCCCTGCCTCCCTGAGGTGCTTACCCAGCACCCCTACCGAGCTCCAGCTTGAGCCCTGAACCCTAATAGACCCTTTCAGTCTTGCTTTCAGTGTTCAAAAGCCTATAATTACCCGAGGTGTGCACGCACCGTGAGCAGCTGCGCTGTCGAGCGCGCCTGCTTCGTCCCCTGCCTCCCTGAGGTGCTTTCCAAGCGCCTCTACTTAGCTCCAGCTTGAGCCCTGAACCTTAATAGACCCTTTCAGTCTTGCTTTCAGTGTTCAAAAGCCTATTATTATCCGAGGCGCGCACATACCGTGAGCAGCTGCGCTGCGCTGTCGAGCGCGCCTGCTTCGTCCCCTGCCTCCCTGAGGTGCTTTCCAAGCACCCCTACTTAGCTCCAGCTTGAGCCCTGAACCTTAACAGACCCTTTCAGTCTTGCTTTCAGTGTTCAAAAGCCTATGATTACCCGAGGCGCGCACGCACCGTGAGCAGCTGCGCCGCGCTGTCGAGCGCGCCTGCTTCGTCCCCTGCCTCCCTCAGGTGCTTTCCAAGCACGTCGTGGAGGTGCTCGAGGATGGCGCGCCACCCCTTGCCAGCGTAAACGCGAAGCACCTGCCTGTGTGTGCACATGTATGCATGCATGCATGCATGCATGCATGCATGCATGCGTGTGTGTGTGTGTGTGTGTGTGTGTGCCCCAGGATGGCGCGCCACCCCTTGCCCGCATACACGCGGAGCACCTGCCTGCGCACAGAGGCAGAAGAGAGGAAGGGAGGGGGCTCCTGGTGGTTGGGGCAGCATGCAGCAGGCTATCCGAGGATGGTGCACCCCCCTTTGCCCGCGTGCACGCCCACAAAACCGTGTACAGCAACTGCCTGCTCACATAAAGGAGACGCGGGTGGGGAGGTTGGTGGGGTGGGCGGATGGCTGGTGTGGGTGCAGCCAGGTGCCCACCACGTGGGGCGCTGCATATGTGCCCACCGGTACGCCACCACGGCCAGCCGCCGCTGCCCGCACGAGTTGTGTCGCATGCTGTTGAGCACCATCCGGAACGTTGGGTTTAGGGCTAGGGCCCCACCCTCTTCAGGGCTTGAAGCCTCTCATTCCGTGGTCACGCGTGACTGGAAGGACAAATTGAACACTATGAAGACAGCTGAGACAGAAATTGGGTTTAGGGCTAGGGCCCCACCCTCATCAGGGCTTGAAGCCCTGAGAACACAACAAACCACCACTTACCTGTACGCCGTCATCGCCAGCCGCCGCTGCCCGCACGAGTGGTAGCGCAGGCCAGCTAGCACCATCCGGAGCGTTGCGTTTAGGGCTAGGGCCCCACCCTCATCAGGGCTTGAAGCCCTGAGAACACAATAAACCACCACTCACCTGTACGCCGTCATCGCCAGACGCCGCTGCCCGCATGGGTGATATCGCAGGCCAGCTAGCACCATCTGGAAACTTGCTGTTAGGGCTAGAGATCGAGACCCTCATCAGGGCTTGAAGCCTCAACACCAAAATAAACCACCACTAAACCACTAGACACCCCTAACCTGTATGCTGTCATTCCCAGCCGCCGCTGCCCGCATGAGTGGTGTCGCAGGCCTGCTAGCACCATACGGCACGTTGCGTTGAAGGCTAGGGCACCATCCTCATCAGGCCTTGAAGCCCCCAGACCACAATGATGATGCATGTTACAGCCTGTGACACCAGTAACGATTTTTCAGTCTGTGTGACACCAGTAACAATAAACCACCACTCACCTGTACGCCGTCATCGCCAGCCGCCGCTGCCCGCACGAGTGGTATCGTAGGCCAGCTAGCACCATCTGGAACGCAAACTTGCGCACGCCCGGCTGTGGCAGGTAGAGCAGCGAGTAGGCGGCTTGCTCGAGCAGCAGCGCAGCACGTGCGTTCTCCTCCTGCGTGTGTGTGCGTGTGTTGTCGATGCAACAGTCCGTCGGGCGCCATTGATGTCGTACAACTGACGGTGTGAGTGTGTGTGTGTGTGTTTGTGTGTGTGCATCTAGAGCACACATCTAGAGCACATCTAGAACAGCAAGTGCGCAGCCTGCTCGAGCAACAGCGCAGCGCGTACGTCCTGTGTGCGTGTGTGTGTGTGTTCGTTTGCATCGTCGGCTGTATTCAGCTATACAAGGCTCACATACGCGCCCCGAAGAGAACTCCCCACTCTGTCTTGGTGACTTGGTTCAGGCTTTGTGTGTGTGTGTGACATCCCCAGGCAGCAACTGTGGCTAAGGAGGTATTTCCAATGGAGGAGGGTCGCGTGAACTAACCTTGGAATCCTAGAGCCACACAGCAGCTCTAGGAGGGTGTTTAAAGACGTCCTTCAATGCAATGGAAATACCCCCAGTTACATACAGTTACATCGGCTTTCCAGCAAAGACGACCTTTAGTCCTAGTACCACCGCCTAGACCCAAGTCCAGTTCTGGCCCTAACAATTACTTGTGAGGGGCGGCAGCCACCAGCCGGCTGCCTGCCAACGTGTAGTCCCACAGCAAAAAGGAGAGCTATTGTGCGACGCCTCCAAAATAGGTCCTAACTGCTTCTAGGGGATAGGGGGTCAAGTGGCGCTTGCCAATCTACTTGACCGCCGTGGTGGAGGGGCCGGCGCCTGAGGGGCAGCCGGACCGTACACCACGGCTCTCCACCCGACCCTATCCTGAGCACGCTCAAACGCCGTGTCCGAAAAAGTTTTCCAATCAGAACGAGTGCCACTAGTTTCGCCTAGCTGCTGAATCAGTAGCTTAAGAAAATAGTGTCGGGAGGAGGCTGGAGGCCGGCCTTGCTGCCGAGCCACATCCATTGATGATGATGGATATTACAGTCTGTGTGACACCAGTAATGATGTATAAGACCGGTGTCGGCGCTAGCGCCCGACACCTTAAACTCAGTTTCAGTGGGAAACTGGCTGGCTACCTGGTAGGGGTGAGGGTAAACCCCCACACGCGCGCACGCACTGGACCTAGACAGGACACTGGGCCCCCAGATCCACCCTATACCACCCAGGTAGTGACAGCAACGCATTGTTGGTGTGCGCCTGTGTTCTACTACTAGTCCCGCCGCCGCCATTGGCTCCAGCAATCTCCTCCATGCCCGCCAGCAATCTCCTCCACGCCCGCCAGCAATCTCCTGTATGCCCGCCAGCAATCTCCTCCATGCCCGCCAGCAATCTCCTGTATGCCCGCCAGCAATCTCGTCCATGCATGGGCGCCGCCATGCGATCTCCATGCGCCGCGCCGCGCTCCATGCGCGCCAGCACCCGTACCACCCGCCTCATTCCCGTTCTTTAGCCATTTCCCGTGACACCTATGGCTGATCCTTGTTCCGCCGTCCCCTTTGGCATCTGTAACCCGTATCCTCTCCCTGTAGCCTCGTTCCCCGTTCTTAACCGCCATTTCCATTATGGTGCCCGCCCGCTGGTGGGGCCTCGCCTCGCCCCATGCCGCACGGCTAGTGTATTGATTGCTGCGCCATCTATAATCTGCGCCTTGGGGCAGGGAACCCCTGCGCCACAACCTCCTCACAAAGCCTAGCCGCATGTGCCTCGCTTCCCATGTTTCTCAATTTCTCGCCATCCGCTTCCATGCCCGCCTGCAATCTCCTCCACGCCCGCGAGCAATCTCCTGTTTGCCCTCAAGCAAGCTCCTCCATGCCCGCCAGCAATCTCCTCCATGCATGCACGCGCAGAGCGCCGCCATGCAACCCCCATGCGCCGCGCGCGCCGTGCGCGCGCCGCGCCCGCCAGCTCCGGTAGCCTCATTCCCCGTTCTTTACCCATGCGCCGTGACGCATTAGCCTTGTCCGCCGTCCCCTGGCATGCATAACCCGTAGCCTCATCCCCGGTAGCCGCATTCCCCGTTCTTAGCCGCCATCTCCATTATGGTGCCCGCCCGCTGGTGGGGCCTCGCCTCGCCCAATGCCGCCGGCTGGAGCATCGATCGCGTCGCCATCTAATAATCTGCGCCTTGGGGCAGGGAACCCCTGCGCCGCAACTCACAAAGCCTAGCCGCATGTGCCTCGCTTCCCATGTTTCTCAATTTCTCGCCATCCGTCTCTCTCTTCCATCCAGGCACAGTAAACCATTAGGAGCCGCAATCTGCTTGAGTTCCGATCGTTGTGAGAGGGGGTGCATGCTCGCCGCAATTCTCGCCATCGTGCATCGTGCTCTCCATCGTACCGCTGCCCCATCTGCCACATAGCCTCGCCCCATCAGGACCAGTTCACCAGTAGCGCTGTGCGTCAGAGGCGATCAGGGTAAATTTCCAGATTTTCAGCCGCCCAGTACCAAGCGCAGTTGTCCCGGTTGTCCGCCATCGAGCGGCGCCAGGGCGGGAGCCCCTGGCGAAGAGCTCATGAACACTGTTGATGACGTGCGAGACTACAAGCAAGCGACATGGTGCCATTGTGCAGTCAAAAGTTGTACAAGGAAGACGAGAAGCCGGCATGCGCATCACATGGCCTAGCCACTGCATTGATCGCTTTGCCACAAGGCTCTCAATTGGCTCAGTGTCGCACGCCTGCCGAATATAAGTTAATCTGTGCCGGTCGACCAGGCGCACACCCAGAATGCGACGAAGGCAGTTAGAGTGGGCAACCTCCAATCGAGTCAGTTGTGTTTTAGTAGGGGCCCATGTTTCGCAGCCGTACAGAAAGTGGGGCAGCACGAAAGTGTTGTAAACCCGCATCTTAGACTGCACTTGCATCTTCTTGCTGGCCCAAATCTTATCAAAAGACGCAAACACGCCCAGCGCGCGACCGACACGCACACCGATCTCCTTTTCCACACCACCACTCTGGGTTATCCAACTCCCTAGATACTTGAATGCAGAGACAGTCTTCACTTCACCACCAGTCAGCGCAAACGTGGGCAGATCCGCGTCAAAATCTGCTAGCAAAATCATCACTTCTGTCTTGGCGGCGTTGATTTGCATGCCAAAGCTAGAGGACACTTTGTCAAGGATTTTCAGCATTCTCTCCCAGACCGCCATACGGCGATGATGACCCGGTGGAGCCATGCGATGGCAGGTGGGCACCGCAACAGCATGGCGTCCAGCTGGTCACCGCCCGGAGCGGCGGCCGAGCGCAACGCTCGCACACACGCCTCCGTCTCAGCCAGGTCAGGGGGGCGCCCGTGCGCCTCGTCCACCTCTGTGGCGCGTGTGAGCTCAAACGCCGCTACATCGTTCTCCAGCTGGTTCAGGGTCTCGTCGCTGAGCTTGGTCTCCCCGCCATATAGCTTGTCGAATGACTCTGTCATGGCCTTCAGCACCCCGTCTGGACCGCTGTGCAGCGCGCCCGAGACGTCCCGCATGGCAGGTGGGATCTGATGGCTGCGGCTGCGGCCCGCCAGCCTGTCGCACGCGCGCGCAAACTGGCGCAGATTCTTCTTGCGTAGCATGTCTTGCGCCTCCGCCACCTGCTGGCCGATCCACCTCTCCCTGTCTCTCTGCACAGCTGCGTCGGCCGCGCGGTTGGCGCGGTTGCGCTCTCGTTTGGCAGCAGCAGACTTGCTCCTGAGCCATGCCGTGTGCGCGCGCTGCCGGGCGTCCATGAGCCGGAGGGTGCGCTGCGACAGAGTGAACTGCCAGCCGCGCCGCCGGCGGCTGCCGCGTGGAGCGAGGTGGTTGGTGGCCACCTCGTGAATGGCAGCAGCCATCGCGTCGTACTCCGCCTGGGCATCAGCGCCCTCGGGCGGCACGGCCTCCAGCAGCCCAAAGCGATCGGACAGCTGGAGGTTGAACTCACGACGGACAGCCGGGCGCCGCAGTTGTGAAGAGTCCCATGCGCGCCGCTGAGAGCCGCCTGCATGGCGGGAGGCTCGCATGCGGAGGCGCATGGACAGTACCACCATGCAGTGATCGCTGTCCCAGGTTGGGCTCCTACGCACCCTACAGTCTGTCACCGCATGCATGCGGCGGCGCGCGACCAGGATGTAGTCCTTGACGCTGTGCAGGCGGCGCACAGAGCATGCATGCCGTCTGCTCTGTGCAACAGCCATGGGGCTGATGTGGGTGTACTGGTGCTCAGGCCTGTGGGGGTAGAGAGTGTTGGCAGCGCGCAGGCTGCAAGCAGTGGCAGTGTCAAGGAGCAGGCGACCGTTCCTGCTGGCCACCGCTGGCTCCGTGAGGGGCAGGTGCTTGCCAACGCATTCGTGGTCGGACACCGAATCCCTCCCCACTGCTGCATTGGAATCACCATGCCGTCTGCTCTGTGCAACAGCCATGGGGCTGATGTGGGTGTACCGGTGCTCAGGCCTGTGGGGGAAGAGAGTGTTGGCAGCGCGCAGGCTGCAGGCTGTTGGCAGCGCGCTGCAGGCTGTTGGCAGCGCGCAGGCTGAAATACCCCCGTACCTGCAGAATAACTTCAGGAGGGGTTTGAAGGACGTCCTTCAACGCAAAGGAAATGTCCCTTTACTTACCTCACAGTGTGCGCGCATGAGCACGGTGGCTGGCAGAGACTGGTGGCGACCAGCACACGACTGGTGGAACGTGCACAGCACGCACACCCCTCTACCACCCTCACCCCCGCAGCTGCACCCAGCCCTTCCCTACCCACCCACCCCGTCTGAGTGCCCCCACCCACCCCCGCCCCAGCCCAAAAGTGCGAGCGCATGAGCACGGTGGTTGGCGGAGAGGTGGCGACCAACACATGACTGGTGGAGCGTGCACAGCACACACACCCCTCTACCAACCCCACCCCCGCAGCTTGCACCCAACCCTTTCCTACCCACCCACGCCCGCCCCAACCTACCTCAAAGTGTGCGTGCATGAGCACGGTGGTTGGCGGAGAGGTGGCTAGGAAGAGGTGGCGACCAGCAGACGACTGGTGAAGCGTGCACAGCACACACCCCTCGACCACCCTCACCCAGCAGCTGCACCCAGCCCTTCCCTACCCACCCACACGTCTGCCCCCAACCACCCCTTCCCCAGCCCACCTCAAAGTGTGCACGCATGAGCACGAGAGGTGGCCGCCAGCACACGACTAGTGGAGCGTGCACAGCACACACACCCCTCTACCACCCTCACCCCCACAGCTGCACTAAGCCCTTTCCTACCCACCCACCCCGTCTGAGTGCCCCCACCCACGCCCGCCCCAACCTACCTCAACGTGTGCGTGCATGAGCACGGTGGTTGGCGGAGAGGTGGCTAGGAAGAGGTGGCGACCAGCAGACGACTGGTGAAGCGTGCACAGCACACACCCCTCTACCACCCCCACCCCCGCAGCTGCACCCAGCCCTTCCCTACCCACCCACCCCGTCTGCCCCTCACCACCCCTGCCCCAGCCCACCTCAAAGTGTGCGCGCATGAGCACGTGGTTGGCGGAGAGGTGGCGGCCAGCAGACGACTGGTAAAGCGCGCAGAGCATCATCGCGCGTGACGCCAGCATGCGCGGGAGCTTGCCTGGCAGGCGGCTGCGTATGTGTGTGCGTGCGTGTGTGTGTGTGTGTGAGGGTCGGCGGTCTATATATAGCCCTATATAGTTATAGCCTATACATAGCCTATAGACGCGGGGCGCCTGCCTATTTAGGCTCCAAACGAGCCCTATAATATAGGGTCCCGCGCCGAGTGTGGGGGCCGCAGAGGGCTGTCCCCACGCCCAAACCCCTAGGGTCCTCACTGGGGACGCGAAATGCTATGTCACAAATTTGGTGTGTCACGCACAGGGCATCATGTCAGAAAGCAAGATAGCCTTCGGACGCGTACGCGCGACGTGGTTTCGCCTGGCTTGCAAGCGGGCGACGAGCTTGCGTCTGCGGGAGGCGATTTCAAAGCGCGATGTTTTTGGCGATGTCACAAATCCGTGTGCTGCGCACACAGCGCATCACCCCCCCATTCGTGCATGCAGGCCGCTCTTGTAGTTAAAATCAAATGGTTTGCCGCCCTGGGCTGCGCGGCGTACGTGCGCTGGGCGCCCCGGTGGGGGTGTCACAAAAACGTGACGTCGGGGCAACGTGTCCTGCGCCACCTACGCTGCGAGTTGCTGCATCCTATCCAACAGAGGTGCTTTTAGCATCTGCGGCTACAACTTTATCCCGGGGTGCGGGTGAGCAGGTGTCCCGCAGGTCAAAATCCCGTTTGGGCGTAAACGCTCGTTTCGCGTGACGTCGGTTGCGTGCTTGCAGCTCCGCCCTCCCCGGACAGATCTCCAATCTGAGAACATGGGCGGATAGCCACGGATCATGGCATGAGGATGGCTGTCGAGGCGACTCTTGGTTCGCCGCGTGGGCTACACGCGAGCGCGTTTCTTGAGCACTTATTTTTTGCCTGGGTGCCCACATAGCGGAGCCCCAGGCTCCGCCCCAGCAGCAAAAACCTCGCGTTGGACCTCATATGAACGTTGGCAGTGCGGTGCGCACATGGCATGGCCCTGGCGTCTGATTCCGGGGGTGCTCCGTGTGGACTGCACACTGCCCCTCGCTCCGGGGCCTCGAAGCCCCACGCGGAGGCCGCGAGATCTTTGTACTGTACGGTGTCACGCGTTCAGCACCCGGGGGGGCGTGCTCGTCTCGGTGGGAGCCGCATGCAACCCCATGCATGAGTACGGGTGTCGCCATCTGCAGGCCCCCTCCAGCACCCTGCGCGCTGCACAAGGCACATTAGCACGCCTACACACGTCGCTGCATGCTCTGAATTGGGGTTGGCGCTCCACAGGCGCCAAACTGGGTTTGTGACTGGGTTCCCACTTTCGCCTGAAGTACGGATTTGGGCGTGGGGACAGCCAGAGGCCGCGAAAGGGGCACTTTGGCCTCCCATCGCGGCATCAGCGAAGGAACGGAACCATGTGAGCCTAATGCATCGCCGTGAGGCGCGAGAGGTCTCGAAATGGCCGTCGGAAGGAGTTCCCACACTCCGTTCGACTGCAACAGCCGGCTCGTACTACCTCCGAATGAGGCCCCACCACTTGCAACGCCCCAGAAAGGCATAGAGGGGACGACGTACTTTCGTTTGGCGCAGGGCTGGGGGGGGGGGGCTGCACGCATGCAGTGGGGGGGGTTGGGGAGGCACGCAGGTGCAGGTGGCCAGGAGCGTTCCTTGGCATGCTTGGCAGCATAGAGGACCTACAGGGCATAACAAAGACATGTTCTTATTAGGTTGGTGGCATGGGTATGGAGCCGCGCCGTGGCGTGCTGCGTGTGCTCCCGCCGCAGCCGGTGGGAGCGCAGCAGCGGCGGCGGCGGCGAGAGGGGCCGCTGCAAGGCGGCGGCGGGGAAGCCCGCCCACTCAGAAGCATATATGATGGAGTGGGGTGTTGTGTTTGAGGTTCTGGGTTTTAGAAAGGCGGTGTGGGTTGGTGTGTTGGATGCCTGCAGCGTAGGGCGGGTGTATAAGGGGCTTGCAGCGCGTGTAATGGCAATACGAGAGCGTGCGACTCCGTATCTCCGCATCCCCTCCACGCAGCCAACGTTTTTTATTGCTTCTCACGCCTCGAAAATAATTCCAATAAATATTCGGAGTGCGGTTCCGGGTTCCTTTAGGGTTTGCATATAATTGTCATACTTTCCAAAAACAGATTTGATTTTTATCTAGGAAATTTCTTTAGTCCCTATACAGGGTATAGCCTATATATAGCCTATCTAGGGCAGTCTGGCGGGCCGGGACCCTATATTGACGAGGGTTATGTGTGTGTGTGTGCACATATGTGTGCGTGTGTGTGTGTGTGTGTCAAGTGAAGCGTGCATAGCATCATCACGTGTGATGCCAGCATGCATGGGAGCTTGCTTAGAAGGCTGCTGTGCAGCAGGTGTGGAGTTTCTGAGTGAGTGAGTGAGCGAATGAGCGAGCGAATGAGGGTGTGTGAGCGGGAGTGGGGGAGAGGGAGGGAGGGAGAGTGTGGAAGTGGTAGTGGTAATGATAGTGGTAGTGGTAGTGGGAGGGAGGGAGGGAGGGAGAGACGGAGGGAGGGAGGGAGGGAGGTGGGGCGGCAGCTTTGCATCCCCACCCGCTGTGCTCGGCTCAGTGTGCACACTCGTAGCTCCGCACCCCACACCTGCAGTGCTCGTATGCGCGCGTCGAGTACTTGAGTGGGTCGCTCCCATCAGAGTCAGAGGGTTTGAGCACGCAGCACAGGCACACCCCACACCCGGTCCACACCCCACATGTTCACACCCCACACCTCATACACACGCGTGCGTACGCATGCTCGTACGAACGCGTCGAGTACTTGAGTGGGTCACTCCCATTAGAGGGGTCGAGCACGCAGCACAGGCACAGATCACACCCCACACCTGGTCCACACCTCAGGTGTTCACACACCACACCCCATACACACCTGTAGTGCTCGTACGCGCGCGTTGAGTACTTGAGTGGGTCACTCCCATCCGAGGGGTCGAGCACGCAGCACAGGGAGATCATCTCCTCAGCACCGGCGTACCATCGGAGGTTGTTGTGGGCAAGGTAGTCCTGCAGTGTTGTTGGGGGGGACCAGGTTTGAGGGTTTGTTGGCTTTGGGGGTTAAGGGTTTCGGGTTTGTTGGCTTTGGGGGTCTGCGCTCGCAGTCACGGTGTGTGTGCGTGTGTGTGTGTGTGAGGCAAATCTCGCCGAGCCCTCCAAAGCTCCAGGTCGTCTTGCCAACCGCAGGCTGTTGTGGGCAAGGTAGTGCTGCGGGTTAATAGGTTCAGCGACACACGGCTGGAACATGCTGTGGAAGCGTGGTGTTGAGTGGTGTTGCATGTTGAGCGGCGCGGTGTCGTTTGGTGTTGCATGGTGTTACTGGTGTTGCATGTTGTTGCATGTTGTTGTAATGTTGCATTACGGTGTTGCATGTTGTTGCGGAACGGATTTGCAGCGTGGTGTTGCGTGGTGTTGCAGCATGGTGTTGCGTGGTGTGGCACAGTGTTGCGCGGTTCTACTGTGCAACACTTTGCTTTGTGGTGTTGCAACACTTTGCTCTGTGCTTTCTGGTATTGCAACGCGGTGCTCCATGGTGTTACAGCGCGGTGTGGCGCGGTGCTGCAGGGTGTTGCAGTGCGTTGTTGCATGGTGTTGCGGCGCGGTGTTGCGGGGTGTTGTGTGCTGTGCTGTGCTGCAAGCTTGCGCACCTGCGCCGCGAGGCGGTACACCGACGCAGCAAACTCAAAGTGCTGCAGCAGGAACGCCAGGTCAGCCAGCTGCCGCATCTGCCCCTCGATGGAGTGCCAGGGGTAGGGCCTGGGGGAGGTTGCGGGGGGGGGGCACGTGTGTGTGCGTGTGTGAGAGCGCGTGTGTGGGGGTGTGGTGGGGGTGAGTTCGTTGGGAACACCAGGTCAGCCAGCTGTTGCATCTGCCCCTCGATGGAGTGCCAGGGGTAGGGCCTGGGGGAGGGTGTGTGGGGGGTGGGGGGTGGGGGGCACGTTTGTGTGTGTGTGTGTGTGTGAGCACGTGTGTGTGTGTGGTGTGTGCGTTTGTTGGGAACGCCAGGTCAGCCAGCTGTCGCGTCTGCCACTCGATGGAGTGCCACGGGCAGGGCCTGGGGGAGTGTGTGTGTGTGTGTGTGTGTGTCAGGTGTGGACGAGCTCGCGACCCCAGTACCCCCCCCCACACACACACATACACACACACACACGCACACACGCACACACGCACACACACGCACACATGCACACAGGCACACGCACACAGGCACACACACACACAGGCACACACACATATGCATATACACACACACACATGCGTGCGCGCACACAGACACACACACACACACACACTTACTCACACACACACACACACGCACATACACACTGACGCATACACACACACGCACACACACACAATCAAAATTGTCCCTGGCATAACTTTTGTGCCAACAAAAACGTGCCCAGAGCAGCGCCTCCGTGCCCTGCCACCGCGTCCCCTTCAGAGGGAAGCCCTAACACACACACACACACACGCACACCTGTCCACCACTGTGTCGTCCGCCGCCGCCTTCCACATTCGCGTGAGCCTGTTGCGCAGGCCTCGGCGCGCGGCAGTGATGCCGTCGTTCAGACGGTTGATGCGGCGCTCCAGCATGGGCAGCACACTCTGGCCAACGGCACGCCTGTGCCATAGCACGCAATGCATGGATGTGTTGAATAATGGAGGTGTCAATGTGATCTCTAGCAATTCGACCGTCCATGTTGCTTGCCTTTGCGGGGGGGAGGGGATCGAAACTATAATTATCTAATGCAAACTAGGGGGTCATTTTTCGCGCTTTCAGTCGTTTTGACGCTCTATATCGCGATTTCCGACGATTTAGAATAGTTTTTAGCTTTGTGGTGGGGGTGGGGTATAAAATGATGCTAATTTGCAAAGGCATACCGCACATACGGTATATGGTCGGTGTTCAAGCAAGGTCGCGCTCGGCGCTCCAGCATTGGCAGCACGCTCTTGCCGACATCTCGCCTGCAGATGTGAGTCCAGATTATGCAGGTGCATGATGAAGCTAGCAGTCAGGAGGCAGGTGAGAGGGGCTGGCAGTGATGCCGTCGATCAGACGGTTGACGCTCCAGCATTGGCAGCCCGCTCCGGCCGACAGCTCGCCTGCAGCGGGGGGCCCAGATTATGCAGATGATGACGGCGATGGTGGTGATGGACTTGAAAGTTGTGATGCAGGTAGTTAGCAGTACGTAGGTACTGATACGGGGGTGGTTTCCAAGCCGCTCCAGCATTGGCGGCACGCTCTGGCCCATCGCCTACACACCGTTACAGTTACAGTTACATCGGCTTTCCAGCAAAGACTACCTCTAGTCCTAGTACCACCGCCTAGACCCAAGTCCAGTTCTGGCCCTAACAATTACTTGTGAGGGGCGGTAGCCACCAGCCGGCTGCCTGCCAACGTGTAGTCCCACAGCAAAAAGGAGAGCTATTGTGCGACGCCTCTAAAATAGGTCCTAACTGCTTCTAGGGGATAGGGGGTCAAGTGGCGCTTGCCAATCTACTTGACCGCCGTGGTGGAGGGCCGGCGCCTGAGGGGCAGCCGGACCGTACACCACGGCTCTCCACCCGACCCTATCCTGAGCACGCTCAAACGCCGTGTCCGAAAAAGTCTTCCAATCAGAACGAGTGCCACTAGTTTCGCCTAGCTGCTGAATCAGTAGCTTAAGAAAATAGTGTCAAGGAGGCTGGAGGCCGGCCTTGCTGCCGAGCCACATCCATTGTGCAGTCAAAAGTTGTACAAGGAAGACGAGAAGCCGGCATGCGCATCACATGGCCTAGCCACTGCATTGATCGCTTTGCCACAAGGCTCTCAATTGGCTCAGTGTCGCACGCCTGCCGAATATAAGTTAATCTGTGCCGGTCGACCAGGCGCACACCCAGAATGCGACGAAGGCAGTTAGAGTGGGCAACCTCCAATCGAGTCAGTTGTGTTTTAGTAGGGGCCCATGTTTCGCAGCCGTACAAAAAGTGGGGCAGCACGAAAGTGTTGTAAACCCGCATCTTAGACTGCACTTGCATCTTCTTGCTGGCCCAAATCTTATCAAAAGACGCAAACACGCCCAGCGCGCGACACATTGTAGGTAGAGTTTAGGTCTCCAGAGGTCTCCAGGGCTTAGGGTTTAGTTTGGGGTTTAGGGTTTAACCCCAAACCCTAAACCCAGAGGTCTCCAGAGGTCTCCAGGGAGGGGCCGTAACCTCAAGGGCCTCCACATAGGGCACACTGTGAGTCGTGTTCGACTCGAGCACCCCCTACCCGATCGTCGCGCTGATTGAGTCGAGGGCTGCCTATGAGGTGTCCGTGACTGAAATAACATCCTCATCGTGAGGGGATTGGAAGCGGGACGGACCCGATGCTGCGATGTGTACAGTTGCGACAATCTTCACCTGATCGTGGCGTGGCGCTATTCGGGTCGAGGTCTCTGCCTACTAGAGGAGATTAGCCTAAGGATGGGCCCTAACCGACCCCACACCCTAACTAGTGATGATGATGATGATGGATGTTGCAGTCAGGGACACCTCTTAAAGCGTGTAAGACTGCGCTCGGCACGTAGGGCCCGAGCACCTTTTAATGAGATGGCTGGCTGTTGGTGGTAGGGAACCAGGGGACCCCGACTCTGCAACGAGCGTGGGCGCACCCCCATGGTCTAACGATCCCACCGGCTAGGTCTCGTCAAGAGCTTGAAAATGACCTATATTTGATGGTCAACGGTCAACGCTAAGACAGCGGCCAAGGCGGTCAACAAGACGTTGGTCCGCGCGCCGGCTCACAGAAAGTAAATAAAAAAACTGAAAACAAAATCACTGCCGGCAGCGCTAGAACAGGTCCTAAGTAAACACTAATAAGTTCTACTTAGCCTCGATAAACCAGTAAAAACCCAAACCTTAAACCCTACCTACCTAGTGCCACAACACTGATAAGCCCCACCTAGCCTCGATAAACCAGCAAAAACCCAAACCTTAAACCCTACTTACCTAGTGCAAGCCCCACCTGATTGTGGCGCTTACCGAGCCAAGGTTTGCCTTTGAGAAGATGAGCATCATGCTAGGACATCATGAGTGGTGCCACAAAGACTGATCATCACCAGGGCGGACCCTTCACCAAAACAGTGCTTCCTCGGAGAGGCGGTACACCGCTGTCGGCGGCATGGAGGCGGTTAATAATTCAAGGCTCGACGGCTGTCTGCCGCCGGAAATTGCACGAAAAAGGCATCCCCTCCGAAAAGTTTGAAATTGGCGATTTTCACACTTTCCTGCAGGAAATCGCTGCCTCCGGCGGTGAGGATTTTATTCACCAGACTCTACTATCCAGTAAGCACTGCCCAAAACACAAGGCCTTGTACGATACCGTCGCCACCCACCCACCTGATCGTCGCGCTTATCGAGTCAAGGTCAACCGCGGAGAGCGCGGCTCCGAGGCCGGCAGCGGGCACGGGCAGCAAGTACTCCGGGTCGCCTGAGCACAAGGGGTGGGTGGGTCACGGCTTACGCACCATGAAGGGCTTGAGCATCAACCATATCATCATCAGTGGTGTCACACAGACTGCCAAAGCTATCAAGCAGGGTTGGGCGCAGCTCCGAGGCCGGCAGCTGGCAGGGGCGGGCGGAGGGGGGGGGGGGGAAGTGGCAGTCTCCGGATTGCCTGATGGGGGGCGCGGTTGTTTAAAGGGCCTTGGTGTAAGGGCTGAAGTGTTTTAGGCCGGCAGCGGGCACGTGCGGCAGAGACTCTGGATCGCCTGAACGAGGCACGGGTGTCTATAGGGCCTTGGTGTTAGGGCTGAAGTGTTTGAGGCACGGCACTGCGCGGGCGGCACAGGCTCCGGGTCACCTGAACAAGGCAGTTGATAGGGTCTTGGTGTTGGAGATGGGGTGCTCGAGGCCGGCAGCTGGCACGGGGAGGCACAGTCTCCGGATTGCCTGATGGGGCACGGGTGTCTATAGGGCCTTGGTGTTAGGGCTGGTGTGTTTGAGGCCGGCAGCTGGCACGGGAGGCACAGTCTCCGGATCGCCTGACGAGGCATGGTTGTTTACATGGCCTTGGTGTTAGGGCTCAAGTGTTTGGCACGGCAGCCCCAAGCGTTGGAACGAGCGGTACAAGTGCGTCAGCACAGCACAGCACAGACTACCTGCACAATCCATTTGCCACTTTCCAGCAGACACGGGCTCACTGCGAGCCCTGGCCCGCTGGAACACATGTGGCAGCGCAGCACACTTGACAAAGCAGAGGCTACCGACGGCACCTAAGCGGCCACAGGCACCAGTAGGCAGCCACCTGTTTGTAGCGCTAGGGTGCTGTGCGCCGAGCAGAGCCGAATACGCTGCCTGTTGGGTGCGCCACACACGAATGCACAATCAATCAACCACCATCATCACCCACCTGCCACCCCTCCTGGCAGCCCCGTGCGTTGGAACGAGCGGTAGAAGGTCGGCAGCGCGCCCGCGCACTCGGGCCCGCCCTTGGCGGTGTTGATGCGGAGCAGGGATACATGCTCCTGCCCAAAAACCTCTCGACACGCGGCAATGTTGTCGGCAGCGCTGCACACGCACACACAGAGGTCAGGTCAGATCTGATAAGACCAGATCAGAGAGCAGAGCAGATATCACAGTGGTGTTGATGTGCAGCAGTGATACGTGCTCCTGCCCAAGCACCTCGTGGCGTGCAGCGATGTTGTCGGCAGCGCCGCACACAAAGGTCAGATCAGATCAGATCAGACCAGATCAGAGAGCAGATTATCAACAGCGGTGTTGATGCGCAGTAGGGATACGTGCTCCTGCCCAAGCATCTCTGTGTGGCACGCGGCGAGGTTGTGAGCAGCGCTGCATTGCATGGAAGAGGCACGCACGCGCACATATCGGATCACAACATATCAGATCAGGGCAGGCCAGATCACAGCGGTGTTGATGCGCAGCAGGGATACGCCCTCCCAGCTACACACCTCCTGGCACACGGTGCGGTTGTCGGCAGCGCTGCGCTGCATGGGAGCGACACGCATGCGTGCACACAGAGCATGTTGAGACCATATCGAAGCACGCAAGATCACACACGCGTGTCGACATACAAACCAACCACACGAGGACTGGGGTGCACGCACAGCTTGTTCAATGCCGCGTCTGGTGGTTAACTGCCGTCCAGCAGCAGCACGTAGTGGTGCGTAGTCGCCCCCCCTCCCCCTTCCCCCAACAACAACTCCCACCGCTTGCTCAATGCTGTGTCTGGCTGCAAACCGTCGATCAGCAGCAGCACGATGTGGCGCGCAACCTCGCCCCCCCCCCCCCCGCTGGCCCCTACAACAACGCCTCAACCACACACACACCGCTCATTCAGCGCTGCGTCTGGCGGTACACTGCCGTCCAGCAGCAGCACATCCCCTCCCCCTGCCCCCTGCCCCCCACAACCACGCCCACCCACACACGCACCGCTTGTTCAATGCTGCGCCTGGCGGCAACCTGCCGTCCAGCAGCAGCACGTAGTGGAGCGCAAAGTCCCCCCTCGCTCCCCTCCCCCTGCCCCCCACAACAACGCCTTCCCACACACCCACCGCTTGTTCAGCGCTGCGTCTGGCGGTACACTGCCATCCAGCAGCAGCACATAGTGGCGCGCAAAGTCGCGGTCGCGGACCGGGTACATCCACTCGACGTGCGGCCCACTCCCGTGCCCAAGCCCACACCCACCCGCACCGCTGCCCGTGCCGCCCTTACCACCACCACCTGCACCACTCCCACTCGCACTCGCGCCGCCGCCGCCGTCACCCCCACCGCCGCCCGCCTGCTGCTGCTGCTGCTGCTGCTGCTGCGGCGGCGGCGGCGGCGGCGACTGCACCTGCAGGGGGGGGGGCGGTTGGGAGGAGTGAACGTCTAGGAGTGTTGCGTGCGAGCACACGGCAAATACACACATGCACAAGCACACACGCATGCACAAGCACAAGCACACACGCACATACAGACACAAACGCAAGTGCGACACACACACACTCACACACACACACACACACACACACACATGCACGCACACACACACACCTGCTGTGGTTGTTGCCTTTCGGTAGGGGCCGGCCGCATAGCGGCAGGCATGGCGCTCGGGTCAACCATCAGCGCCTCGAATGCGCTCACAGCGTTGGGGACACCAGCAGGCACGACCAGCAGCGCGCCCACCTGAGGATGTATGAGGTTCAGGTTTTGTTATTCGGGTCGCGTTGCGGGGTTCAGACATGGTCTTGGGTCGGATAGGAGAGCCTCAAATCCGTTCACAGCGTTGCGGACAGTCATTGTCTTTTTGTGATTTTGACCGCGTTGACCGTTGCCCTCCCGTTAACCGCTTGCCCTCACATGTGGTTCATTGGAAAGCTCTTGACGAGCTCTGTCTGGCGGGCTTGTCAGGTCATCCACTAAATGGGTTGAGCTGTGTTCAAGGTCAAACTACAGCCAAAATACAGCCCAAATGGCTGTGCAGAGCCGAAAAGAAACCACTAGTTGGGGACACCAGCAGGCACGACCAGCAGCGCGCCCACCTTTGGGGTAAGTTGGGGTTTATTTGAGGGTTTTAGTAAGGGGTTCAGGCATGGCACGCAGGTGGGTGGGTGAGTGGCGGCATTGGCAGCATTGGCAGCGCTGGCAGCATTGGCAGCATTGGCAGCATTGGCAGCATTGGCAGCGTTGGCAGCATTGGCAGCATCTGCAGCGTAACATCACATTGTACGGCCCTCTCAACTGCCTTTCGACCCTACAAACGAACCCAACCGAGTTCACCGGGTGGCCAAGCGTCTCGTGGCAACCAAAGCGCAGCAGGCTGTTGGAAAGCGCGCAGCGCTGTGCAGTGCCTCAAGTGTTACAAGGTTTAGACTGTGGTTCCAATCGAATGTGCTGCACATCACATGACTCCCATCGAACCCCGCCGGGTGGTCGAGCGTCTCGTCGCATCCGCAGCGCAGCGCTGTGCTGTGACCCTGAGGAAGGTCCTCTCCAGTATGCTCCTTGCCAAACATGTCTCTCAGGGACCGCTGTTTGGGGTAGTCTAGCCGGCGGGAGCGGTAGTCTACTGGCCGGGAGCCGGCGGTTCTCTGGTACACTGAAGTGTGCTGGAGTATCGGCGGGTCATCACTAGTGGAAGAGTAGCCTGCTAAGCTGGAAACCCCGAGCTACTTGATACTTGTGCTGCAAGGATGACAGGGGTTGAAGACTGTGGTTTCAAGCGAACGTGCAGCGCAGCACATCCCATCTCATCGAACCCCGCCGGGTGGTGGAGCGCCTCGTGGCAGTCGCACCGCAGCAGACGCTGCAGGCAACATTGGCAAAGCTGAAGCACAGGAACCACCGTACCCTATGATGGCTTTTGTGAGTGTTGACGATGCCTGTTGTCCGAACAGGCATGGTCAACACTGAAAAATTGCAGCACCCAGTGATTTTGTTTTCAGTTATTTTGTTATTTTCTGGGAGCCGGCGCGAGACCAACGTCCCGTTGACCACCTTGACCGCTGCCTTGGCGTTGACCGTTGACCATCGAATAGGTCATTTTCAAGCTCGTGACGAAACCCTTCTGATGGGATCGTCAGACCATCAAGCAACTTGGTTAGTTGAGCTCAATCTGATGGGATCGTCAGTAGCCAAATGGCTCCCAATGGCTCCCAGGAGCCCAAAACAAAATGAGTGGCAGCACCCTACGCAACCCCACCAACCCGCAGTGGCAGTCGCTGCAGGCATCATTGACGAAGCTGCAGGCACCACCAAGCACATGCACCACCATACCCTAGGCACCACCACCGAGCCGCACTGGGTGGTCGACCGCCTCGTGGCAGGCGCTTCACGCATCATTGACAAAGCTGCAGGCACCACTGAAGCACATGCACCACGAAGCTGCAGGCACCACCAAGCACAAGCACCACCAGACCCTAGGCACCACTACCGAGCCGCACCGGGTGGTCGAGCGTTTCATGGCAGCCGAATCGCAGCAGGCGCAGGAACTCGTCGCGGTACTCAGAGTACCACGGGGTGAGGGAAACGGAGGGCGGAGGGCCTGCGTGTGTGTGTGTGTGAGTGTGTGTGTGTGTGTCAACGTGTGTGTGTTTGTACTTGAATACATGGATGCATCGGTGGATGGATGGATACAGTATGTGCGTGGGTGTGCTGGTGCTTGAGCCCACAGTGCATTCTCGCCCGCGCATCAGGTCCACCAGTCAAGCGCCGCGTGCACTTTGTAACGACCTGGGTGGATAGGTGGATGGGATGTGTCCACGTGCGCACACGCGCGCATGCAGACATGTTCATTCAAGGCTTCTGCCGGACTGTAAACTGGACCGCATGCGCGCACAGGTCGCCCGCGCCTCAGGTCCACCAGTAGGCCGCGCTCAGGCATCGAGTGCATTGTGCAACGATATGGATCCATGGATGCATGGCTGATGCATGGAGCGCGCACGCGTGTGTGTGTGTGTGTGTGTGTGTTTTGTGTGTGTGTGTGTGAGTGTGTTTGTGTGTTTGTGTGTGTTTGTTTGTGTGTGTGTGTGTGTGTGTGTGCGTGTGTGCGTGTGTGTGCGTGTGTGTGCACGTGTGCACGCACCTCGCCTGCTCATCAGGTCCACCAGTACGTCGCGCTCGGGCGTTGCATACTGCGCCGCCGCAGCCGCCAGCCGGCGCGCCAGGTGCTCCTCGATTGCCTGGGCGCGCAAGGTCCAGGGTCCACCACACACACGTCAAGGTGCGCATGCACAGGTGCGCTACGTCAGCATAACAGGCGTCCGGCGGACTGTCAAGTCGACGAGACGCACACGCGCCACCATCAGATCGTGCTACAAGTAAGGCAAGGTGCGAGGTGTGTGTGGGGGGGGGGCACATACTGAGCTGCCACTGCCGCGAGGGTGCTCCTCGCTCGCCTGGGCGCACAAAGGGTCCAAGGTTCACACACGTGTTGGATTTTACGGTCAAGTGTGGAACCACGTATGCACACACACACGCGTGGCACCACCAGGTCGTTACACTGGCGTGCGGGGGCGAGGGAATAGCCGCGTGCTGCGCTCCGCCGCTGCTGCCAGGCGGCGAGTAAGGGTGCTCCTCGATCACCGTGTAGCACGCACCACCTGACGCACCACCAGGCGCAACACCAGCAGGTCGATACGAGCAACGGCTCGATCACATGTGCCTCGGGCACATCAACGGTGCATGCTCACGCGCGTGTCCCGTGGGGACGAAGGGGTGGCGCTGAGTACTGGGGCCCGAGAGTCAATACGACAAAGACGTGACGTGACGGTCACACAAGCCTAGGAGGACTCAAGGTGACATGGACGTGCCGATGTGTGCAGTGTGCAAACCTACGTCTCGTGTCGCTGCCCCCAGACCCTCCCCCTTCCCCCCTGCCCCTTGGACGCGCACCTCTGGGCTGGGCTGCTGAATCGTGGCCGCCGCATGGAAGCGGACCTTCAGTTCGCGCACCCTCAGGGAGGCCTCGCCGATGCGGAACGCCACTGCATTTGTGTGTGTGCGCGCGGGGGGGGGGCGTGTGTGTGTGCGCACGTGTGTGCGTGTGTGTGTGTATGTCAGTGTGTACGTGTGTGTGTGTGCGTGCACGGCCACGGGGAGGGATGGGGGGAGGGCAGAGGCGGATGGGGGCTCTGGGCTGTAGTACACCACAACCGGCGCATGCGCATGGGCGCAAACCTTGCAGCTGCGTCAGGTGGCTGAACGGCCGCAGCACGTCCACCAGGCTGAGCCCGTTGCGCTCCATGCACATGGCCTCGGCGGCGGGGTCGGCCGCCACCATGAGTACTGGCTGGTGGCGCTCTTGGAGCCATGCGCGTGTCTCCATGGTGCCACCAGCGCGCGTGTATGTTGGTGCCACCCCCTCCTCTTAACGAGCTCCCCTCCTCCGCCGTCACAGAGCAATTAGCTACATGTGGGTCTCGCCATGCATGCACCCTCGCAAGAGAGCTGCGAATGCTGCAGAGCAGAGCATGGTTCGGACGCATGCGGAGTGTGAACTCCATTGATGTCATGCAAGACGAATGCCATGCTACCCTCCACAACGAGAGCTGTTGCGCGCCTCTGATCAGCTCACGCGCGAACTGGAGCGCTGCTAAGTCAGGCGCACCCCTGAGGAGTGCCCGACCCCAGTCTGCAGCTCCGGAGCTCACCTGTCACCATGGCGCGATCGGCACTGTACGCAGCCAGCCTCGTGCTGCTGGCGTGCGTGGCGCATGGCGCGCGGGTCTCTATTGACGTCCCAGCAGAGACAGTCCTCTCTGGGCCAACCCGACACCTCCTGGCGGGGAATGCCTACAAACCAGGCGACGTGGTGCCCCTTTGGGCATCCAAGGTCGGTCCCTTCTCCAACCCCAGGTGGGTGCATGCAGCAGGAACGGGTTGTGCACACGCGAGCAGCACCAGATCTAGGCTGACGCGCATGCGCGCGCATGGGCCACCCCGCAGTGAGACGTATGAGTTCACGTCGCTGCCGTTCTGCCAGGCACCTGAGGTGGGGTGGGCGCGCAGGATGACACGATCCGCGAAGTTCAGCTGCGTGTTTTGAAGACCCCTCCCATGCATGCGCCACCGCGCCTCCCCGCGCAAAATATCATGCTCCATCACATCCCGGGGTGCATGCGTGCATTTGGTGTCGCGGTGCGTGCATGCGCTGCTGGCCTCCTGGGGGGGGAGATGCATGGCAGCGTCAACACGCTGCAAAATCGACCTCTTCCGATCGACCCAAGACGAAGTATACTGCTCGCATGCGACGCCGAAAGACCATGCATGTTCTTAAATCCAGGGGTCGACGCTTTCTGAGGGCTGCTGGGCTGTTTGTGGGGACATGCACCAGTGCGCCCGGCGGTTGGAAGCCCTATCAGGGCAGGTTGATGAGTCGTTTCGTTCCGTGAGCCGTCGCTCGCAGCTGTGTGTGGGGGGGGGGGCGATGCTTGGCCGGCCCCCCATGCCATGCGCACCGCGTCTGTTACGTACGAGCTGCGCCAGTTACGAGTTTGTGAACGAAACGGCAATTATGATGATGATGATGAGAGTTTTACAATCCACTTCTGGCGGTCACACGTACGGTTCCAAAGCTCCAGTGGGACTTAGAGAAACAAGGCTCAAGGCCCACAAAAGGTCAAGCTACAAGTAGCCCACGGTAACGCCATCCACACTTGGTGGCGGGCGCCAAGCAAGCAGCACCACTGTGCAGGCTGCACACCCAGCCCCTCAAATGGCCAGAGGGCGGACCCAAGGTATAAAACCATGGAGGGACCAAAAAGCCCTCCCCCAGACCACCGGAAGCGGGGCTAGTAGCACACCCGCCGCAGCACTCTACTCAGCGACCACACCGCACCCGCCACCGCACGCGTGTGGCGTGCGGAGTGTAGGGGAATATTTGAAAGTTCCTCCGTAATCACGCGGTGCCCGCTCGATGCAAACCACATGTGCAGGGCGTCAAGTGGAAGACGCTCCACCTGGGCGAGGTGGTTGATGCCAACCGCATGGCCTCAACGCCCTACGTGCTCACCTTCACCGAGCACAGGCTCAACGCCGTCCGCAGCCCCGTGGAGACCGTGTGCACCAAGACTCTGTCCAACACCGAGCTGGAGGACTTCAGGAAGGTGGGTCGAGAAAGAGAGAGGCGGCGAGGTTTTCAGCAGGCACCCTTGGCGCCCGCCCGCCCGACCCACTCACCCGCGCACCACTGCCGTGCGGGGCTGCAGGCTGTGAAGGACGACTGGTACTTCCAGATGTACGTCGACGACCTGCCCGTCTGGGGCTTCATCGGTGGGTGTGCTGCAGGACGGCGGCACTGCACAGCCTCATGCGGCCCCACGCGGCCCTGCACAGCCCCATGCGACCGCACGCGGCCCTGTATAGCCCCATGCACGCGGCCCTGCACAGCCCCATGCATGACAGACGGCGGTCCTGCACCTCCCATGCAAACGCATAGCGGGCGTCCCTTCTGGCAGGCCCCTCGGCACTCGCGCATGTGCCACCACCCCATGCCCATTCCGGCACTGGTGCACCTACCGACCGCTGCGCAGGCAAGATGGAGCAGATCATCAAGAACGGCAAGAGTGAGATGAAGTACTTCTTGTTCACGCACATCGAGTTTGACATCAAATTCAACGGGGACAAGGTCGGTCAGAGGAGGTGGAACAGACAGAGGTGGACGGGTGCCACCGTGTGCGCTCGCCAGCCGCTGGTGCTCGTACTGTGCTTGGTTGCTGCGTCTGCCGCTGCTGCTGCTGCTGGTTGCTGCTGCTGGTAGCAGGTCGGCGGCGAGCCATGCATGCATGCACGGGGCAGGGAGGGCGCGCTGCCCACGTGTGGCGGTGCACGCCGCTCCCTCGCCCCCCCCTCACGACGCCCCGCCCACGCGCACGTGCACACGTGCCCAGCAACACCGGCCTTCCAGGCAGAGACTTCTTCGAGTCCCAGTACCAGCCCCACCGAAACCCAAGTCCACTTCTGGTCCCAGCAACAACCAAGTGTTGACACACACACACACACACACACACCTACGTGCCCGCATGTGTGTGCACACACACGCTCGCACACACACGCCCCCCCTCAGGTGATTGAGATCAGCGTGTCGACCTACCCCGACCGCGCGGTCGACATCTCGCCCGGCGTGACAGGCGTCAAGGTCGACTTCACGTACGCGCAGCGCTGGATCCCGGTCACGACAAAGTGGGAGGACCGCCTCGCGCGCTACGAGAAGTTCCCGCTCAACCCGGTGCACCTCGAGGTGCGTGCTGCGAGTGGCGGTGCTGACTGAGGCTGATGTGAAAGGAGCAGTGTTTGCGTCACGCGGTGGCCGCAGCGCGGTACGCCAGCACGCCCGCCCACACCTGTACTCACGCATACACGCACACACGCCTACCGACCCCCCACAGATCCACTGGTTCTCCATCATCAACTCATGCGTCACGGTGCTGCTGCTCACGGGATTCCTCGCGACCATCCTCATGCGTGTGCTCAAGTCGGACTTCATCAAGTACTCAAGCGACGACCGTGAGTGCCAGAGAGTGTGGATCAGTGATTTTTTTTAGTTTTTTCTTCTGGGAACCGACGCGCCCATTCACCGTCTTGACCACTGCCTATGCGTTGACGGTTGACCGTCAAATATAGGTCATTTTCAAGCTCTTGACGAGCTCAGTCTGATGGGATCGTCAGACCATCAAGCAACTTCATTGGTTGAGCTCTATCTGATGGGATCGTCAGTAGCCAAGTGGCTGCCAGGAGCCCCAAACAAATTCACTGGTGTGGATATTAAGTGTGGTCGCGCGATTATCCGAAACTCCTTGAAAAACGTTACCATAAGACCACCCTAATGTGTGCTCAAGTCGGGCTTCATCAAGCACTCGAGCGACAACCGTGAGTGTGGATAGATGGTGTGGGCGCGCACGTTCACGCGCACGCGGCTGTGCAATGACACACTCATGCCCCCACCCTCCGCCACCACACACCCTCACCCTCACCCGGCCCCTCTTGTCAGCCGCGATAGAGGAAGACGAGTCCGGCTGGAAGTACGTGCACGTCGTCGTGTTGCGCGCCCACTCGTGAAATTACAGACCATGCAGAAACACTTCCCGGTCAAACACCCGTCTCACACGCTGTCCATCTCTCTCGTGCGCCCTTGCAGCTGCAATGGAGGAAGATGAGTCCGGCTGGAAGTACGTGCACGGAGACGTGTTCCGCTTCCCGCCGTTCGTCAACCTCTTTTGTGCGTTCATCGGCACCGGCACGCAGATCTTCTACCTGTCGCTGTTCGTGTTTGCGTTCGCGCTCTTGGGCACGTTCTACCCGTACAACAGGTGCGTGTGGACGGTTGTGTGCGTGCGTGTGTGTGAGTGTGTGTGTGTCTGTGTGTATGGGTGCTTGGATCTGCGGAGCCTCACGCTCGAGGGCAGCACGCTCGCGTTGATTCCGTACAACCACCCAACATCCGACAACAACCAAACTTGCACACCCCAATCAACAGGGGCGCGCTGTACACCGTGCTCATTGTGATGTACGCGCTGACCGCGTCGATCGCGGGCTACGTTGCTGCGTCGTACTACCGCCAGGTGGGTGGTGCGGAATCGCTTATGAGGCATGATGGGTTTGAGGGAAGGAGGGCGCGAGAGGAGGTTCTCAGCTTCCAGTTGAAGACCCCGGAAACTGGAAACGTGGTACTTCCGCGGCGGCGCAGTTGACGAGCACAGCAACGCAACATACGACACGTCTCACCGTGCCTTGTGTGCGTGTGACACTCGCTCTTACTGCCGCGATGTGCAAGCATCTCACACGTGCGTGCGTCCAACCGTTGCTGAACTGCACAGATGGAGGGCGAGCTGTGGGTGCGCAACATCCTGCTCACGTGCTTCATCTACTGCGGACCCTTCTTCCTCATGTTCTCCTTCCTCAACACGGTCGCGATCGTGTACAACGTGGGTGCCAGCTGCTTGACACCTGCTTGACACCTGCCTGCCAGCTGCAAATGCCTGAAAGCTGCTTGCCACCTGCCTGCCACCTGCTAGCCACCTGCTTACCCAGCCGCTTGCCACATGCTTGAGGGTGTGTGGGCTGGCTCACATACGCGCCCCCCACTCCCACCCTCGCGCTGCATCACACACGACACGCACGCACACACGTTTGGCACGATCGTCACGCACACACATTTGGCACGATCGTCAGCGCCGTCATCATTTGCACTCACTGACACACACGCCTCTCACTCGCACTCTTGGCACACGCACTCTATACACGCGCGCGCACACGCACGACACGCGCGCCGTCGACCCACCAACAAGCCGCGCGCTTCTCCTCCTCTCAGTCTCGCACACACGCACGCAGTCGACCGCCGCGCTGCCGTTTGTTACCATCGTCAGCGCCATCATCATCTGCACTCACTGACACACCCACACGCAGCGCTCTTCTCCTCAGAACATTGCTCGCACGGCACGCACGCAGTCGACCTCCGCGCTGCCGTTCGTTACCATCGTCATCGCCATCATCTGCACACACTGACCCACCAACACGCCGCGCATTGACCCTCCTCTCAATCGCTCGCACGCACACACGCAGTCGACCGCCGCCCTGCCGTTTGGTACGATCGTCATCATCATCATCATCTGGTGCGTGATCACCATCCCGCTCACCGTGTTTGGCGGCATCGCGGGGAAGAACAACAAGGCAGAGTTTCTTGCACCGTGCCGCACGAACAAGTACCCGCGCGAGATCCCGGAGCTGCCGTGGTACCGCACCGCGCTCCCACAGGTGAGATAGGATGAATGGTGTTTTTTTGGAAACAGAGAGTATTGTGCTTGCCCTTGCAACACTGGACGGAACATGCCGAATCGCCCTCCCCCCCCCAACAAGAGAGAGAGAGATGATGGGATGGGATGGGATTCCAGGCGAGAGAGACGCACGCACGCAGGCAGCAGCGGCAGCGGGCGCAGCGGCGACGGCGGCGGCCCATTTGGCCGCTTTCAGGGGATGGCGAACACACGCACGCACACACATGCAACCAACGCGCACACAGACACACGCGCACACGCACGCGCGCGGCTCTCACTGTTGAGAAGATGAACTCGAATTACAGGGTGCCGGCCGTCGACCCTAGGGCTGCTGGGTCTAACAGTGGGAGACTAAAAATTGTGCCATCCTCGCATTGGTGAGACAGAGAGAGTCCCAGGGTCCCACGCCGTCGACCCTAGGGCTGGCTAGGCCATGTAGGCGTCCCGCAATCGGGGGAGGGTGTCGAGAGAAAGGTGCAGGCGGGGGGGGGGGGGCGGACGCAGCACTACTCGAAGGCCAGCACGCAGGCACCACCACAATAACACACACACACACACAACCACGCAGATCAGACCAATCGCACACACTTGCGCGCACACACGACCACGCAATGGCTCACTGATCTTCAGGTCTGACCATTCGCACACACTCACACACAAAACCTCGCAGATGCTGATGGCCGGCTTCCTCCCGTTCTCCGCCATCTACGTCGAGCTCTACTACATCTTCGCGTCAGTGTGGGGCCACAAGGTAGGGTGTACGCGCATGGCATGACACACCGCCCGGCATTCGTGTGTGGGTCTCTCTGTTGTCTCCATCACGAACACTCGCACAAACACATACGCGCGCGCACCCGTGCGTGACATCATATGCACATGCCTCTAGTGCGCAGATGTGAATCATCTGATCTCTCAGCTCTCTCTGCCTGTCCCTCTCTGCTCTCTCTTTCTCTCTGTTCTCTCTCTGCACTCTCTCTCTGTCGTCTCTCTCTGCCGTCTCTCTCACGCACGCACGCGCACCCTTGCATACATGACAACATCATCTTGTCGATCCGCCTCATTGTGCACATGATCCTCATCATCGTCACCTCTCTCTCTCCCTCACTCTCTCCCTCTCTTTCTCTGTCCCTCTTCCTCTCTCTGTCTCACCCTCCCCTCTTTCTCTAGCTCCCTCTTTCCTCCACACTCTCTCTCATCCGCACACATATACACACGCACGCTCAGGGCTACATCATCTGGTCCATCCTGTTCATCGTGTCACCATCAACACCGCGTTCATCGCCATCTCTCTCACTCACACACGCGCGCACACCCTGCTTTGTGATCTCTCTCTTTCGCTCTCTCTTTCCCACACAAGACACACTCGCCCGCACGCCCGCACGCGCAGGTCTACATCATCTGGTCCATCCTGCTCATCGTGTCGTCATTGACACCGCGTTCATCGCCATCTCTCTCTCACTCTCACACACGTGCACACCCTGCTTTGTGATCCGGACGCCTCTGCCTCTCTCTCTCTGTCTCTCTCTCTCTCTCTTTTTCACACACTCGTCCGCATGCATACACGCGCAGGTCTACATCATCTGGTCCATCCTGTTCATCGTGTACATGATCCTCATCGTCGTCACCGCGTTCATCACCATCGCGCTCACCTACTTCCAGCTCGCGGTCGAGGACCACCAGTGGTGGTGGCGCTCGTTCCTGTGCGGCGGCTCGACCGGCCTCTTTGTCTACGGTGTGTTTTAGGAGGGGGGGTAATTGGGGCGGGGGTGTGCGAGCCTACCCCTCTGCCCCCGCCCCCTCCTTCCTCCCCCCCACACATCCCCTCGCATCCTCCTCTTTCCTCTGATGACCCCGCTGCCCCCCCCCTCCCCCCTCCCTCCCTCGCACCCTCCACAGGCTACTGCTTCTACTACTTCTTTGCACGCTCCGACATGTCTGGGTTCATGCAGACGACGTTCTTCTTCGGCTACATGCTCATGGTGTGCTTCGGCTTCTTCCTGATGCTGGGCACGATTGGCTGGCGCGCGAGCCTGCTGTTCGTCAGGCACATATACCGATCGATCAAGTGCGAATAGACGCACACCACCGGGGGGGGTTGTGGCACCGGGAGGAGCGGCCAGTTTTCGAGACGGCGCACATCGCTCAAAAGTGGTCGTCCCCTGCTCGGTTGCCAGCGCCCCTGGTGAATCGGGCGGTGGCGGCCAGCCAGAGAAAACGCCGTGAGGACACGGTCGGGGTGTGACGGACGGTGTGACGGACCCCACGGGCGGCATGCGCACAACACGCCGTGGGCCTGCCTCCTGCCCAGGCGATCCAATAACCTGATCAGGTGCCCGAACCTCCAGCATGTTGCACCTCCATTTGCATCTGGATCCGCCCCAAGGGAACCAACCTTTTAGTAGGTATGTGTTAGCGAGAAGATGTAGATGTTTCGTCAGCCCCACACACACACATGTGAAGACTATTCATGTTAGGGCTCCTACGCAGCCCGATCGTTGAAACAGTGGACTGGCGCCCCACACACACACAAGCACCACACACGCGTGCCAGCTCCCCCCAGCAGCCCTTCCTGCTTCCGGCCTCTCCCCCTCCCCGACCAGGGCCCCGAGCTGCCACCCAGCCCCCCAAGACCCCATGGGAGGCCACCCCCCTCCATCTCCCCCCTGTCACCACCCAGCATCACGTGTTTATGCATGCATGCACATGGACTGCAGTGTGTGTGTTGGGGGGGGGCTTTCACGGGACACATCCACTTCTTCAGGCAGGATGGCAGGCGACCCCCACGCAGCGTCCACACTCCACCTCCCTGGCTGTGCAACTCTTGTGCAACAGCCCACCCAGCATTCGAGCAACAGCGGCCGAGACATCACAGGGACCCGCCTGCCCCCTCCCCTCCCCCTCTCCCATCAAGGTGCCTTATGTCGTGCTGCGCGCTCTGAAGATAGACAGATCTGAAGAGAGAACTTGCGAGAGAGTTACAAGGGGGTGGAGGGGGGGGGGGTTAAAGGGAGATAAACTAGGTACTGAAAAATCCTGCCTGCTGGTATCCAATCAATCATTCTCATGTGGGGCTTGCTGAATTCTTGCGAGCTTCTTGTATGTTCTAAAGAGCCGTAGTGTACACCGTCACAAGTGGTGTAGTACATGCATGAATAGAGGCCAGGTAGTGGGTGGAAAACGCGGCAAAACAGGCCTGCAGGCAGCCTGCAGACCAACTACGAATGAATGCGAGAATATGAATGGTGAATAAGCAAGGTTGGCGGCCCACCGCGCCTGGGCTGTATGTATGTGAGACAGAGGAGATGTGCCCAGAGGGTCCATCATCATCCTGCCTTATGTTATTCGTGCTGTACTTGGTGCTGCGCTTCTTGTGCTGAGCCAGGGATCAGTGGTCACCCCCACCGGCGAGGCGCGACGCGATGTGAGACTTCCCGTAGGACATGGTCTTGCGCTTGGGGGGGTCCATGGCCATGGCGGCGTCACTACGGGTGGGTAAGTGCGTGCGGTGGACCGTGAGAGCTCGCCATGCAGGGCATGAGCGGGGGGGATGCGGCATTAATTCCCATCCCCCCCGCCCCCCCCTCCCACGGTATGCGTATCCCCCCATGTAACCTCACCACTCGGACTCGGAGGTTGAGGTTGAGGTTGCACCCATGAGTGTTGCACTCAGGCCCGTCACATTCGCGCTCAGGCCCGTCACCCACGCGCCCAACGTCCAAGTGCCGTTGTCAGACGTTGCCTGTGCCTCGTGCATAGGTCCTGGCACAGCAGCAGCTGAGGCATGGGTGGTGTGCTGACTGCTGCGGCTCGACTGCAGCGCTGCAGCACGCGGGACCGCGGCCACTCGCGTTGCCCTGGGCCTGCCTAGCCTTGCGGTTGTGGACGCACTGGGCACAAGCAGGTAGACATGGACCATGGACGACATGATCTGGAGAGAAAGAAGGACTCCGAGGCAAGTTGTTGCCCGTCAGTAGCACTTTAACGCTGCGTTGCGTTATCAAACGTAGCTGCTTGAAGTAGGACGTTGGAGTGTTGGTAATGGCTGTAATGGCTCTGGCTTCTTGAGCACTGCGAAATCACACTGTCACACCACGAACGAACGGTGTAGGCTGGTGGCTGCGCTGCCGCTGCCCAGCAGAGTTAGGAACCCCGGCTGGTACGTGCGGCTGGTGGCCCGGCACTGTGTATGTGGCCCCTTGTCTTGAGAGGGCCCTCTGTCTTCCGACTGCCTCCTGACTACTATGGGGCACCAATGATGATGAGTTTTTACAATCCACTTTCTGGCGGGCACGCGTTCGGTTCCAGAGCTCCAGCAGGACTTAGAGGAAGCAGTCCTGAAGACCTGCCAACAGAAAAAGGGGGGATGCCCCACGGAAGCGCCACCCACACGCGGTGGCGGGCACCAAGCAAGCAGCACCACAGTGCAGGCTCCACACTCAACCCCTCCAGGAAACGGATGGCGGGCCCAAGGTATAAAACCATGAAGGGACCAAAAAGCCCACCCTCAACCCACCGGAAGCGGGGCCGTTGTGCACACCCGCCGCAGCACTCTGCTCAGCTACCACATCACAACCCGCCAGCGCACGCATGTGGCGCCACCTCCCCTCAAAAGAAACCATCCTCTCAGGGATCTAGGACGTCTTGTTCAGAGTGAGCCCGCCGTCCACTACTCCAACAAAGGGGTGGGTCGGGCCCACCACACCCGCCCACCCGCGCGGCATCACGCCGCCCTCAGCAAAGGACGCCAGCGCGTCCCACAGATCCATCGTCGCCAGCTCCCCCGCCCGCTCAACCGCCACCGAGCGAGCAGGGGGCTGCACACCATCACGCGGGCACGTAATGCGCCACAAGTGGCGGCGGCCTCGCTCCATGGCGTCCACCACGAGCGCTGCCACCACCGCCCACACACCAGCACGCACCCCAGCGGGAGGCTGCAGCAGCCACACCTGGCAGCACGTGATGACCGGCGTAGGAGCAGGGAGGGCAGCAGCAGCCGCCACCGCCACCGCCTCCGCCACCGGGCACCCCCAGAAGCTGTGCGCACGCCACGCCGTCGCCGGCGGCCCGTTCTCATCACGGCACCGCCACCCGCAGGGGCACTCGGGCACGCCCAGTGCAGCCTGCTTGTGAAAACCGCTCACCCACAGCCGCCAGATGGGCTCCTTGCGAGCGTTGAGGAGCGGCATCCGCCACAGTGTCGGCACCGCCGCCTCCATGCCGCGCAGCCCCGCGAAGACCTGCGCGTCGGTCGCGCGGGGGCCCCCGTGCGGCCCGTGGTCCAGCGCCAGAGCCGCCTCCACCGTGGCTGCCCGCCGCACTCGCCGCTCGTCCACAACCGCCCGCAGTTGAAGCGCCACCGCCAGCTTGCACGTCAGTTTCCCCACCACACCCGGGCCGTGCGCAAACCCAACCCATCGGGGCTCGCCCGCGGCGCCGCCCCCCCCAGGTAGGGGAGCAGGTTGGGCAGCTGTGGATCGGAGGCCAGGCCGCCCACGCTGCCAGCCAGCCGGCGTGATGACACTCGGGGGCTTCCACACAACCAGCTGCAGGATCTCCACCACAGCAGCGCGCTCGCCCGCCTGGGGGAGGGGCTGGAAGTGACGGAGCGGTCAGAGCACAGTGAGGGCAGCTCCACCAGCCGCCGCCTCGACCCAGGCTGGGGCAGCGCCGCAAGCACGACCGCCACTGCCGTGAACAGGGGGTCGAGCGTGCGCCGCACGCACAGCAGGTCTGGCACACACCCCGGCACTGGCGGCGGCACCTCTGGGAAAAGGGCGCGGCACAGGACTGCCCTCCAGACATTGCCCCCGTCATAAGCGCCGCACGCCAGCGCCGCGCGTATCTGCCCCAGCACGAGTTGCGCGCGCCCCGGATCTGCAGCAGCGTACACCCCCAGGCAGGCGTGGTCAGCCGTGCGTGTGCTGCGCACCATGTCGACAGCAGCGAGCCACGCCCACAGCACGCACAGGTCCGTGACCGTCCGCATGCCGGGGAGGGCGTCGCGCACGCGGGCCAGGCCTTCCACCAGCCAGCGTGCCGCATCGGTCGGGCTGAAGAGCGCATGCCCTGCCGCATCCCCAGTGGGCTCCCGCCACTGTACCGACCGCTGCGCAGCCGGCAGCTCCAGCTGGAGGAGGGGGTTAGCCCAGAGCGGCGCCTCCGCCCCCCACAGCTCAGCTGTTTGCACGCGCCCCGTGATGCGCGCCACCGGCCCCAGGGCCTGCACCCCATCGAGCATGCGCCTCATCGGCCCAGCCAAGAGCGCCGCCCTCACAGCCGGGTCCACGCACTCACCAATAAGGCCGTCCGGGAGGGCGCCGGCCCTGGGCGCGAGGCCAGCCATAAGCACGAGGCCATCAGCAAGAGGCTCGGGTGGGCGCCCGGGCACAGGCGGTGCACCGCCTCCACCATGAGCGGCTGCCATGCCGGCTGGGCCGGGGGCGCGGGCTGCTGTTCCGGCTGTGTCCCGCCGCTGCCACCGCCACCACTGCCGCCAGCCCCGCCGCCACCTCCGGCCTGTGGGGCCGGCAGCAGGAAATGGGGGGCACCTGCCGCCCACGCCCCAAACAGGCACGCGAGGTGGACGGCCCACTGCCCGTGCACGATCTCCCGCCACGCCGGCGCCCCAAAACCACCATGCGCCGGTCGCCCCAGGAGCATTGCAGCAGGCGCACCAGGCACCGAAGAGGCCCACCGCGGCAGCTCTGCCGGCGGGTCCGGCCCCACGCTCCTGTCCGCCAGAGTAGCCATCCACCGGGAGAGCACCCTCTCGGCCTCCGGAGTCATGCCACAGTGCACCGCCCGGAATAGGATGCGGGAGACCCCGTACGTTGCCGCCGCGTGCCCCCTGCCAAACGCCGACATGGGGAAGCGCGCGAGCTTGGTATACGCGGCCGCAAGCCTCTCACGGCACACCCCGGTGACGCCCTCCGGGGACTGCAAGCCGGCAAAGACGGGCACCTCCAGCGACACGCCCGCGTCCAGCACGCGCAGCCCAGCCACCTCGGCACCCGCCAGCAGGCCCTCCTCCGCCGACCCCAGGGGCAGGATGCCGCACTTGCCGAGGTTGAGGACAAGGCCCGTCGCTCGGCCAAACACCGACATCGTCTCCACCAGTGCAGCGACGTCAGCTGGCGCACACGACCGGAGGAGGGGCATGCAGTCGTCAGCGTACTGGGGGCAGGTCACTCGGCAGCCAGGCGCGACCTCGACCCCCACTGCCGGGCATGTGCGCAGGAAGCACGCGAGCGCATGCCCCAGGAACAGGAAGAGGGCTGGCGCGGCGGGGCAGCCCTGGCGCACGCCCGCCGCATACTTGCGCGGCGCAGAGATGAACCCGTTGACCTCGGCCGACGCGTACGTGTGCGTGAGGATGGTGCGGGTCCACGCCAGCACGCCGTCGCCGACGCCCACCGCCTCCATGACCGCAATGAGGAAGCCACGGTCGATGGTGTCGTATGCCTTGCGGAAGTCCAGGAGCGCCAGCGCTGCACCCGTCGGCCCCACGCCCTCCGCCGCGTTGGCAGCCAGCAGGCCAGGCAGCATCTGCGTGAGGCAGATATTGTCCGAGATGCGGCGGCCAGCGAGGAAAGCGGTCTGTTCCGGCCCCACCATCGCAGAGAGCAGGGGCGTCCACCGCGTCGCCAGCACCTTGGCGAGGATGCGGTACTCGGAGCCCAGCACGGTGAGTGGGCGGTAGTTTGCCGCATCCGCAGCGTTCTTGGCCTTGTAGATTGAGGCGATGACGTCGTCGAGAAATCCAGGCGGCGTCCCACCCGTAGCTCCCACCGCGGTGAAGACCGCCGCCAGAAGCTCAAAGGCTGGCTCGCCCAGCTTCCGCCACACATCCACTGGGATGCCATCCGGGCCCGGGGCGGTGCCAGGCTTGGAGTGGGTGGCCGCCGCCCGCACCTCGGCGGGCGTGACAACAAGCGCGCCGGCTGCATCCGCCACCGCCTGCGGCACGCGCGGCGAGTGCGCACGCACCGCCCCCAGCACAGCCTCCCGATCAGCGGGGGATGGCGGTGGCGGCCGTGAGACCGCCGCCACGGCATCAGCCATGATGTCAGCCATTCCCCTGCCATCAGTGACGAGGATGCCACGCGCATCTCTGAGGGCGGCGACGCGCCGTGCCGCCGCTGGCTTGCGGAAGGCTGCCGCCATGCCCCCGGAAACGCGCTCTCCCGGCCGCACACAGGGGGGCGGGGCTGGAGCGTACCGCCGCACCGCCGCGTCCAGGCGCCGCTGCAGCGCATAGAGCCCGGCGAGCTCCGCAAGCCCATCGCGCCCCGCCTCAACGGCCGCGCGCGCTCGCTGCAGGTCTGCACGCAGCCGGGTCACCTCCACCGACACAGCATCTCGCCGCCGACCCAGGTCGCAGTCGAGACGGCGGGCCTCGCGAGCCAGGCGCGGCTTGAAAGCCTGCCACCACCGCATGAGCTCCGTGTGGCCATGGGTGGGCGCCCCCGCTGCCTCCCGACCAAACCATGCCCTGAACCCATCGGCCAAGTCACGATCAGCCCAGAAATGGGCACGCACACGCGGCCGCCCCGGCCCGCGCGCCTCTGGCACCAGGGGGGAGAGGTGCATTGCCACAACGCGGTGATCCGACCCGCCCGACTCGCCCGCGTCGCACCCGAGGACGCGTGGCACGAGGGCCGTCGACACGTAGAGGCGGTCGAGCCGCGCCTGTGCATTATACGCACTGAAGGTGTACCCCCTCTGCATGGGGTGGATGAGGCGGTACGCGTCACGGAGCGGGGAGTCCTCCACCAGCGCTGCCATCGCCGCCGCCGGGGCGCGGTCACGCCACTCGAGGGGCCCCTCAGAGCGGGCGCGGTCACGCGGGCTCTCGACAAAGTTGAAATCGCCTGCGAGCACGAGGTGCGTCTGGCCAGCAGCAAGCGGTCGGACGCGCTCCTCGATGAACGCCGCCTGCACTGCTGGCCGGTTCGGCTGCGAGGCCGGCAGCACCAAGATGGGTCTGGCTCGGGAACGGGCCTAGGAACCCCACCCCACCCCGCTCCTGCCCAGTCCTGCCAGGGGTGTATGGGTGCGTGGTGAGGGGGAGGGGGGCTGGTTCTTTGGCTCAGCTTTTAAAATTAGGCTCATCTGGCTCCACAGCGCCGGGGGGAGGGGGGGGGTTCCTCGGCTGATCTGGCTCATTTGACTCGTTTGGCTCCTGAGGCTCTGCAGCACATGTTGAGGGGGTGCGGCGGTTGGCTCCTTTGGCTGACTCTAAACCTGGCCTCGGGCTCAAACCCTAAGTCACTAAAAGGCCGGGGGCCCAAACCCTAAATCACCGTGGGGCAGGGGTTCAAACCCTTAACCCGCAACTCCAAAATCCCTAACCCGCGGCCGCCCCCCAAACCCTATGTTACCGCAGGCCGGGGGCCCAAACCCTAAATCACCGTGGGGCGCGGGTTCAAACCCTCAGGAGTCAATGGGGCCAAATGAGCCAAAAGAGCCGAGAAACCAGCCCCCACCTCCTCCCCAGTGCTGCGGATCCAAACGAGCCACATGAGCCAAAATAGCCAAATGATCCGAGAAACCAGCCCCCTTGGTGCTGCGGAGCCAAATGAGCCAAATGAGCCAAAAGAGCCGAGGAACCAGCCCCCACGGCGGTGCGGAGCCACATGAGCCAAATAAGCCACAAGAACAGCCACAGGAATGGCCTTGCACCGTAAGTGTCTCCCTGGGTGCAATTCCTGTGTGGTTCCGACGACCGAGGAGAGGACCAAACCGGTTCCTGCTTTAAGGAATCGGTTCCTGCTCATCACGCTCCTATTCCTACCCCAGTTCCCGCCCCGGTTCCTGTGGCACTCCTTCGCCGGTTCTCGGAGCCGCCTGCGTCTTGGTGCCCCTTAATGACCTACCCGAGATCTGGTCGGCACCCACCAATTGGCTTACATGCGAGCATCGATATCCGGTGCTCCACATTGATGACTGTCCGATTGCTGCACCGTTCTTTTCGTGCCAGCCAGCTCCAGCTGCACACCTTCGTACATATACGTATGTGCAGCGCCATAGCCATAAAAAATGCTGGCTGGCGCCGCTTGCTGCGTCACATGTACGGTGCGGTCTTCGACGTCCTCAGTAATTGGGGCTGCGGGGAGGCTGCCTGGTTAGGAACCTTGAAACCCACGGCTGGTGAACCCTCGGCTGGTGTACGGCTGGTGGCCCGACACCAGTATGTATGTGTCTTGAGAGGGCCCTCTGTCTTCCGACCCAGCGTGGCTCGTGAGGGAACGGGTATCACCCCCTCTTGTATATGTGCGTGTGTGTCGGTTCTTTGGCTGTTTGGGCTCATCTGGCTCATGTGGCTCCTTTGACTCCACGGTCCAGGGAGAGGGAGAGGGGGGGGGGCCTGGTTCTTTGGCTCTTTCGGCTCATCTGGCTCATCTGGCTTCACAGCACAGGGAGGGGAGGGGGCTGGTTCCTCGGCTCTTTTGGCTCATCTGGCTCACGTGGCTCCACAGCACAGGGGGAGGGGGGTCCTCGGCTCTTTTGGCCCTACGTCACCGCAGGCCGGGGGCCAAAAACCGTCACCATTTAGACCTTTAAAGGCCGTCGGGCGGGGGTTCAAACCGTAAACCCTAACCCTAAACCACACTAGTACACACACCAAACCCGCAACCGCCAAATCCCTTACCCGCGGCTCCCCCCAAACCCCAAGTCACCTCAAGCACCCGCAGGCTGGGGGCCCAACCTCCAAGTCACGAAAGGCCGGGGTCCCAACCCTAGGCGGGGTGCAGGCGGGAGGGGGGCCTAAATCCTGCTGGCGGGGGTCCAAACCCTGATGAGAGTGGATTCCTGCTCCTCTCAGCAGGGCGGTTCCAATGGTGGTCTTCTCAGCAAAATCGGCCCAGTAGAAACAAAGTTTTCGGCCCCCCCACATTTAGTTTGCCGCCCCCCCTACCCACCCCAACTTTGGACCCTCACATCTCGGCCCCCAGGTGTCCAAGTTCCAAAAATTCGCTTGAGTTGGAACGTAGGCAGCAAGGCGAGTGATAATCAGCGTGTCTGTCACCAGGGTACATCTCCCTCCCCTTGGACACCACTGATACTTTTGTGTGCCCGCCAAAGTTGAGAAGCCACAAAGGCCAAAAGCCGTAAAGGCCAGAAGTCAAACGCAGGCCAGCGAAAGCTGGGGCATCAATAGGTAGTCAGGGTTTCAGCTTGCGGGCGCGGGCAGGCCGTCAATTTTTTGCAACAAACAGGCGGGCCCGGCGGAACTGGGCCAGTACAACTGGATATTTTGGCTTCGCCGTTACAACATAGCATGTGTGTGGGGCGTCGCGCCAGCGCGCCTGCGTCGCAGAATTTGGGTGCTGACAAGAATGCAATAATCCCCATACGATCCAGCTGGCAGGCAGTTATCGCGCAAACGATTCGTCACTCCAGCTGCCAGTGATTTCGCTACGGAAATGGCGGCTCACCGGTCCCGCTGGAACTCTGGAACCAAACGTGTGACCGCCGGCCGTGGATTGTAACACTCTCATCATCATCATCATCAACCGGACAAACGTTTTTTGCGAAAGGTGTGAAGATTCACACTTCACGTATTGAAAATTCGCTGGTTGGGATCGGCCACCCGGCCAATTTCACCCTTCTTATGCCTTTTTGCGGGGTGCGGTGCAGGTGCGGAGTGGCCGCAATTTACAGTGATGATGCAAAAAGTATGGAATGGGAAAACACGACCCCGAGCCGCTGCATGGCCCTCAACAGCAGGCGCTACGCCATAGGTCTAGGTGACGCATAGGGGTGACCAGCAGCAGTCCCCCGAGGGTGTGTCACCTCGCTTGCTCGAGGACCGGAGCCAGGCACTGGACGCCATGGACGGCGGACCCGAACCTTTGTTCTGGTGCTGATGCAGGTAGGTTGATGGCGATGCGGTGGACTGGCTTGGCTGGCACGGGGCATGCACAACGGGAGGGGGGCATCGACAGTGGCTCCAGAACACCACCCCGCAACAGGTTCTCTCCTCAGCAGGGTGTCTATATATACAGCTGTTAACAGTGCACACATGCCATCGTATACGTTGGCGTGGTCTCACGCCCAACCAGGCACTGGGCTGCGGTGCCGCACGCAGCCCGAGGTGTTGCAGGTGCTGACGCTCACGCTGCTCACGCATGGTGTGCACGCATGGTGTTGCACAGGAACACCCACGCGCGCCGCGTGTTGCGGCGCGCTGCGGGCAGCAGCATAGAGCAGCTTTCTCCCGCACGCATGGTGTTGCAGCACGGCCCCATCTGTGTTTGCTGACGCTGCTGCTCTTGAGCACGTATGCGCATGCGGCCTTCTTTGAGAGCGCGATTTCATGTGGCTTTGACGCCAGCGGGCTCGTGGGTTTTGAGTCCAGTGGCGCGCTCATCGAACTGCCGAGTCTGGGTGTTTGTGACAGCGGGTTTGGCGACGTGCTTTCTCCGGCTGACGCCAGCGGCACCATCGACCAGTGCCTCAGCTGCCAGTTCATTCCTGATGACGGCACTTCATGCCCGAAGGGCACCAGCCGGCCGCTCGCGGGTAGAGATGTAGAGGTGGGTTTGCATGCATGCATATGCATGCACCCGTTGCGACGCACGTGCAATCGCAGGGGCTGCTCACGCATGCACAGTAGTAGGCATGCATGCGCTCCTTCCAGTGTGAGCCTCGAGCGGCACTGGCTTGTGTTGCAAACTGTTGCGGTGTTGCAGCGTGTGTGCACCCAACTTGGCAAGCGCTCACCCAAGCGGCTCATACTCCCTCCCTCGCCCGCAGTACATGCTCGCTCGCGAAAGCGCATGCGCGCATTCCAGCGGCTGCCTCGAGCTCGCGTGCCCCGCTGGCAGCATCGAGTACGGGCAGCCGGCGCTGTGCTCTGGCGGCGGCCGGGCACGCAGCTGCTGCCCTCTTACTTCTCACCACATGTGTTGCTCAACGCACGCGTGCACGGTGCGTGCGGCGCCGGCCGGAAAGTGCGTCGCGCTGGAGCGGGACCTCCGCCCAGGCCAGGTGTTTGCGCTCCCCAAGTACGCGGTCCCAGCGTCCACGACGCCCGGGTGCTCGCCCTACTTCTTCTCGCCGCTGACGGCGTGCGAGGCGAACCGCACGTTCCCCGTGCGCTACTATGATGTGTGCACGACGCTCGCGGCATCGCCCGCCGGGGCGTGCGAGCCCCCGTCGGGATACGTGTTTGTGCCCGGCGACGCGCCAGCGGACGTGTCGGAGCAGGTGGGCTTTTGGGGGGACTTCTGGAGGTGGGGGTCAGGGGTTGGGACGTACGTGCGAGGGGTGGGGAGGGGGGGGATGACCAATGAGTCTCTGGGCGGTGTCTTGGGGACTTCTTTGGGGGTGGGTCTCTGGGTTGGGTCTCCGGGTTGGGTCTGTGGGTCGGGCCTCTGGGAAGGTTCTCCGGTGGGTGGGTCTCTGGTTGGGTCTCTGTGTTGGGGCCTCTAGTTGGGGTGGCGGGGGTGTGGGGGCGCAGCCCCCGCAAAAAATAAATGTGTGGTCGGGGGGGATGGGGTGGGAAGTTGGGCCTCCGCGTTAGGATGAGGGTTTGGGGTTGGGGCGGTTGGCATGTGAACCCGGGGTCTTGTGTTGGGGGGGAGGGTTCGGTGGGTGGATCTCTGGGTTGGGTGTCTGGTTGGGGTAGCAGACGTGCATGCACACATGCGCCGCACAGCCATTCACAGTGGCCTGGGTAATCATCATCAATCAAGTAGATTGGTGATGCTTGATCGGTGATGGTGATGGTGATGGTGATTGATGATGCTTGATGCTTGACGCCATCACCCATCTTGGTGATGGTGATTGGTGATGCTTGATAGTAAGCATCACCAATCAGTACATCAAGCAAGCAAAGGAAGTAGACCAAGCAAGCAATCAACAAATCCTCCAACCAACCAACCAACCAACCAATAACCAACTACCAACCAACCAACCAACCAACCAACCACATCACAACCAACAGGCGGCACTAGACGACGGCACCCCCTGGGCTCAGCTGACCGACCCGGCCTCTGCACGCTCAACTGCCGCGGCCGACGTCGGCCTCCTCGCCGCCCGCTGCGACGCGGCCGGCGGCGCGTGCGCATGGTTCTCCACGGGCGACGACGCCGAGCTGCGCTCGTACGTGCCCCTAGCGAGCAGCAACCTGTCGGCGGGGGTGGCCTCCGGGTTAGGAGCGGGGACTTTGTGCGGCGGGTACTTTGTCAGGGAGGGCCACGACACAGAGCCGGCCGGTGGCTGCGCGCGCGTGCCGGGCTACCTGTTCAAGCCGCGCGTGGGCGCGGCCCCGCTGGGCGCGCTGCCCATGTGCATCGACTGCTGGGATGCGCGCGCGCTGGCCGTCGAGTGCGACGCTGACACCACGTGCTCTGGCTTCTCACACCTGCACGGGCTCTACCGCGCCAGCAGCAGCAGCGGCAACGGAAGCAGCTTCCCCGCGGGGTCGCCAGCGTCGCGCGACGCGTTCACGGCGTCTGCGTGCTTCGGCGCGTTTGAGCGTGCAGGCAGGGGTGGTCCGGCGGCGCTGCCAGCAGAGGTCGAAGTGCTCGACCGCCTGCTGTGCAGCGAGGATGCATACTGCGGGCCAAACGTGACGCTCGACTACGTGTCAGAGGCATACCCAGGCGCCACCGGGGTGGAGGTCACGCTCACGGTGACGGTGCGCGACGGCCCGCTCGTCCTCCCGCGCTCGCTCTCCGCGCCCGACTCGCGCTCGGCGCCGAACCTTCCGTCGCTGCCGCGCGTCGTGCGGCTTGTGGTGGAGTGCGACAGCGCTAGCGGCGGGCGCGTGTCTGGTGGCGTGCCGCGCCCGCTGTTCCTCGTGTTCCCGCGCCTGCGCGCGCTCGTGGTGCACGGGTGCGATATGGACGGGCAGCTCCCGCCCGAGTGGGGCCAGCTGCACCAGCTGCGGCTGCTCGACGTCGGCGGGAACGCGCTCTCGGGCGGGCTGCCCGCCGAGTGGGGTGACTCGCTGCGGCTCACGCACCTCAACCTGAGTGCTAACGCGCTCACGGGCGGCGTCCCGACGTCGTGGTGGGGCATGGTGCCTGCGCTGACGGACGCTGTGGACAGCAAGCGGCGGCGGCTCAATGAGGTGTCTGCTGCTGCGTCAGCGGATGCGTCAGACCCGGCCCTGCAGGTGGGGGGGGAGGAGGAGGGGGGGAGGGGAGGGGGGGAGGAGAGGGAGAGGGACGGGGAAGGTAACAGGGGGGAAGGGAGGCAGAGGGGATGGGAGGTGTCTGTAATGGCACACAACCTCCCATGCACGCACGCACCACGCACACACACGCGCACAACCCCGCCACTTCAGGTCAGCACCCCAGGCAGCGGCGGAGCCACAGCGGTACTGCAGGTTGCTCCCACAACCGCCTCGGCATACACGCACACACACACACACACACACACACACACACACACGCGCATGCACACACACATGCACCCCTCGCCAACCCAGGTCAGCGCCCCAAGCAGCGGCGGATCAACAGCGGTACTCCAGGTTGCTGACCTCTCCCACAACCGCCTCTCAGTATACACTTACACATGCACACGCACACACACACACACACACACACACACGCACACACACGCGCCCCTCGCCAACCCAGGTCAGCGCCTCAGGCAGCGGCGGAGCCACGGCGGTACTTCAGGTTGCTGACCTCTCCCACAACCGCCTCTCAGTACACACACACACGCACGCATGCACACACACACACACGCACACACACACACACACACACACACGCCCCTCGCCAACCCAGGTCGGCGCCCCGGGCAGCGGCGGAGCCACAGCAATGCTGCAGGTCGCAGACCTCTCTCACAACCGCCTCTCGGCACCGCTGCCGCGCACCTACCTCGAGAACACATGCCTCTCAAGGACGGCGTGGCTCGGATTTGGCGCGCCGCTGCCGCTTGGAGCATCGGAGCGTGAAGCGCAGGTCCCACGGTGGTCATTTGCTGGGAATGACGACATGGCGGTGTGGGCTGCGCCGTATGGGTACGCAGCTGGGAAGTCAACGTACAGCTCACAGGTGGGTTGGGCACAGACGCGCGCACACGCATGCATGCATACACACACATGCGCGCACACACACACGGGCGAAGCCGTATGGGTACGCCGCTGGGAAGTTGGCGTTAAGCTCACAGGTGTTGGTGTGGGTGTTGGTGTGCGTGTGTGTGGGGGGGGGGGCACCAGCAGAGCATGGGTGGGGGTGGGTGGGTGGGCGCTGGCTGTGGCTGTGGCTGTGTGCACGCGCGTCAGTGATGCAGAACGTTGTTGGCGTGATGGCGGTCTAGTGACACGGACACAGCGCCGCAGGGCCGCTTGGTAGCAATCGGGTCAATCCTGTGACGCAAAAGTGTGGCAATCGCAGGTTTTCCGACACGCATGTGTGGCTCCTGCCACTGTGTGCGTCACTGCTTCTCCTCTGTGTGCATGCACCCTCTTCCTCATGCCCCCTTCACCAGCGCGTTACCTTGCCCCACGCCCTTTCCTGGCACCGCGTACCCCCCTTTTTGCAGGCGCTAGATGAAAACAGATCACCCTACCCCCCCCCCCCACACACCACACCATGCAGGAGCACGAGGACAACATGTGCGGGTCCTACACGTGGATCATCGCGCTTAGCGTCATGTGGGGCACGTTCAGCCTCGCGCTGTGTGCAATGGGCGCGTGGTGGGCCGCCGTGCGATGGCGCGCGCGCCGCGCGGCCGAGCGCGCCGCCGCTGCCGAGCGCGCCGCCGAGGCCGCCGGACGCGCTGCCTCAGCCTTGGCCGCATCCGGGGCAATGACCGGCGGCGGCAGTGGCTCGGCCGCAGCTCCCGCCGCGTCCGCGTCCACTGCGGCAGCGGCGGTGGTTCGCGCGCGCGAGGGGGAGGCACAGATTGAGGCGGCTGTCGCGGGCGACGTGCACCCGTCAGCATCTGGGGTGGCCGCGTGGTGGGCGCGCTTGTGGGCGATGCGCGGCGTGCGGCACGGCGTGTTCCTTGCGCGCTTTGCGTGGGTGAGTCGTGAACACGCCAGTGATCTCCTCAGCGCCCCCGCAGCCCCCGCAGCCCCCGCAGCCCCCGCAGCGGAGGCAAACCAGGAAATTTGGGCGGAAACTGCGGGGGCGAATCGAATTGGGAATTTTGCTCTGAAAAGTGTGAAATTTGGCAATTTCACACTTTTCAGCACAAAAAAATCGCCTCCTGTGTGGGCAATTCGGCATGTACCCTCCAATTTTGCGGGGGCAACCAGGACATTCTCGGTTTCCGTGAGGACACCACTGGAACGCGCGTGTTCACACGGGCGGTCAACGGACGTGGGCGGGCACACACACCCTGCCTCCCTCCCTCCCCTCCCCACAAACCCACGCCCTCCCCCCCCACATACACGCGCCCCCCCCCCTGCTCCACATCACATCACCCCACACAGGTGGTCGTCGACGTCGCCCTCGACATCAGAGTCACAGTGTGGCTGTTTGCTGATGGCGCGCGCACCGAGGGCGCGCTGTGTGCTGGGTTCATCGCCCTCGCGCAGGCCGGCGTGGCGCTCGTGACGTTCTGCAACCTGGTGCCGATGTTGCTGGGTGAGTGGGGTCCAACGATTTTCTTCTCGGTTCTGCACAGCCATTTGGCTGTATTCTGGCCATACTTGTACATTGAGCACAGCTCAACTCATTAAGAGGATTGGAAGTCTGGCGAGCCCGCCACAGAGCTCGTCAAGAGCTTTCAAATAACCTATTTATGAAGACAAGCGGTCAACGGCAGGTCAACGGTCAACGTGGTCAAAGCAAAATCCGGCTTTGGAAGAATTCATTGAATTTTTTCGAAAAGAAAATCACTGGTGGGGCCTTACAGGTTGTCCTTGCACACGCCCGGAGGACCCCAGGGCATGAGTTCAGGAATAAGGCTAGAACGGGTTTTACAGGTTTTACACGTACGCGCCTGGAGGACCCCGGGGCGTGACTTAAGGCCCAGACTGAACGTCTAGGGGAGCTCTACTTGGAGAGCCCGCAAGGCCACGCAGTGCGCCAGCCTACCAGCTAGGCTAGGGAAAAAAAGGAACAGGGGGGCTAGCGGCTCACTAGTAGGAGAGACCACGAGGCTGCACAAGCGCCAGCCTACCAGTACCAGTGCTGGGTGAGTGGAGGGGGGGGGCATGTGTGAGATGAGAGTTTTAGGAGAGATCTCCTAGTGAGAGATGAGCCATTGCTTGAGCACTTACTAGACCATTCAGCGTGCATTCCATCCACCAAAGCTCGCACCTGGATGGACTGCCTGCTAGTTTGGTGGCTGATCTCTCAACAGGGCGCGCGCACACTGAGCATGCATGCGCTGGCTCGGCCATCGACCGGCCAGCTAAGGGGGGGCGGGTGCAAAATCGCCCATGTGTGCCGATGTAGCGTCTCCTTTTTCATGACCTGCCCTTTCAGGCCTTGCAGGTGGGGGTACCCCTTTATGTGATCTGTACTCCTCTAAAGTGTGCTGTCCTTTTTCAAGTAAGGCGCTGACTGCTGCCTCGCCTTCGGGCGCCATCCCTAGGCTTCTTCCGCACTGCCCAAAACCATATGCTCAGCACATGACGCCCTACCGCACCACACAGGCTCAATCACCCAGCTCGTCTTCTTAGGCCTCCCCATGCTCGCCATCATGCCGGTGCTTGCCCCCACTCTGTACACAGAGCCTAATAGCCATGAGCTAACTAAAATTCAACCTTTACCCCCCAAACCCTGGTACGGTTTGCACCACCTAACGCACGCACTTTACCACCCAAACCCTCGCCCCACAGGCTCGATCACCCAACTCATCTTCTTCGGCCTCCCCATGCTCGCCGTCATGCCAGTGCTCGCCCCGCTGCTTGCCGTGTGGAACGTGGTGAACCCCGACGTTCCGCTCGTGTTCTGGCGGTATATGGAGCTGCTAGAGTTTTCGGTCGCACTGCTGCAGGTGGGGCGCAACAGAGCACGGAAGGGGGGTTCGGCGGCCGGTGTAACACGCACGCACGTGCACAGGCGCCACGCACGCATGTGCGCGTATACACACTCATGCATGCACACGTGCACGCATGCACATGCATGCATGTTTGCGCAAACACGCTCACACACACGCGCACACACACACACACACACATCCCCCAGGCCCCGGCGCAAGCTGCGACCCAGTCCGCGATCTACGCGCGCCAGAACCAGGTCGCACACGGCATGTACCTCCCCCATGCGCTCTTCGTCACTTCGATTGTCTTCTCGATCGTCAACATGCTGCTCGCCGTGTACAAGCTCCTGAAATACAAGCGCGGACCGTGGCGGCGCGTCACCGTCGCGATCACGCACCTTGACCGCACGCGCGACACGGCGGTGTACCGCGCGGACGACGCAAACGACATGGGTCTTGCGTTCTACAGCAACCTGCCGGGCGAGGGGACCACAACGTGGGACGACGACGTGCTGGGGCCGGAGGGAGAGGGGCTGCTTGCGGTGCAGGATGCGGCGGACAGGGGCGGGTCGGTCGCCCCGGTGACCAACGCGCTGCTGGCGCACGTGAGTCGCTGCCGTTGGAGGGGCGCCTGCCCGCATTGCCTTGCCTGCCTTGTCTGCACACCCCGTGCACCCTGCGCCCCGCATGCTACCCGAAACACCACGTGTGCATCGAACCCCCCCCCCGACCCCCGTTGACCCCCGCTGACCCGCTGCCGCGCAGATGCGCCAGAGCACGGGCTTCATGCGCTCCGCGGCAACACGCAAGTGGGGCGCGATCCCCAAGGATCGCGAGCGCGCCTCCGCGCCCTCGCTCGTGACCAAGTCGATGCCACTGTCGGCGCACTCGGACGGCTTCACCAACATCTCGATGGACAACCCTGCGTTCATTGGTGAGCCAAACGACCTGCAGGAGCGCGACGCCTGGCGAGTGGGACTGGCACCCGACGCCATGCAGCGCGCGGCTGCCACCGGCGACACCAGCGCCAGTGGGAGCGGCAGCCGCAGGAAGAGCTTTGGTGGTAGCGGGGCAGCTGGCGGCAGCAACTCGTTCGTCAAGATCACGCGCACGGGCGCCAACTTTGGCGACGGTCCGTTCGCGCGCATGCGCAGCGGCTCTGCGTCGCCAGCGCCCACGCGCGGCGCCAGCGGCGCCACCACGCCCACGCCCACGCCCACGGCACACAACACAAGTCCGTCTGCGACAGCAACTCGTGCCGTCGCTGCGGATGGCGCGGCTGCGGAGGCCGGGGGCAGTCCCTACGCAAGGACGAGCGCGTCAACGCCGTCCACGGTGCGACACTCGCCCGGGGTGCCCAGGCCGTCGGCGCGCTCGGGGCTGGCATCGCCCAGCCCTGGCATCGCCCAACGTGAGCGCTCCGTCACGTTTGGCGCGAGCGTTGTGTTCCCGTTGTCTTCCGGTGACAACGTAGCGAGCGGCCCGGACGACGCCGCGCCGTTGGCAAGCAGCCGGCCCGCGCACGCCAGTGGCACGAGCAGCAGCAGGACGAGTGAGCGCGCGTCGCCGCGCTGGCTCTCGCGCGAGTCGTCGTTCGGGGACGTGTCGGCGCTTCCGATGCCGTCTGCGTCAATGATGTCGCTGGGCGGTGGAGGGCACGGCCTTCTGACGATAGCCCCAGGGTCTCCTCAGTTGGAGAGCAGCTTCACAGAGATGCTGCCGCAGAGAGGCATCCCGACGATGAGCGGCTCTGATGGGCTGTCGGTGTTTGGGTCGCCACCTGCGTCGCCCCGCGGCTATGGCAGCGAGGTCGTTGGCGGCGTCGCACGGCGCACGACGCTCGCGGGGCCGCGGCCGGGCACCCTTGACCTCTCCGACACGGAAAGCGGGCCCGAGCCGCCTGGGGCCGACAGCGCGCCTCCGTCCCCTAGGCTGGGCATGCCGCCCATGCCACTGCAGCCTGGCGCCGCTGGGCTGCCGTCGTCGCCGACGCGAGTGGGGCGGGCGGGGAGGACCAGCGTCACACCGAGCCGGCTATCGATCCGCGACGGCGGCTCAGCCGCCACCAGCGGGGGAGGCGGCATGAGCGAGCAGCTGCGCGCGTTTGCGCCGATGGTGCGCGAGCGCGACGGCGGCGATGCAGCTGGGCCGAGCGGCAGCAGCGCGGGCAGCGGAGCCAGCAGCGCACGGGGGTCGCCTCCGGGTGGTGCTGGGCCGTCGACTTCGTCGTTCTCCCCGATGCCGGAGTCTTCGGGGCGAGGGGCGGGGGGCGCGGCCTCTTGACGGGACGGGGGCGCAGCGGAGACCGGCGCAACCAGCCCCCGCAGTAGCTCTGGGGGGGGCTGGGGGCGCCAGGCGATGCTGCGTCCGGGCAACAGCGGCGACTCGCATTTGCCTCCGCAGGCGGGTGTGCCACCAGAAGCCGCAGAGGCGAGGGACAGTGGGGTGTCGGAAAGCGGCAGCGTACGGCGGCGGTCAGCGGCGCACGCAAAGGCTGACTGACACGAGCACCACAGCAGACACTTTTTTGACCGACGGTGGAAGCGTGTCGCACCGCTCACCGGCACAGGAGTAGGAGAGTATTGTTTTATGCGTGCCCTTGAAAGCGGGGCTCCATCCATCCATCTCAACAAGTCACACGTCATCCTGCGACATATCCCGGACCTCCGGACCTTGGCGATCTCATCTGTCTTGAGTATACTGTACTGAGTGATAAAAATAAATTAGCGACAGGGCCACAAAAACACATACACAGGCGTGCACAGGCACGCGCACACCTCGCGACCGTATGACCCGCCTGACTCGGCCTACGACATCTGCGACGCATCTGAGATGTGGCATGTCCAGTCAAGCCAGTCATCGACCGAGACTGTTTATAAAGACGTGTGGGATGTGCGGGATGTGTGACGTGCGAGATGTGTGTGTCACGATTTCATGTGGCGACACGTAATCATGATGTCACGTCATGATGATGATGTCATAGTCATGATGTTACTGTCGGCAGCGCGCCCGTGCGCGTTTCAAAACAGGATCGGCAGCAGCGTCGACGTCCCGTCGGTGTGGTCCAACAGGCCCGCGGGCTTCACCTCTGCGCGGCACATCGGGCACGTGCGGTGCCGCTCGAGCCACTCACAGATGCAGTCCTCGCAGAACAGGTGCGAGCACTCGAGCGACACACCGTTGGACAGCGCCTCGTGGCACACTGGGCAAGTGCCCACGTCCGGAGCCGCGTTGAGGAGGCCGCCCTCAACGTCTGCACCGACACCGTCCGATGCCGCTGCACTCCCCCCACCGACGAGGGGTGCTGTGCCAGTGCCTGTTGCTGACGCCGCGCCAGGGGGCACTAATGCGGTGCCGCACCCGTCGTCACTCGCACCGCCAACGTTGGCGTTTCGTCGGCGGCTCGCGGGGGCTGAGACGCCGACCGCGATGGAGCCGCTGCCGCCGCCGCTGGACGATGCAGCCATCACTGCGTCGGACGCGCTCGAGACGCTCGAGGCGGTCGAGATGTACTTCCCGTAAGCCGCGCCCTGGCGCGCGGCGTTGCGCACCGCACTGGCGAGTAGCCGGCCGCGCTCATGCACGTGGAGCGCCCTGCAGCAGCAGCAGCAGCAGCAGCAGCAGCAGCAGTCGCAGTGGCGTGAGGCATGCCGTAAGCGCAAGAGCCACAGGTGGTCCCACAGCGTTCTGAGCTGCCTCGACTAGCACAGCCCCAGAACAGTCGCAGCCTCTCCGTCGCAAGCAAAAGTCACCGTGTCCTGCCTGTCACATGCACTTGCGTTGTGTGTGATCCCCAACTCTCGGTCCCCAACGGTCCCCGTGACTCCTCCCTCCCTACCTCCCACACGCACGCCCCCACTCGCTGCCACATGACTATCCCTGGCAAGTACAGCGGTCTGGGAGGGCTTGCCGGGTGGTCGCTGCTCCCCTGTAACACTCCCAACCGCGCGCAGTAGTTCCCAACTCTATACTACCCAATTCTATACTACCCAAATCTATACTACTCACTTGATCGTCAGATACGCCCCCACGAGCAGCGACGACAGCAGACCCGACGCGGATGCGCGCAGCAGGTATGCGTACCACACGCGAGTAGGCAGCAGCATGCGGTACAGCGTGAGGCCGTGCTCAACGGCACACAGCTGGCGGCCCTGCAGGGCGTGGGAGGGAGAGTAGGTGCGTGGGTGTGCATTGTCTGTGGGGGGTGGGGTGGTGGGGGTGGGGCGATCATTTTCCTAGGCGTAAAAGACAGGCAGGAACATCACTCCTGAAGTTGAAAATATATATGACTTTCTGAAATCAGGAAAGAAAAAAATCATTGTTGAGGGTCAGAGAACTCCGTCATCATCAACACCAAAAGGCATGTGCGCTGGACATATATACGCGCCGACAACACCCCTGCAACTACACACACCTGCGCGCGGGCGTGAGCAGCGGAGGAGACACGCGGGGTGCCTGTGCCTGCGGTGGTGTTGCCGGTGCTGCGTGCACGCGCCGAGCCCGCCGCCAGCAGCAGCCCGATCTTGAGCACCGTGCCGCCCAGGCGGGCAAACGTGTCTGCTAGGATGACGCGCGAGAGCACCGAGGCAAGCGACGCTGGCGGTGTTGCCGGCGCGCGCAGCAGCCACACGCGTGCGAGCCATTGCACGTCAGTCAGCCACACGACCGCCGCTAGCGAGAGGACGATGAAGCAGGTGAGGCGCGCTGCGATCCTCGGCGTGATCGCGGTGTGGCCCGCCGCGGTCTGCTTGCGCAGCTTGCGGTTGACTGTACACAGTGACGACGTGAGCCATGAGATCTGGAGCAGCTCTGCGGTGCGGTGCGTAGTGTGTGGGAGGGTGCGTTGGGGTATTAGAGGCAGTGACGAGTGTGGCATGTGACACTGGCGGTCACACGTACGGTTCCAAAGCTCCAGCAGGACTTGAAGAGAGAAGTCCTGAAGACCCGCCAAGAAAGGAGAGGGTGCGCGTTCGTGCAGCATGCACAGCAGGCACGTATGGACGCACTGGGGCTGCACGACAGCAACAATTGGTGACTGCGATTCATGGGATCCTGGGCGAGGATTCTCCTACCAGCCACGTGTGGACCCACCGACTGAGAACTGCGTGAGGAACAACGCAGCCATGAGGAGCAGGTACGGGATCATCTCTGAGAGCCACAGCAAAGCAGCCGGCAGGTCCAAGACCTGCTCCGACGACAGGCGGTGGTGCTGAGCTTCGCGCGCCACTGCATTGTGTGCGAGGGCAGTGTGCGTGTGCGTGTGCGCCGTGTGTGTGTGCGTGCGCCGTGTCTTTGTGCGCGTGCGTATGCGCCGTGTGTGCACGATGCTTGCTCCCCAGACCACATGAGAGGATGACAGTGCGTGTTCGTCGTGTGTGTGTGTGTGTGTGTGTGTGCGCGCCTTGCGCACACACAGGTGGTTGCATGCATGGATGCATGCATGGGACAGTCCTCCCCACCTTCCGTGCCGCCTATTTCCACGCCGTCAGGTGTGCTGTCGCCACTTGTTTCTTCATGGGCTGTAGTGGTGCTGGTCTGGGCTGGGCCAGCCGCAGTGTGACTCGCCCCTGGCAGTTCGCTCGACATTCTTGTTGTTGTTGTTGTTGTTGTTGTTGTTGTTGTTTCGTCTCCACTCCTCGTCTCCGCTCTTCGACGAAGCAATCCAATCAAGGAGGCTCCAAGGAGATAGACACTCCCCAATAACAAGTTTGGGGGACTGCTAGGACTGGGTGCTGGCCCTGCTGCGCTACTGCTGCCATCGCGCCCTAGCTCCATGGTGCTCCAGCACCAAGCTCAAGAGTACGCAACGCGCGTTCCTGTGCGTTCTACACTTCTCCACACCGTCACACATTTTTTTAATGTTGCGGGAGAAACCCAGCAAGCAGAGTGGCAGATTGTTGTATGTGTGGACACAAGACACGCCAGCGTGCACAGTTCAAAACTTGTTCACAGCTATCGAGGCACCTACCACGGCAGCCTCAAATGGGGAGAGATCATACAGATCTGGCTGCGCTGGTTCTGGTTCTAGGGGTGGTGTGCGCGTCTGCCTCAAAGATCTCTCTGAGCGCACATGGACGGCAACTGAGTGAGGCATGCGAGCCTCTCAGTGTGTCTCCGCTCACGCCGGTGAGCGAGGGCGAATGCTTGGACGGGCGTTCTGCTGCCACTGGCCAGAAGCAGCCCTGCCACGTGCGGCATTGTCATTTGCATGGGTCTTACACCCCCCCCATGCACTGCATCCACGCACATGCGCCGCATCCATGCACTCGCACGCTCCAACTCCGTTCGCGCACACCGCCTGCAGACCATCACCAAGTCGCCTGTGATTGACCTCATGTGGCTGGACAAGAATGACCAGGTCCGGCTTGGTGCTTGGTGTGCGTGCGTGCGTGTGTGCGTGCGTGCACGCGTACACGCGTGTCCCTAAACCAGCGGGAGGGGGCGTATGATTGAGCACGCGCGTGCCATCTTGAGCATCCTTGGCACGCATACAGTGGCCCATGCCTACTGTGGTGTGCGTGCGTACATGCATGCGTGCGTGCGTGCGTGCGTGCACGCGTGTGTGTGTGTGTGTGTGTATGCACGTGTGTGCATGTGTGTGTGTGTGCGTATGTTGCTGGAGATGAAAAAGATCACGTCCTGAAAAGGGTGCACGTGTTTGTGTGTGTGTGCGTGTGTGTGTGTACTACACCCTGTGTGTGTGTGTGTGTGTGTGTGTGGTCGATTTTACAGTCTTGTTGGACGCCTTTAATGGCGTATTAGACTTGTGCTTGCGCACTCAATCCCTGATGCAGGCAGATACTATCACCCGCACTAGTCCACTCAGTGGATACACATTGACTGTGTCCATCCCACTAGCTCTAGTACATGTGGTCGCGCCGTGCGTCTCTGTTCGGGGGAGCCAGCCTGGCCACCCTCCTCCTCCTCCGTTCATCATGTGGCGCACGCCCGACATGCCGCCAGCCTCCATGCATGGCGCTTGCGCTGCGAGGGCGCTTGCTGCCAGTGCACCTCCGTCGTCATGTGTCTCATGCAAGTAAGATTCGCCCTGCATGGAGACCCTCCATGCTGGTCACTGAAGTGCCCCGCGATTCGTGCCGTAGCTGCAGTCCGTAGGCCGAAGCCGTCGCCGCAGCCGATGTCAGTAGCCGTGGCCGTAGCCGTGGCCGATGCAGATGCAGATGCCCTGAGGGCGGACGTGTAGCCTATGCGATGTGAGTGCAGATGCAGGATGTCCCCAGCCGTAGCCGAAGCCTTAGCCGATGTCAATCAATAGCCGATGCCCATAGCCGGTTCCCTGGCTGTAGCGTAGCTGCAGCCTCTGCCCGGTGCCGGTGCCCGTGGCTGCATGGGGGTACCGACGATGGCGGCGCCGACTCCTGCCAGCAGCCCGCCCTCCGTCCCCGCATGCCTCGCAGTTGCCTGCCGTATGACGCCGTGCCTCTATCAGCCACTAGCGCTCTGGATCAGGGCAAATCGGCGACATAGCCGATTTTCCAAAACCCAGAGTCGCTCACGCTGCAGCAGCACCCTGTCAGCCCAGTTGGTCCGCCATTGGCGGGGTCGGGGCGGGAGCCCCCGACGATTTTGACACCACTTGAAGTTTTTGGTGTGTGTGCGTGTGTGTGTTTTTGGTGTGTGTGCGTGTGTGTGTGCGTGTGCGTGCGTGTATGTGTGCATGTGTGAGTGAGTGAGAGAGAGGTTACTCTTCACACGCGCGCTGCCCCACCCGCTGTGCTCACACGCAGAAAGTGCTCGCTGTCACGCGCAAGTACGGGAAGGAAGAGGGCGGGTTCTGGGTGTCAACTGACGGCGCGAAGACGTGGACCGAAAAGACAGACGCGCTGAAATGTGCGTGCGTGCTTGTGTGTGTGTGTGTGTGTGTGCGTGCGTGTGTGTGTGTGTGTGCGTGTGTGTGTGGCGGAGCCAACATGTGGGCCGAGAAAACAGATGCGCTGCGTTGTGAATCGTGTTGTGTACCGTGTGCCGCGTGCGCGTGTGCATGCGTGTGCGTGTGCATCCGTGTGTGTGTGTGTGCGTGTGTGCGTGCGTATGTGCGTGCGTATGTGCGTGTGTGCGTGTGTTGTGCGTGCAGCCCTGCTCGCGCACACCCCACACTCGCTGCCGCTCCACCTCATGCCCCCCCCCCCCCCCCGCACCCCTCACTCCCCCCCCGGTCGCTTTCCTTCCGCCGCCTCACTCGCCACCAAACGTTCAAAGCATTCATCTCGCACCGCCCCTCCCCCCCCCATACACTCCCTCTCCCTCCCCCCCTCCCCCCCCCACTCATGCACCACGCACACTCACTCGCCACCAAGGATTCAAAATAGTCAGCCGAGGTGCTCTCCCACCGCGACGAGTCAAACCTTTCACTCCCTCTCCCCCCCCTCCCTCCCTCCCACAGTCGCCATCAAGGATTCAAAGCAGTCCGCCGAGGTACTCTACTTGCACCGCCGCCCCCCTCCACCCCATCCCTCCTTCCTTCCTTTTCCTTAACTGCCGAGCTGCCCTACTCCCCTCACTCCCTCCTCCTGCCCCCCCCCCCAGTCGCCACCAAGGATTCAAAGCAGTCAGTCGAGGTGCTTTACTCGGCCCCTCCTCCCATCCTTCCCTCCCCTTCGAAGGGACACTGTCCAAGGGACGGTGTCCTCCCTACTCTTCCCCTCACTCCCCCCTCCTGCCCCCCCCGTCCCTCAGTCGCCACCAAGGATTCAAAGCAGTCCGTCGAGGTGCTCTATTCGCACCGCCGTGAGTCAAACCCGTCGCAGCTGCTGCTCATCGGAGCGGGTCCCTACCTGTGAGTGTGGGCGGTCGCCATGCTGCCTGCCTGCCTGCCCGCCCGCCCGCCCGCCTGCCTGCCTGCCTGCCATGCTTGCCGCCCTGCCCTGCCCTGCCGTGCCCTGCCCCGCACCGCCCCGCCCCTACCTTTGAGTGTGCACAGTCCCCTTTCTTACCACATTCCCAATCTTGACTTGCGTGGATGAGGCGGCGCCTCAGGCGCGCCGAGACCGCCTCAGGCGCTCCCCTGACCGCCTGAGGCGCTGCCTCAGGCGCCACCTTCAGCGTCTACCACCACCTGAGGCGCACGCCGACTGCCTCAGGCGTTGTGACCGTCGCGACTCGCGCGTCTTAGACGTCGGGGCTGTGGTAGGGCTTGCCCTGCCCTACCCTGCTGCCCTGCCCACACAGTTGGACACCGTCCGACAGCGGAAACTCCTTCACAGCCGTGACCTCCACACTCCTCTACACCCCCACACCTCCGAATCACAGCCGTGACCTCCACCCCTCCCAACCTCTGACACCTCCACGCCTCCCACACCTTCGACACGTCCTCACCTCACACACCTCCACACCTCCCACACCTCCGAATCGCAGCCGTGACCTCCACACTTCTCTACACTCCCACGCCTCCGAATCACACTCCTCCTCTTCACAGGTGGACCTTGTCCGACAGCCGCGGCCACGCCCACTCCCCCACACTCCTCCCCACACAGTTGGACATCGTCCGACAGCAGAAACTCCTTCACAGCCGTGACCTCCACACTCCTCTACTCTCCCACACCTCCGAATCACACTCTTCTTCACAGGTGCACCTTGTCCGACAGCCGCCACGCCCTTACTCCCCCACACTTCCCCACACTCCCCCACACTCCTCCCCGCACAGTTGGACATCGTCTGACAGCGGAAACTCCGTCACAGCCGTGGCCATGCCCGGGGGGTTGCGCGGGACTGCGATCAAGCAGCAAACCGTGCACCCGTGGCGCGACGACTGGCTCATGCTGCTCGTGCGGAGGCCGGGTTGTGGGGCGACAGACAGCGCGCACATACAGTGCCCGCAGGTGTGGTTGCTTTAGGGTTTAAGGTTTAGGGTCTAGGGGGTCCCTTGAAGTCGATCGAAGACTGGCTCATGCTGCTCATGCGAAGGCCGGGGTGCGGGGCGACGGACAGCGCGCACATACAGAGCCCGCAGGTGCGTTTTCCTGTAGGTTTTAGGCAACTGTCAGCTGGCCTTGACTTGAAACCACACAAAAACCCTGCACCCCTTAGGTGGCCCTTGGCGGGCCTGGCTCACGCTGCTCGTGCGCGGAGGCCTGTCCCATACCCCCCCCCCCCCACACACACAGGGTCTAATGCGCCATCAAAGGCGTCCGACCGACTGTAAAATCGAACACGCACACACACACACACATGCCCCCCCCTCACCCCACAAAATGTAATGCGCCATCAACGGCGTCCGACCGACTGTAAAATCGACCACACACACACACACACAGGACCTGATGCTAACCAAGAACATGTACGCCATTGGCGGACCCGAGTGGACTAACATGACAGAGACTGCAGGCGGAAAGGTGCGTGCGTGCGTGCGTGTGCGTGTGCGTGTGCGTGTGTGTGTGTGTGTGTGTGTGTGCGTGTGCGTGTGTGTGTGTGCGTGTGTGTGTGTCTGTGTCTGTGTGCGTGTGCGGACCAACATGACTGAGATGGCAGGCAGCGAGGCATGTGTGTGTGTGTGTGTGTGTGTGTGTGTGTGTTCAAGGCTCACACACACCCTGCTTCTTTCCCTGTCTCCCTGCATCTCTCTCTCTCAACACACACACACACACACTCTTCCACACTCACAGGTGGCTGGATTCGTTGACTTTGAGTGGGGCGCCGCAATGTGCGCGTCGCGCGAGGAGTGCCTGAAGCGTGCCCACCGGGTGGAAGAGACGACGGTGCTCGCGACGATGTACGCCAACGACGGAGACTATGACCAGCCGTGGGATAAGGTGTGTGCGTGTGTGTGTGTGTGTGTGTGTGTGTGTGTGTGTATGGGATAAGGTGACCTCATTTGCTGTGCTTGGGTTTGGGGGTTCAGTCGAAGAGGCATTAAATATAAAAAGGGAGAACGAGAAAGAGGGATATATATATATAGAGAGAGAGAGCAAGAGAGAGAGAGAAAGAGAGAGAGAGAAAGAGAGAGAAAGAGAGAGCATGAAAGAGGGAGAGAGAAAAGAGAGAAAGCTGAGAGAGAGAAAGGGAAAGAGAGAGAGAGGAAGAGAGAGAGCTGAGAGAGAGGTGCTTGCAATGAGGTACGCCAACGGCGGGGGCTGCGACCAACTGTGGACAAGGTGCGTATGTGTGTGTGTGTGTGTATGTGCGTGCGTGTGTGTGCGTGTGTTTGTGTGTGTCTGTGGGTGTGCGTGTGGGTGTGCGCGTGTGCGTGTGTGTGTCTGTGCGTGTGTGTGTGTGTGTGTGTGTGCGTGTGTGATGGAGGGGAGTTGGTTGGCAGCAGTTGGGTTCCATCAAAGAAGAGAAGAGGGAGAGAGGGAGGCGTGCTCGCGACAATGTACACACCAGCCCTACTGGCGGACACTATGCCACACGCACGCACCCCGTCCCCCCTCCACCACATCCAGGGTGTTCACTTCGCCACCTCCCACGACAGGTTTGGCTCCATTTCATGCACACACATGTGCACACACACACACACACACACACACGCACACACGCGCACGCACACCCACACACAATACGCAGACACACACACAATGCGCAGGCACACACACGCACAACCACGCACCCCCTCCCCCCCACACGCATACAGGATGTCCACTTCGCCACCTCCCACGACTGATTTGGCTCCATTTCACGCACGCAATGTGTAGACACACACACAACACGTGCACGCACACACACACACACACACACGCCCCCCCACACACACATCCAGGATGTTCACTTCATCACCTCCCACGACTGGTTTGGCTCCATTTCACGCACACAATGTGCACACACACACACGCGCACGCACACACACACAATGTGCAGACACACTCGCACACACACACACGCGCAAGCATGCCCCCCCTCCCCCCCCCCCCCACACATCCAGGATGTCCATTTCACGCACACACATGTGCACACACACACACGGGCACGCACACACACACAATGTGCAGGCACACACACACACACACACACACACGCCCCCCCCCCCACACACATCCAGGATGTTCACTTCATCATCTACCACGACTGGTTTGGCTCCATTTCACACACACAATGTGCACACACACACACGCGCACGCACACACACAATGTGCAGACACACTCGCACACACACACACACACACACGCGCAAGCACGCCCCCTCACCCCCCCCCCACACACACATCCAGGATGTCCATTTCACGCACACACATGTGCACACACACACACGGGCACGCACACGCACACAATGTGCAGGCACACAAACACACACACACACACACACACACCACACACACATCCAGGATGTTCACTTCATCACTCCCACGACTGGTTTGGCTCCATTTCACACACACAATGTGCACACACACACACGCGCACGCACACACACAATGTGCAGACACACTCGCACACACACACACACACACACGCGCAAGCACGCCCCCTCACCCCCCACCCCACACACACATCCAGGATGTCCATTTCACGCACACACATGTGCACACGCACACACACACACAGGGACGCACACACACACAATGTGCAGGCACACACACACACACACACACACCACACACACATCCAGGATGTTCACTTCATCACCTCCCACGACTGGTTTGGCTCCATTTCACGCACACAATGTGCACACACACACGCACGCACACACACACAATGTGCAGACACACTCGCACACACACACACGCAAGCACGCCCCCCTCACTCCCCCCCCCACACACATCCAGGATGTCCATTTCACGCACACACATATGCACACGCACACACACACACGGGCACGCACACGCACACGCACACAATGTGCAGGCACACACACACACACACACACACACACGCCCCCCTCCTCCCCCCCCACATCCAGGATGCTCACTTCATCACCTCCCACGACTGGTTTGGCTCCATTTCACGCACACAATGTGCACACACACACACGCGCACACACACACACACACAATGTGCAGACACACCCGCACACACACACGCGCAAGCCCTCCCCCCCCCCCACACACACACCTCCATGGATGTCCATTTCACGCACACACATGTGCACACGCACACACACACGGGCACGCACACGCACACAATGTGCAGGCACACACACACACACGCGCACATACACTCACGTGCGCACGCACACACACACACACCCCACACACATCCAGGATGTTCACTTCGTCACCTCCCACGACAAGGTTGGCTCCATTTCACGCACACACATGTGCACACACACACACACGGGCACGCACACGCAGACAATGTGCAGACACACACGCACACTCACACACACACACACACACACGCAACCCCTTCCCCCTCCCCCCCCCCCACATACAGGATGTTCACTTCGTCACCTCCCACGACTCGGTTGGCTCCATTTCATGCACACACATGTGCACACACAAACACTTACACGCGCACGCACACATACACAATGTGCAGACACACACGCAAACACACACGCACCCCCCCTCACACACACACCTCCAGGATGTTCACTTCGTCACCTCGTACGACTGGTTTGGCTCCTTTGCGACGCGCACATACTGCGGCAACATGTTTGAGGTAAGAGGCAACAGTGTTTGGGGTTAAACAAGTGTCCATGGCCTTGTTTTATGGCTCGTGTCTGGGGTCCCTCTGCGCCCCAGACCTGCGACATGCACGCCCATGGGTGGCGCTCCTGTGCGACGCGCACATACTGCGGAAACATGTCAAAGAGGTAAGAGGCTGCAGCGTTCAGGGTGTTAGGGGTTTAGGGTGCAGGGTTTAGGGTGTAGGGCCCCACCTGTTTTGAGGCACAACTGCAGCGTTCAGGGTTTGGGGTTGAGGGTCTTGAGGCTGACCTAGGAGGACTAGCTGCAGCGTTTAGGGTTCGGGGTTGAGGGTCTTGGGGCTTACCTGGGAGTGCAAACTGCAGCGTTTAAATTAGGGTTTGGCGTTCAGTGTTCTAGGGCCAACCTGGGAGGACAAGCTGCGGCATTTAGATTCGGGTTTGGGGTTCAGTGCTCTAGGGCTCGCCTGGCGTCTTTCTGCGCCACGTGAGCATGACATTGCGGGGCTGACCCCTTTCCGTGTTGCTCCCGTCCAAGGGCAGTATGCCTTGTCGGCCTTGTGCATGTGTGTTCCGGGACGCTGCTGCTTGCACCCCTGAAGGAAGTGGTTGGTGGTGTCACTCGCAGTGATCCCCCTGCAAGCCGTGTACCGCTCGGGACCGGATTCTTCACTTCCTCAAAAAACGCCCCACACTTGGTGGGAGAGGGCGCGGAGGGGTGCGTTGGAAAGGTCTCGACGGTAGCAGCACAACGGCATGCGCTGCGTGGACACTCGCTATGTATTGCACCTGGTATGAGTGGTCAAAGTTGCTGGAGCAGGGAAATAAATAATTGTTCGGATCCCTCCCAGGGGACACTGATCACACCGACTGCACACTGTCCATGCTGGTATGCAGGTTTCCTCTGGCCTGGGCTGCCCTGCGTTGAAAGGCCCAAAGAACTCTAAACCCTCAAACAACTCTGAACCTTCAAGTCCCCTAGGCAGCCTAAATCAGGTCATCGGGCGCTCGGTCCACCTGGCACAAGCAAACGCACAAGCAACGACTCCCAACTAAATAACCAACCACCACCCAACCACCGCCAGGTCATCGGCCCCCTGCATCCACCTCGCGTACACAAACGCATGCCCGGCAGACTGCCACGGTTGAAACAAGCGCTCGGTCGATGACTCACCCAGCGACCTCCTCACAACCTCCCCACAACCACCCCACAACCACTCAACCACCACCCAACCACCGCCAGGTCCTCGGCCCCTCCATCCACCTCGAATGCGCAAACGCATGCCCGATATCCACGGGAACAAGCGCTCGATCGATGACTCACCCAACAACCACCCAACAACAACCCAGCAACCACCGCCAGGTCATCGGCCCCCTCCATCCACCTCGCTTGCGCACACGCATGCCCGCCAGACCGCCACGGTTGAAGCAAGCGCTCGGTTGATGACTCACCCAACAACCACCCAACAACCACCAAACCACCAAACCACTGCCAGGTCATCGGCCCCCTCCATCCACCTCGCATAAGCAAACGCATGCCCGACTCACATCCACGGGAAAGGCGCTCGATCAATGATTCAACCAACAACCACCCAACATCCACCCAACCACCCAACACAGGTCATTGGCCCCTCCATCCACCTTGCATACGCAAATGCGTCCTGGCAGATAGCCACGGTTGAAGCAAGCGCTCGGTCGATGACTCAACCAACAACCACCCAACAACCACCCAGCAACCACCCAACCACCACCCACTGCCAGGTCATCGGCCCCTCCATCTACCTCGCGTACGCAAACGCGTGCCCGACAGATATCCACGGGAACAAGCGCCCAATCGACGACGACACCACGTTCCACGGGATCCTGCTGTACACGAGCGAGGACGGGGGGTACACGTTCACGCAGGGCTGCTTGCCGGTGGCACTCAAGGTGCGGTGTGCGTTGTGGGGTGTGGGGTGTGTTGAGCTGTGTAGAGTGTAGGCAGGCTTTGGAAACAAATGGGAACAGAGGGCACACGGCGTTCCACGGTATCCTGATGTACACGTGCGAAGATGGGGTCTACACGTTCATGCAGGGCTGCCTGCCGGTGGCACTCAAAGTGCGGTGTGCGGGTGGAGGGTGGGGGGTGTGAGGTGGAGAGTGTAGGCAGGCTTTGGAAACAAATGGGAACGGAGGGCACACGGCGCTCTACGGTATCTTGGTGCACACGAACAAAGACGGGGGCCACACGTTCACGCAGGGCTGCCTGCCGGGAGCGCTCAAAGTGCGGTGTGCCCCCACCCCCCACACATTACACGCACACACTACGCACACACGCTTCACACGCGCACGCACACACGCGCATGCCCTCTCCCCACCCACCCCACAGCAAGAGTGTCTGCTTTCAACACATGACGGCACGCCCCACCCCCCACCCCACCCCACACACTCCCCCCCCACACACGCACGCACCCCCCCTTCCCCACTCAAGACACACGACGGCCACACACACACACAGCAAGAGGGCTACGAGCTGCTTTCAACACACGACGGCACTGGTCATCCCAAATCGCCCCCCGCCCCCGTACACACACACACAGCAAGAAGGCTACACGACGGTACAGGCACCATGGTCATTGTCACTCGCCAAACACGCATACTCACGCATACACACACGCACACACACGCACATACACACACACACTGCACACACGTGCACACACACGCGCATGCCCTCTCCCCACCCACCCCACAGCAAGAAGGATACGAGCTGCTGTCGACACACGATGGCACTGGCACCATGGTCATCGTTGACTTCCTTATCAACAACGGTGCCATGGATGTTCCCGCGTCGTCCGTCTACTCGGCAGGTGGGGGTGCACATGCACACACGCACAGACATGTGCACACACACACAAACACACGCACACGCGCACACACACACACACAAACACACACATGCACAACCATTCACTCTCTCCTGTCTCTCTCTCTCCCACGCATCTTTCTATCTCTCCCTCCCTCCCTCTCTCTCTCTCCCACGCATTTAACCTCACACACACGCACGCGCACGCACGCACGCACACATTACATGCAGGTCCACACCAGGCCCTCTTCTCTCTGTCGCTGACTGACGTCTACAAGGCAGACTTTGGTTTCTCGTCCGACTTTGCACGCATCGAGGGGCTGCCGGTGCGTATTGTGTTTTCCTGTTGCGTGTCTGTTGTGCATTTGTTTGCTGCATGTGTCTGTTGCACTTGTCTAGGGTCTAGGGAACGGTTGCAGCTGTGCGCGCGCGTGTGTGTGTGTGGTCGATTTTACAGTCCGTCGGACGCCTTTGATGGCGCATGAGACCCTAGGAAAGAGGCCGGAAGCTGTCAAAATTCGACCCCTAGCATGCCATCTGCCAAACAGGCGACAAGGAAGTCAGCCAACTCGTGCCAGAACCTGGGGTTCTCCTGGCCTGGCCGAGGATTCATGAACTCCCGCATCCGCTCATCTAAATCGGCCTCTTCGGGGCGAGGGATGAACCGAAACAGGCTGTGGGCCCGCACCCGTGCCTCTTCATAGACAGGGCACTCAAATACTATGTGTGCCTCATCCTGTGTGTGTGTTTTGTGATCCCCGACTATGTGTGTCATTGCTGACTTTGCGTGCATCGAGCGGCTGTCTGCTGCATGTGTCTGTTGCACTTGTCTAGCGTCTTAGGATCGGTTGCAGCTGTGTGTGTGTGTGTGTGTGTGTGTGCGTCGTTGCTGACTTTGCATCAAGGAGCTGTCTGCTGCACGCACACACGCACACACTGACTGCTTTCCGCTTTCCAGGGCAGCAGATAAATGGTTGCGCGCTTCCTATCTCCCTCCCGCCCTCCCTCCCCCCCCCTCCCTCCCTCCCTCCTCCCTCCATCCCTCCCTCCCTCCACTCTCCCGCCCTCCCGCTCTTCCGATCTCCCTCCCTCTCTCCCTCGCCCTCTTTCTCCCCCCCTCTGTCCCCCCCTCCGTCCCTCTTCCTCTCCTCCACAAACACACGCCAACTCTTGCCTCCCACGCACGCAGGGTGTGGACATCTCCAACTAGAACGTCGCTCGCTCGCTTGACCTCCCTCCCCCCCCCCTCTCTCTCTCTCTTTCTGTCTCTCTCTCTCCCCCCCCCTCCCTCTCCATCCCTCCCTCCTCCTCTGCTCCACACACTCTGCTGCTGTCAACACGCAGGGTGTTCACATGTCAATCAGATGACCGCTCGCTCCCTGCCCCCCTGCCTCTCCTTTCCCCTCTTCCTCTGTACCTCAATATTACGTACCTCCCTCGTGTCGCAGGGTGTGTACATCTCCAACCAGATGGTCGCGCGCGCCGGCGGCGACCCCTATGCAGACTACTACCACGCGGCCGACATTGCAACGTTCCCACTGGTGCGCCAAAACTGTTTTTTAGGGTGAACTGTATGTTTTGGATGATGAACTTAACTAACAAAGATGGTGCATACGACTTGCGGCGGCGGCGACCCCTATGCAGATTACCACCACGCGGCCGACATTGCAACGTTCCCACTGGTGCGCCAAAACGTGTTTTTAGGATGCACTTAACTGTCTGTTTTTGATGATGAACTTAACTAACAAAGATGGTGTACACGACTTGGGGCGGCGGCGACCCCTATGCAAGACTACTACCACGCTGCCGACATCACGACGTTCCCACTGGTGCACCACAGGCAAAACTGTTTTTTGGTGGGCTGAACATCGTGTTGGCCAACAGATGAAATACCGTACGTGCGGGTAGCCTTTGCGGGGGGGAGTAAAAAAAATCACTGTTTAATCGTTGGCGGGGGCCGTTTTTCGTCGTTTTTCAGTCGATTTGACGTCCAAAATCTCGGAGCAAACGTTTTCACCTTCGCGGGAGGGTGAAAAACAATACATATTCTCACCGTGTGTACCGTGTGTACAATATAAGGGTTTTTAGGAACCCTACGGCTTTCGCGTTCAGGGTTCAGGATAAGGGTTCAACAGCGGCGCTGCATGCATGCGTCAGTACACACGGCACAAAGACACACACACACACACACTCACACACGAGCATGCATGCATGCAACACACTTATTCACCATTGTGCAGCACACACACACACACACACGCACACACGCATGCATGCATGCAACACACCTATTCTCCATCGTGCAACACACACCGACACACACACATACACAGGCACGCACGCACACGAGCATGCATGCATGCACGCATGCAACACACCTATTGACCATCGTGCAGCACACCTATTCACCATTGTGCAACACACACACACACACACACACAAACACGAGCATGCACGCATGCAACACACCTATTCACCATCGTGCACACCCCGCACGCGAACACGGTACGCCGACACACACAGCAACACTACCATCGGATTCCCAGCAGAGCTGCCCCACCGCCTGACCCGACACACCACCATTACTGTTACAAAACGCCACCACCGCCGCGACAGGTGGAGACACGCATCACGTTTAACGGCGGAGGCAAGTGGGACCGCATCCCCGCGCCCCATACGTTTACGCACGCCAAGTGCAACAGGTGTGTGTGTACAACCCACCAGTGTTTGTGCCATCGCAGTTGGCCGTGCAATGCGGAAAAAAAACACTCCAACATTTCCGCAGCCTGGCGCAAACCCAGCTTGGGTTCCGTCCTGCCCGGGTGGGTTTACGCACTAAGTAGCTGTTCCACCAAGGCTCACTTGATTTGAGTTACGAGGCGGAGACGTGGCGGCATTTGTGTTCTCCCCCCATGTTACTCGCCTCTCCCGATTCAGCTCAGGCTACGATCGCGGATCTCCGATTGAACAGAAGCCTGTGCACATGCGGACGTCGCTTGTTGTATGAGGGAGCGGAGTACACACAGTTCCACCGGCTTGAACTTGAGCCAGGCCATCAGCTCCTGAGGGGCTGGCCATTCCCGCGCCAAAGGCGTTTGCACACCAGGTGCGGTGTCGGTGTCAGCCTTAGGGGCCTTACTTGTCCCCGGCCGTGCTTTCACGGGGAGGAGTCAGATATGGGGGCAGAGTGCCCTGTCTAGGTCCAGCTTGCCCTACTAGCCCCCCACCACCAGTAGCCAGCCACCCGTCTGTAGTGCTCGGGCGCTATATACTGAGCAAGGTCGAATACGCTGCCTGTAGGTGCGTCACACACGACTGTAAAATCCATAATCATTATCACTTGTACAGCACAGCCTCACACTTCGAATCTCGCAATGCAAGTGTACATGATCATGTGTCACAGTTAGGGGCACTTCCTCGGCAGTGGTCAGGTCTAAAAGGGGGCATGTTATACAATCAAGAAGAGTCGCTCCAACGGCAGCAGCAACCCCTTAAAGAACATGGACAATTGTTCACCCCGTCCATCCCACCCCACCCCGCGCTTGCAGGTGCGCCGACAAGCCCGGCGCCTGCTACTGCCACCTCCGAGGCATGTCCACGTGGGACTCTGTAACCACACACACACACACACACACACACACGCGCGCGCTCTCACATGCACACATACACGCGCACACACACGACCGCAGGTGCGCCGACACCCCCGGGCGCCTGCTATCTTCACCTCCGTGGCATGTTGACATGGGAATCTGCAAACACACACACACACACACACACACGCACACACACACACATACGCGTGCGCACACACACACTCACACACGTGCGCACACACACACACACATGCACACACACACACACACACACGCACATGCACATGCACATACGCGTGCGCACACACACACACACATGAACACACACACACACACGCACATGCACATACGCGTGCGCACACACACACACACACACACACACGCACGCACACACACAAACACGCACACACACACACACATGCACACACGCACACACGCACGCACACGCACACACACGCGCACACGCACGCGCACGCACACACACACGCACACGCACACGCGCGCACACACACACACACACACACACACGCTCACACGCAGGTGCGCCGACACCCCCGGGCGCCTGCTACCTCAACCTCCGAGGCATGTCCACGTGGGACTCTGCAACCACACACACACACACACGCGCACACACACGCACACACGCACACACACACGCACACACACACACACACACACGAACCCGCACACACGCGCACACGCGCGCGCACACACACACACACACATGCACACACACACACGCACGCGCGCAGGTGCGCCGACACCCCTGGCGCCTGCTACCTCCACCTGCGAGGCATGTCAACGTGGGACTCTGCAACAACTGCGATGCCCGCCGTGTACTCTTCGCCGTCTGCTCCAGGGCTCATTATGGCGACAGGCGTGGTGGCGCCGGAGGGCATGGGCTTGGAGGATGACGCGGTCGGGTGCGTTGTTTTTGCCTTTTTAGAATCGTGTGTGGCCAGTGTGTGGCTCTCTGGGGCTCTCTTCGCCGTTTTCTGCATCTGTGGCGCATCGTGGCGATGGGCGTTGTTGCAGCAGAGGTCCTGGGGATGGTGCGGTCGGGGTTTACAAGTTTTACACGTACGCGCCTTGAGGACCCCGGGGCGTGAGTTAAGGCCTAGACTACATGTCTAGGGGAGCTCTTCTAGGAGAGCCCGCAAGGCAACGCAGCGCGCCAGCCTACCAGGATGATGCGGTCGGGCGAGCTGTTTCGACATTTGAATTTGAAGCATCGTGCACGCGTGGCCAGTGTGTTTGTGGCCGTGTGCTCTTCGCCCTCTCCTCCGGGACTCAATATGGCAACGTGCATGGTGGCAACAGAGAGAATTGGCTTGGAGTTTGTTTTCTAGATAATTGTGAGTGGCCAGTGTGTGGATCTCTGGTGTTCTCTTTGCGGTTTGCTCCGGGACTCGACATGGCAACGGGCGTGGTGGCAACGGAGGGTATGGGCTTGGAGGAGGATGCAGTTTTTGTTTTGCTTTAGATAATTGTGAGTGGCCAGTGTGTGGATCTCTGGTGTTCTCTTTGCGATTTGCTCCGGGACTCGACATGGCAACAGGCGTGGTGGCAACGGAGGGCATGGGCCTGGAGGATGGTGCAGTCGGATGAGCTGTTTTGTGCACACGTGTCGGGAGGTGTATGTAGGGAGTCATCATGTGCACATGCCTGTCAAGTTGCGACAACCAGTGCGTCACTCACTCTCTCTGTCTCTCTCGCCTCTCTCTTTCTCTCTGGAGAGAGAGCGACAGAGAACAATAGAGAAAATCTCTCTATGACACACATACACACATACATACCCAACACACACACACACATCCTCCCACACCGCAGCACGTGCACGTGGCTGTCGAGCGATGGCGGCGTGACACAACAAAAACACTGCTTTCTCTACCTCTTTCTCTCTTCATCTCAGCCCCCCCACACACACGCCCACCCTCCCACACCGCAGCACGTGCACGTGGCTGTCGAGCGATGGCGGCGTCACGTGGAGGGACGTCGGCGAGGGCTCGTACATCTACGAGTTTGCAGACTGGGGCAGCACCGTCGTCATGGCGCGCCACCCAGGTGCGCGGATTGCAGTGATTTTCTTTTCGACGCTACACAGCCATTTGCCTGTATGTCGGCTGTACTTTGACCTTGCACACAGCTCAACCCATCCAGTGGATTGTTAGTCTGACAAGCCCGCCAGACAGAGCAGGTCAGCAGCTTTCAAATTACCTGTGTATGAGAACAAACGGTCAACGGGTGGGAGATCAACGGTCAACGCGGCCAAGACAAATCTGGCTGTGGAATAATTAATTGAAAATCCTGAAAAGGAAATCACTGGCGGATTGTCAGGGCCAGCGGAGAGTGTTGAGCTGCAGTACACGGCCTCTCTGTTTACACAGCCTCTCTGTGTCTACGAGAGTATTGGTTGCCTATGTCGACACTGGCAGGGTTCCACATAAACACCATCTCGTTCTCTGCACTAACGTGTTGCTGGTGTGTATATTAACGTGGTCAAGTAGATTGGCAAAAGCGCCACGTGATCCCCGATCCCCTGGATGCAGTTGGGACCTACTTTGGAGGCGTTGCGTGTAGCCCTCCTTTTTGCTCTAGGGCTACGAGTTGGCAGGCAGCCGGCTGGTAGCTACCGCCCCTCACAAGTAATTGCTAGGGCCAGAACTGGACTTGGGTCTGGGCGGTGGTACTAGGACTGAGGTAGTGTTCGCTGGAAATTCGATGTTACTGTTACTGTTTGTCTGTCTGGTCAGTCCTAATATCCCTCAGCAGAGAGGTGTGTAGGGTGGCAGGCAGGTCTGGAAAAAGCGCGTGTGGTTCTAGAACCGCCCCGCCCCAACCAGCAAGTGGGCACAGAAGCAGCGCGTGTGCCACTCCCTCCCTCCCCCTCCCTCCACACCTCCCACTACACCCCGCTCCACTCCTCCCTCCCTCCCACCCCCACACCACCCGTCCACCTCCCTCACCCCTCCCTCTTCACACCCACACCCTCCCTCCACACCTCCCCCCCAGGGCTGCGTGGCACGCCCGCGACCGAGGTCCTGTTCAGCACAGATTACGGGGCGTGCTGGCGGAGCGTGCCGCTGACGTCTGCGCTGTTTGTCGACAACATCCGGTGGGTGCCAGTACCACTGCTGCTGCTGCTGCCCAATGCTGCTGCTGCTGCTGTTGCTGCTGCTGCTGCTGTCACCATTTACGCTGCTGCGTGCAACACGCAGAGCACCCACGCCTAGTGCACACTAAGCTGACCCCCAATGCTGCTGCTGCTGCTGCTGCTGCAGCATTGAGCCAGACGGCTAACGCTTGTCCGTACCATTTACGCCGCTGCGTGCAACACGCAGAGCACGCACGCCTAATGCCCACGAAGCTGACCCCAAATGCTGCTGCTGCTGCCCGCTGCTGCCGCTGCTGCTGCTGCTACATTAAGCCAGACGTCTAGCGCCTGGGCATCACCATTTACGCCTCTGCATACAGTTACAGTTACAGTTACATCGGCTTTCCAGCAAAGACTACCTCTAGTCCTAGTACCACCGCCTAGACCCAAGTCCAGTTCTGGCCCTAACAATAACTTGTGAGGGGCGGTAGCCACCAGCCGGCTGCCTGCCAACGTGTAGTCCCAGAGCAAAAAGGAGAGCTATTGTGCGACGCCTCCAAAATAGGTCCTAACTGCTTCTAGGGGATAGGGGGTCAACATGCAACAGGCAACACGCAAAGCACGCCTAGTGCTCTTGAAGCCGACCCCCAATGCTGCTGCTGCTGCTGCTGCTGCTGCTGCAGCAGCAGCAGCAATGAGCCAGCGCGCGTTCGTCACCATTTACGCCTCTGCAAGCAACACGCAGACTCTGAGAGCACGCAAGCCTAGTGCTCACGAAGCTGACCCCCAATGCTGCTGCTGCTGCTGCTGCATTGAGCCTGACGGACAGCGCCCGGTCGTCGTGATCCACGGGTCCGCGTGCAACCACGCGATCAATGCCCGCTGCTCCCTACCCACACTGACACCTCAACCGATCCCTTAACCTGTCGCCGCACACCGCCTGCAGCATTGAGCCTGACGGACAGCGCCCCGTCGTCGTGATCCTTGGGTCTGCGTGCGACAAGGCGATCGACGAGCGCTGCACGATGGCCGACACCGCCGCGGGCGTGATGCCCGAGGGTCTCATGTACATGGTCGACGTGCAGGTAGGGGTTGGGGTCTAGGCACGCAAACACACACGCACACACACATATGTGGCAGATGGCATGCTAGGGGTCTAATTTTAACAGCTGCCGGCCTCTTTCCTAGGGTCTAATGCACCATCAAAGGCGTCCAACGGACTGTAAAATCGACCACACACACACACAAGTAACAAGTCACACGGGGTTGCCAGCTAAGCAGGCTACTCTTCACACACACTCTCTCTCTCTACCCACCACCTAAACCTGCCACACTTCATCCCCACCCACCAAACGCAGGAGCTTCTCGCAGGAAAGATGTCTGCGTGTAAGGAGCCCGACTACGAGCAGTTCTCCATCCCCTCCTCGGCATCAGACCTCTCCCAGCGGTGCACGCTCGGAAAGCGCATGGCGATCAAGCGGCGCCGCGCGGGCGCGCAGTGCTTTAACGGTGCCGACTTTGTTCGGCCGCTGCCCACCAACACGACGTGCGGGTGCACGGGGGACGACGTCGAGTGCGACTTTGGGTTCGTGCGCTTGAGTGAGTAAAGCCGTGCTGTGCCTACTGCTGCTGCTGTGGTTGTGGTTATTGTTGGTTGTTGTGCACGGAGGACGTCGTCGAGTGCGACTTAAGGTTTGTGCGCTCGAGTGAGTATGGTCGTGCGGCTGCTGCTGACGCTGCTGCTGCTGCTGCTGCTCCTTTTCTTGTTGTTGTTGCTGCTGCTGCTGCTGCTTTTTGTTGTGCCCGGGAAGCGTCGGTTGCGATTTTGGATACGTGCGTCTGAGTGAGTGCAGCCCGGCTCGACTGTTGTTGTGGGAGACTGCGAGGGGGTGGGCGTGTGTGCTTACGAGCACACTGGCTGTCCCCCCTCCCTCACCCCCGACCCTCTTTCCCTCGCAGTAGATAGGTGCGAGCCCATCTCCAGGGCGCGCGTTTGTGCCACACCCTTACTTAAGACGTGCGAGGGCTGTCATTGTCACATTGAGCGTGTATGCAAGCGCACAGGCTGATCCGCTCCTCCTCACCCCCCCCCTTCCTGCCCTGGCGCAGTCGACAAGTGCGAGCCCATCTCCCGTGCGCGCGTGTGCAACATCCTTACTTGCCATGCTCGAGGAGGGCTGTCACAGCGAGCGTGTATGCAAGCACACAGGCTGACCCCCCCCCTTCTTACTCCCTCGTGCAGTTGACAAGTGCGAGCCCATCTCCAGGGCGCGCCTGCCCACGTGCCCCGAGGTGTCTGAGGGGCGATACCAGGTGATTCGGTGGCGCTGTGTGTGCGTCGTTGGGACCCCACCTCGATACAACACACGCACACGCGCGCGCACACACACGCACACACACACACACACGCACACATGCACGCACGCTGCACACTCTCCCGTGCTCTCCCACGCACGCACGCACACACACACACACACAGGTGTCTGGCACTAGCATGCACAGCCCCGTGCACGCAGACGGGTGCACCGGTCTGACAAACACACACACCCAGCACGCATACACTCAACACACACACACACACACACACGCACACATTCAACACGCATGCACTCAACACGCATGAACACACACACAACACACACACATACACACACACACACACACACACACACACACACACACGCGCGCACACACTTGCCCACGCACATACAGGTGTCTGGCACTGGCCTGCGCCTGGTGCACGCCGACGTGTGCACCGGCCTCGACGCCCTCATCACCGATACTGACGGCCGCGGGCACTGCACCCGCGGGCCATGCCCAGACTGGAACAAGGGCGGCGGGGGCGCGGTTGGGGCGGGGGCGGGTGGTGGGGCTGGCTGCTCACGCTGCTGCTGCTGGGGTGCGGGGGCGGGGGCGTGGCGTTCTGGTGGGCGAACGCGGCGCCGGAAAGCACCAAGGACGCGGTGCGCGCGACGCTCGGCGGCGTGTCGCATTCGCTCGGGCCGTCGGTCGCGGCGGCGTGCGCGGCCGCGGGCGACGCGCTCTCCCGCGTAGCGTCCGCTGTGGCCGACAAGGTGGCCGTGGTGCGGGAGACGTTTGGGGGCGGCGGGGGTGGCCTGAGGACGCCGGACGAGGAGCACCACCTCGGGCACTTCCAGCCGCTCACAGAGAGGGAGACGGGACCCGAACCTAACGGCTTCTTCTCGCTCAAGTAGCGCGTGCTCGAGTGAAAGTTGTGAACTGCTGGGCTTCCTCGCATTTTGCTGGGCTTCCTCGCACACAGCCGCTCACAGAGAAGGAGACGGGGCCCGAACCTAACGGCTTCTTCTCGCTCAAGTAGCGCGCGCTGGCGAAAGTTGTGAACTGCTGGGCTTCCTCGCACTTTCGACTGGCTCGGTGCTGTTTGTACCACCGTTTAGGGAATTTAGGGGGATGGAGACGGACAGACACAGACAGACACACGCTCAACCAGCCGCTCACAGAGAGGAGGGGCCAGAACCCAACGGCCGCTTCATGCTCAAGTAGCACGTGCTGGAGAAGGCTGTGCTGCAGGGCGGGCTCGCAGACGGACCGACGCACCGACTCTCCTTTGCTAGGGTATGTATGCGGTGAGGCGTGGTGAGAGGGGCTGGTTGCGATGCATGAATCTTGAATGTACACGTGGGTTCTGTCGGGGCTCTGTCCCTTTGTGCTGCCGAGCTTCAGTAACTACGTGGGCTGGGCTCCGCACTCCCTATGTTAAGAGAGGACCGCTCCGTCAGCAGTCACCCCAGAAACGTCATCAGCAACAGCCGTGGGGCGCACCTGCGCACCCGCCTTGCCACTATTGAGGTTTCGATTTTTTCGCCCTTTCCCGCCGATCGCCTCCAGCTTTGCCGGTAGGACCTTTTTGAGCGCGGCAGTCACGACAGCGATGCCGACTCCAATCATCCCCAGCCCTAGCGCGGCCCCGAGAGCGAGCACAAAGAGCCACGAGAGGACCGCTAGCGCGCCATGGTAGCTTGCGATGGTCCCCGTGCGTGTGGCCTGCAGCGCCTCGAGCATGTACTCCTGCAGAGAGCGGGCGGCGCCGTACGGAGAGTGTGTTTGTGTGTGTGTGGGGGGGGGTCCGCTGGTGTGTGTGAGTGAGCGTGTGTGTGTGTGTGTGTGCTGCGGGAGGAGGGCTGTTGCTGTGCAAGGCGCGCACGTGGGTGGTTGGGTGCCTTACGTACGACGGGGACGTGCGTGCCGATGCACGGCATGGCGGGCACGCTTGGCGTGAGCGCGTGCTGAGTGTGTGCTGCGTGCGTGACCCGTGCAGTGCAAGAGCGCACCCGCTCTCATCGCGGCTGCAGCGAGGAGCGCCGCGTGTGCAATAATCCACCCACCAGCCACCCACCCAGCCAGGACCGCGTTGCTAGTCTGCGCAGCAAGGTCTAGTCGCGCAATGGGCCCCATGCGCGCATGCATGCGCCATGCAGGCACGCCATGCAGGCACGCCAGAAGGCCTCCCTGGAACAACCCTCCATTCACCACCTACTTGCGCCCAGAGTGGCACTTGAATGGCAGGTTCCTCCTTGGCGGTCATTGCAGGGGCCCGTTGCGTCAGTCAGGGTTCTTTGTTACTCTGCGGCTGAAGTGGAGGGCTCCCTCCACTTCAGAGAGGATATCCGGAGATCCCACAGATACGGAGGGCTGTCCCAGAGCGGAGTTGGGAACAGAACCCCAATTTGGGGTGTGGATATTCAACCCCTCCTCGAGGAGGCGAGCCGGGGGCGGAACGTACTCAGACACCCAAAGCACACATTAGCAACCTGTGCGTAAGGGACTCCTAGGCCAACCTAGAAAAAACACGCCGCGCCTCGTTGTCGTACAGCAGCGCACAGCTGGGCCCAATCCAGCAGGGGCTAGAGGCACCATGCGGATAGCAGGCTTGCAGAAGGGGTCGTGCAACAGCAGAGCGACCCTCGTGTCAGCTACTCAGCAGCACACTCGCCAGCGAGCAGTGCTGGCATGCGCAACGCTCATGCAGCAGGCGTGCCTCCACCCCGATGCGCTTAGGAGGCGGCAAGAAGCAGAGGAGAGGTAGGAGGCTGGAGGGGGGTACGAGTCACAAGGTGGTAACGAAACTCCACTGACACGGACGGCACCCTCCTGCACCCCCCGCATAGGTCGAAGCTAAGAGCAGAAGAGAGGGCGACAGCGAGGCAGCTGGCGTCGGAGGGGCTCAAGTGGTGAGGCTGGCATGCCCGTTTGTCTGTCGTGGCGGCATGCACAAGAAACGCGCGGCCCACGCGGCAAGCCCTATCCACCGTATACACATGCACTCTAATCGCAAGCTTGCACAACAGACACACACACACACACAAACACACGCGCCAATTCCCCTGAATGCCTGCACAGGTGGCAGGAGCCTTGCTCACACGTGGATCTGTGTGTAGACGTGCCGCAGCTGCATGCCGCGGTGGCAGATGCCGCGGCGAGGGAGCTCTTGCTCGTGGTCAAGCTCTTCACCGAGGACTGCTACTCTTGCAAGGCACTCAGCCCGGTGCGTGGCCAGGGCGTGCGTATGGGTTTGGGTGATGCATGCGTGCGGCCCATGCGCGACCCATGCGAGGGATTGCCTGCGTGCTCGCACAGCGTAACATGCACACAAAACACACACACACACTTGCCTCCCTTCCCCTCCCTCTCCCCCTCCCCTCCATCGCAGAAATTCCATAAGCTCGCCGAGTCGTACGCTGACGTCATTTTCGTAAAGGTCAACGGCGCGACGCCCGAGTTCTCCGAGTTTGTGGTGGAGCAGGGCATCCGCGGCGTGCCATGGTTCCTTTTCTACCGCGGCGGGCAGTGCGTGCACGGCATGAGCGCGAGCCTCAGCCCCGAGAAGCTGGGCGCGTTCAGGTGCGAGAACCGCAAACACACACACACACTCACACACACACACACGCACACACACACACACTCTCTTCCTTCGACCGCCTGCACTGCACACACGCAACTGCACACACACATACGCACGCACATTCCTCCCCAGGCGCGAGATTGTGCGGCAGCGCAAGATCCAGAACCCGGCGCTCTACAGCGGTGGGAGCATGTCGGAGGGGCCTGGATTCTGAAGGACGAGATGTAAAACAAGCTCCGGTACGCTTTCCGCCCTCGTGTTCGATCCGCGCTCCCTCCGCGCCTCCCACACACCGTTGCAGCTGTCGTCATTGACGTGGGCCTTTCCCCAAAGCCTGGCTTCCACTCCAGCAGTTCGGTCACACCTTGAGCACTCCTCCCCTCTCCTCTCCTCCAGACAGCGCCTGGTTCTACTGTCACAATGTGCAGGAGCTCCACCTCCTGCAGCAGCTCCTGCAGCAGCTCCAGCATGTGCGCCCCCACCACCTGCCCCCCTCTCACCAGCAGTGCACGAAATTCGTGTGGCGAGGGCTTGGGTGGCAGCAGTATCCCAAGGCAGCTTTGACCCGGCTGTCGCGAGGAGTCGGTGAGAAGGCAAGAGCCGCAGCTTTACAGGCGATAGGTGCAGCTTTTACAGGCGAGAGACACAGCGTGCGTTTACATCGATGTGCGCGCGCACAGTGCAAAGAGAGCGAAGGCCAGTGCCAAGTGCGACAGCGTTTCCCAGCGCCTTCTACCAACCTCGCTGCACCGCCCTGCTAGAGTCACGAACCGCCCTGTATTTTAAGGTATCCGGGCTCTAGAGCCCGGATCTCCTAGCTAGAAGAGCCCCCGGCCCCCGTAGACGCACACAGGGGGGGGCCCGTTTTTTTTTACGGGCACTCACTGTCCTCACATCCTCGCCCATCGCCCGCCGCGCCCGGTCTCCCCTACCCACTTTCCCTGCGTCCCACTTCTTAAACGCGTGGCACAGGATGCTGGACCCGGGGCTGTGTGGAGTGTGTGCGTGTGTGCGTGTGTGCGTGTGTGCGTGTGTGTGTGTGTGTGTGTGTGTTCGGGTTGAGCGGAGGGGGGGGAGGATTGGGGGAGGGCCCTCAGGAGGTCACGGGTTCAGGCGACCCGCACACCTCCGCTTGCAGAAGGTGCCCTTAACCACGTTGCCACCATGTTGCCACCATGTTGCCACCACACCAACCACGTTGCCCTTGTCCTTGGGGACTGCGGGGGCTGTGTGTTTGCACATTCGCCTGTTTCTTCAGGTTGCGGGCGATTTGGGAAATCCAGCTGCTTCAGGCTGGGGTGTTTCATGGACGATGGGGTGGTATTAAGTGAAGAGCGCTGCACGCTTGTGAACTCCCGACATGTATTGGGGGTTCACACTTGGGTGGACCCCGACGGTGGAGCATAGGTGGTCCGAGCATCGTTCCGCAAACCACTTATAACCCGTACCCACGCAGCAGCAGGCCAGCAACAATGCAGGCAAGCAGCAGCATGACATGTCGTGCGGGGACATCCGCTCGTAGCGGCGTGCAGGTTGCTCGCCCATCCATCGCCGGCGCCAGACCTGCGCGTGGTTCGGCCGTGAAGCCGATCGCCGTTGCATCGCCTGACAAGTCTGTGGTGAGTGCTCGCGCGCGTTGGAGGAGCACGGGGTTTTGCGACCCTACTCCCATTCGCAGCCCCTCGCACCCGCGGCGCCTGGTGATCGGGTCAGTTGGCATGCTGCGCTAGCTGGCCCTGCAGGTCACCAATCGTGGTGGTCGCTGGGAGCGACCACCGGCTGAGAGTGGTCCTCTCACCACCCTCACCAGGCTCGCACCATTACCGTCACTCCAGCCCCCCCACTGACGAGCATGCGCATGGTGCCACCCATTAGCCGTGGTCCACAGGGCGCGACTATCTGTGCTGAACTACCCGCGGGTGTTCCACTCACTCACTCATATTGTGTCGGAGAAGCGGCTTCCGACATGCAATTTTGCCACGTGGTTGCACACCATGCCACAACAACACGTGTGAATGGTCACCATGGTGCCATGCCGTGGTGGCATTCTGGGTATGTGCGAGATGCTAGACCCTGCAACAGCCACATATGGTGTTGCACTCACAGATCACCCACAGCGACGAGTGCCCGATGAGTGCATGCCAGCACCATGTGCTTCACCCCTGACCCAACGAGAACATGCGCTGTCGGTGGTCCGGCCGGCCGGTGGATGTTTGACTCGTACTACCCCACTCGGACACACAGGGCACGGCCAAGGCCGCCGGCACCAACAACATTGTGGCCGCAGTGCCGGAGGCGCCCAAGAAGGAGAAGGTGCGTGCGGCGGCGTCCGACGAGGACCTGGCGTCGCTCCAGGCTGTGCTCACGACGGCCGTGGTGGCGCAGAAGGCGTACTCTACGTTCACCCAGGAGCAGGTCGACGCCATCTTCAAGGTGGGACGGATGCTGCGTGCCGCTGTATGCATGCATGCGTGTGCGTTTGTGTGAGTGCGCGCGTGTGCGCGGTATGCATGGCGCCGACACACAACCCCTCGGCACCTCCCTTCTCTCTACCGATGAGGACACACAACCCTCCCACCTCCACCTCCACCTCCACCTTGCCCCCTTGTCTCCGACGCACGCCCTCCTTGGTGACTCCCTTCTCTCCACACCACATCATCCCCCCCCTTCTGACGTACGTCCCCTTCTCACCTCCTCTCTCCACGTCGGCACCCTTGCCTCTGACGCTCCCTTGGTACCTCCCACCTCTCCACCTTCACTTCCCTTCTCTACCTGCACCTCAATTCTCTCTGACACATGCCCCATCTTGAACCTTCCTCGCTTCTCTGTCATGCACGCCCCCGTGTACCTGCCTCCGGTCTCTCCGACACATGCCCCGTTCGTACGTCCCTTTTCTCTACCTCAGCGTCCCTTCCCTCTACCTCCACCTCACTTGTGACGCACGCTCCCCCTTGAACCTCCCTCCCTTATCTCCGTACCTGCCTACCTCTCGCGTCTGACGCACGCCCCGGTGTTCCTGCCTGCCGTCTCTCCACAGGCCGCCGCACTTGCGGCCAACAGGGCACGTATCCCACTCGCCAAGATGGCGGCAGAGGAGACGAAGATGGGCATCGCAGAGGACAAGGTGGGGAGGTGAAGGGGTGGGGAGATGAAGAGGTGGGGAGTTGGTGACGGGCAGGTCCTGCAGCAGAGGAGACGAGGATGGGCATCGCACCGGCTATAGTGGGAAGATGGGGGGAGGTGGGGAGATAGGGAGGTGGGGAGGGGGAGGGGGGGGAGCAGGTCCCCACCTGCTGCACTATGCTCCAATCATCATCACCACCATCCACGCGCACACACAGACGCGTGTGCCCATCATGCCCGTGCTATCTCACACACGCACGCGCACGCACGCACACGCACAGGTCATCAAGAACCACTTTGCGTCCGAGTTCATCTACAACAAGTACAAGAACCTGAAGACGTGCGGCGTGATTGAGCGTGACGAGGTGAGGCACGACCGTGTGTCTCTGCATGCGCGCCTCGCCACACGCACGTCTCACCACGCGCAACGGCAAACACGCATGCATGCACACGCGCACCCGCAAGCACGCATGCATGCACGCGCGCACCTTGCCAGCACGCGCACACACGCGCACGAACACACACGCACCCGCACGAAAACAAACACAAGCACACCTGCGTCTGAAAACACAGAAGCACACACAGACGCACACACACACAGTGTCTGCTGGAATGCATGACCATGCGGAAGCACACACACACACACACACATAATGCGCCATCAAAGGCGTCCGACATACTGTAAAATTGACCACAGGAACACACACACACACAGGCTACTGGCATGACCACGCAGAAGCACACACGCACGCACACACACAGAGTCTGCTGGCGTAACCATGCAGAAACACACACACACACACACGCACAGTCTGCTGGCATGACTAAGTACGCTGAGCCGGTCGGAGTCATCGCCGGCGTCGTGCCGACCACCAACCCGACGTCAACGGCGATCTTCAAGGTGCGCATTCCTTCCGCCTTGACCTGCGTCGTGCCGCTCAAGGCACATCCCACCCAGTGCTCCCTCGGGAGGGGCGGTATACCGCCGCAGGCGGCATGGAGGTGGAAGCTTATTTATGGCCGCCGGACGATTTACCATCAGTAACACGCACGAAACTGGAGAAATTAAGTCGACAATTGCACTCTCACAATTTCAACACTTTTTCGCAAAAAGAAATCAACCAATGGTGCCTCTGGCGGCGTGCCGCCGGCGGTGGGAACTCAATTAATCAGAATCCAGGAAGCACTGTTGCCACCCCTCCCACCCTCCGCCACCACCACCGCACGATCTCCACAATCGTCATGCCTGCTCCTGCTCCGCCATGCCTACTGCTCCGTGGCAGTGTTGAGTGAGTGAATACCCTCTACCACCACCATTGCATACACACACACGCACGCACGCACGCCATGTACAGGCTCTCGAGACCTCGAGACACACGCAAACACACCCTCCTGCCCACTCACACACTCGAAGGCCCAGCTCTTCTCAAGACGTGCAACGCCCTCGTCCTGCCCCCTCACTCTTCGCCCCACCCACCCACCCACACGCCCTCCCTCCCAACACACACACACGCGCGCCCTCCCAACACACACACACGCACGTCCTCCCAAGACACACACACTCGCAGGCCCGGCTCTCAAGCCGCGCAACGCCCTCGTCCTGTCCCCCCACTCTTCGCCCCCCCCCCTTCACACACACACACACTCACGCCCTCCCAACACACTCACACACACACACACACACTCGCAGGCCCTGCTCTCCCTGAAGACGCGCAACGCCCTCGTCCTGTCCCCCCACCCCCGCGCCGCCAAGTGCACGATCGCCGCCGCAAAGATTGTCCTCGACGCCGCGGTCGCCGCGGGCGCGCCGCCGGGCATCATTGGCTGGATCGAGAAGCCGACCATGGTCACGTCTCAGGCGCTGATGACGGTGCGGTTGCGTGTGTGTGTGTGTGTGTTGGGTGCTGGGAGGGGTGCGTTGTGCGCATGGCTTATGGGTGTGTGCATGGCTCATAACGGCATGCTCTTGTTTTCATTGGGTGTGGGTGGGCGGGGGGGGGGGGGGGCATCATCAGCTGGATTGAGAGGCCGATGATGGTCACGTCTCAGGCGCTGATGACGGTGCGGTTGCGTGTATGTGTATGATGATGGATCTTACAGTCTGTGTGACACCAGTAATGATGTATAAGACCGGTGTCGGCGCTAGCGCCCGACACCTTAAACTCAGTTTCAGTGGGAAACTGGCTGGCTACCTGGTAGGGGTGAGGGTAAACCCCCACACGCGCGCACGCACTGGACCTAGACAGGACACTGGGCCCCCAGATCCACCCTATACCACCCAGGTAGTGACAGCAACGCATTGTTGGTGTGCGCCTGTGTTCTACTACTAGTCCCGCCGCCGCCATTGGCTCCAGCAATCTCCTCCATGCCCGCCAGCAATCTCCTCCACGCCCGCCAGCAATCTCCTGTATGCCCGCCAGCAATCTCCTCCATGCCCGCCAGCAATCTCCTGTATGCCCGCCAGCAATCTCGTCCATGCATGGGCGCCGCCATGCGATCTCCATGCGCCGCGCCGCGCTCCATGCGCGCCAGCACCCGTACCACCCGCCTCATTCCCGTTCTTTAGCCATTCCCCGTGACACCTATGGCTGATCCTTGTTCCGCCGTCCCCTTTGGCATCTGTAACCCGTATCCTCTCCCTGTAGCCTCATTCCCCGTTCTTAACCGCCATCTCCATTATGGTGCCCGCCCGCTGGTGGGGCCTCGCCTCGCCCCATGCCGCACGGCTAGTGTATTGATTGCTGCGCCATCTATAATCTGCGCCTTGGGGCAGGGAACCCCTGCGCCACAACCTCCTCACAAAGCCTAGCCGCATGTGCCTCGCTTCCCATGTTTCTCAATTTCTCGCCATCCGCTTCCATGCTGCCGCCTGCAATCTCCTCCACGCCCGCGAGCAATCTCCTCCATGCCCGCCAGCAATCTCCTCCATGCATGCACGCGCAGAGCGCCGCCATGCAACCCCCATGCGCCGCGCGCGCCATGCGCGCGCCGCGCCCGCCAGCTCCCGTAGCCTCATTCCCCGTTCTTTACCCATGCGCCGTGACGCATTAGCCTTGTCCGCCGTCCTCTGGCATGCATAACCCGTAGCCTCATCCCCGGTAGCCGCATTCCCCGTTCTTAGCCGCCATCTCCATTATGGTGCCCGCCCGCTGGTGGGGCCTCGCCTCGCCCCATGCCGCACGGCTGGTGCATCGATCGCGTCGCCATCTAATAATCTGCGCCTTGGGGCAGGGAACCCCTGCGCCGCAACCTCCTCACAAAGCCTAGCCGCATGTGCCTCGCTTCCCATGTTTCTCAATTTCTCGCCATCCGTCTCTCTCTTCCATCCAGGCACAGTAAACCATTAGGAGCCGCAATCTGCTTGAGTTCCGATCGTTGTGAGAGGGGGTGCATGCTCGCCGCAATTCTCGCCATCGTGCATCGTGCTCTCCATCGTACCGCTGCCCCATCTGCCACATAGCCTCGCCCCATCAGGACCAGTTCATCAGTAGCGCTGTGCGTCACAGCCGCGCAGGGTAAATTTCCAGATTTTCAGCCGCCCAGTACCAAGCGCAGTTGTCCCGGTTGTCCGCCATCGAGCGGCGCCAGGGCGGGAGCCCCTGGCGAAGAGCTTATGAACTTAACATGATAGCTTATGAACTTAACATGATAGCTTATGAACTTAACATGATAGATGTATGTGTGTTTTGGGTGCTAGGAGGGGTGTGTTGTGCGGATGGTGGTCATGATGGCCACATGCCTTTGTTGGTTTTCTTGTTTTCATTGTGTGTGTGGGGGGGGGGGGGCATCATCGGTTGGACTGAGAAGCCGGAAGATGGTCGCGTCTCAGGCGTGATGAGTGTGTGTTTTAAGGGGGGGGGCTGGGTGATAGCGGGGTGCGTTGTGTGCGGCACACACGTCCGCATGTGCACACGTGCACACGCACACAAGCATGCCTCCCCCACCACACCACACCACACACACACACGCAGGCGCCCGAGGTGTCCCTCGTCCTTGCGACCGGCAGCCCAGGAATGGTCACACACACACACACACACACACACAGGCGCCCGAGGTGTCCCTCATCCTTGCGACCGGCGGCCCAGGCATGGTCAAGGCCGCGTACTCTTCGGGCCACCCGTCGGTCGGCGTTGGCGCTGGCAACACGCCCGCCGTCATTGATGACACGGCAGACATCCAGGTGTGAAGGGGAAGGGAGGGAAGGGAGGGGGGGGGGAGGGGGAGGGAGTGAAAGAGGCACGTGAGGGAGGGAGGGGGAGAGAGAGAGGGAGGGAGAGACGAAACGAGACGAGAAAGGGAGAGGGAGGAGGAGCGGGAGGAACGGAGAAAGGGGGAGGTAGGGGGAGCAAGCTGGTTGTGCACGCACACAGGCCAAGGTCTCGTCTGTCATCTGCTCGATGACGGCACGATCTGCCTCAACCGTGATGTGCCATGAGTCCAAGAGGGCGAATGCACTCCTCGCACACCTCACACGGACACCCTGTTTGTGCACTCACAAAGGCCGCCGTATCATCCGTCATCCTCTCCAAGACATTCGACAACGGCGCGATCTGCGCGAGCGAGCAGAGCATCGTGGTCCAGGTGTGTGTGTGTGTGTGTGCGCATGTGTGCGCGTGCGTGTCTGTGTGTGCACGTGTGTGTGTGTGTGTGTGTTTCTGTGGTTGAGGGTGGCCCTTGAACCTGAAGCCATCAAATCGTAAGTCCATCACACGCGCACACACGCAGGCCAACGTGTACGACGCCGTCAGGGCCGAGTTCGTCAAGCGCGGCGCCTACTTCCTGAACGAGAAGGAGAAGGACATGGTGAGGGCTCCTGCTGCACGGGGTGGCGCTGTGTTGTGCGGCATCAGGGTATGGTTGGAATGGCGTGCGCGCGTGCAAGGGGGGGGCTGCACCTGCGTGGCGCGCGCCGCCCACGCGCGATCGCTTCAACGCGGGGATCGTCTCTCTCTCTCCTCTCTCCTCTCTCCTGTCTTCTCCCTCTCGCCTTCGCTTACCCTTCTCTCTCTCTCCGTCTCTCTCGCCTTCTCTCCCTCCTCTCTCTGTCTTTTTCTCTCTCTCTCTCTCTCTCTCTCTCTCTCTCTCCCTCACATGCACACACATGCGCACACACACATGCACACACACACACACATGCACACACACACAAACACACACACACGCACACACATGCACACAGGTCCGCGCCAAGGTCATCATCGACGGCCGCCTCAACGCGGAGATCGTCGCGCAGTCGATCCCCAACCTGGGCAAGATTTTTGGGATCAACTTCCCTGCGGGCACCAAGGTAAATATCTCTCTCTTTGCTCTGTCTCGCTCGCTCTGTTGCTCTGTTGCTGCCTCTCTCTCTTCACACTTACAATACACAGCTCCAGGTCTCAAGGCTCTCTCTCTCTCTCTCTTGTCCCTACATCTGTCGCTGTGTGTATCTGTCTACCTCTCTGACATGCATACACACCTTCAGGCACTTATTCTTGTAGAGAGACGACACACACACACGCACCTCACACATACACAAACATAAACACACATACATACCCATACACACACACACATACACACACACACACACACTCCCCAGGTCATCATCGGCGAGGTCGAAATGATTGGCCACATGGAGCCGCTGTCCGAGGAGAAGCTGTGCCCCATCCTCGCGTGCTACAAGGTGAGTGAGTGACGGTCACTCTGATGGGAGTCGGGTCACTCTGATGGGAGTCGGGTCACTCTGATGGGAGTCGGGTCACTCTGATGGGGGGCGGGGCACTCTGATGGGAGTCGGGTCACTCTGATGGGGGGCGGGTCACTCTGATGGGGGTCACTCTGATTAGGATGAGAGAGAGAGAAGCGTAAGATGGCACGTTCACTCATAAATACACCTACGCACGCAGACGCCAGCTTTGCAGTTTCATACATGCACACACAAACGCACACATATGCACGCACACACAAACGCACACAGGCGCCCAGCTTTGAGGCCGCCGTCGACATGGCCGACAGGCTCATCAACTTCGCCGGCGCCGGCCACACATCAGTGCTCTACACCAACCCGCTCAACAAGGTATGAACAATTGTGTGGAGGGTGTGGACGTGTGTGTGTGTGTGTGGCACAACCACGCCGCATGGGGTTGTCAACGTGATGCTGGTAGAATCCGTGGCCTTGTGGTGTGCCGTGCGGTGCAGTGCGCTGCCGTGCGGTGCAGTGCGCTGCCACGCGGTGACGTACGGTGCCGTGCCTTGCAGTGCGATGCGGTGCGGTGCCCACCAAGCAACCTGTGCTAGAAGTGACCTGTCCCATGCCGTGCCCCCCCCCCCCCCCAAGCTGACCCTGTGCTCCCCCCCCCTGCTGCTGCTTCCCCCCCCCCACACACAAACACAGGCGCACATTGCGCGCTTCTCGGAGGTTGTCAAGACGGTGCGCGTGCTCATCAACACGCCGGCGGCGCAGGTTAGTTGTCATGGTGTTGCTGGTTTGAAGGTTGCAGGTGTTGGGTGTTGGGTGTGGCTCTGGGTTGAATAAAAAAACGAAACGCCATGAAAACCGCGCGCATGCTCGTCAACACGCCGGCGGCGCAGGTGTGTGCGTGCGTGTGCGTGTGTTTGAGTCCTCTCATTTCGACCCGTCCCTCCCTCTCTCTCCCTCTCTCTCCCCCCCCCTCTCTCTCTTTCTCTTTCTCCCTATCTTTCCCTCTTCCTCTCTTTCCCTCTCGCTCCCTTTCGCTCTGCCCCTCATTCTCTCTCCCCCTCCCCCACCCTCTCTGTCACACACACACTTCCTCTATCTCCCCTCCAGGGCGCAATCGGCGACCTCTACAACTTCCACCTCGACCCGTCGCTCACGCTCGGCTGCGGCACGTGGGGCTCAACGTCAGTGTCGACCAACGTCGGCCCAATGCAGGTGAGGGAGGTAGCATCCAAATCCTGAACCCTAAACCATCAACACCCCCTTATGTCGGCTCTCCCTAGTAGAGCCCCCCTAGGCTTCTAGTTCATGCCTGAACTCATGTCCTGGGGTCCTCCAGGCGTGCACATGAACAAACACATGAACGCATGAAGGCATGAACAAAAACGATCTAGACACGCACACGCACACGCGCACGCACACACGCAGCTGCTCAACATCAAGTCTGTGACCGAGCGCCGCGAGAACATGCTCTGGTTCCGCGTGCCGCCCAAGATCTACTTCAAGGCAAGGATTCGATTCTGTGTACGGGGAAGCAGGAAGCCGGGGGGGGGGGGGGCATGCCCCGGCCGCCAGGAAGCGTGCACTTTGCTGCCCCCTCACAAACTGACCCGCCCCACTCTCCTCCCCCGCCCTCTCCTCTCTCTCCTCCCACAGCCCGGCTGCCTCGAGGTCGGCCTTCGCGACCTTAAGGGCAAGAAGCGCGCGTTCATTGTGACTGACAAGCCGCTCTTCGACATGGGGTTCGCCGAGAAGGTGGGCCATGGTGGTGGATGCATGCAACAGTTTCTCCCAGCAGCGGGGGCTGCAGGGGCGCTAAGGACATCACTGTCCCACACACACAAGTGACCAACGTGCTCGACAAGATCCACGCAGCACCACACCTGCTTCCAAATTACTGCCCCCCCCCCCCTCGCTCGCCCGCTCCCCCCCCCTCCCCAACCCCCTCCCCCCCCCCCCCCTCCCCAAACACCCCCCCCCCTCCCCAAACACCGCCAAATCCAATATGTAGGTCCTACATGCCACGCACATGCTTGACGATATCAGATCGTCCACCAGATCTTCCACCGCGTGCAGCCTCCCCCCCACACACACAACACACCTCATCCTGCTGCATACGGCATTTACCTCTACCCTGCCACACCCTCAACACCCATTAAATCCGGTGTAGGTGACCAACGTGCTCGACGAGATCAACGTGCAGCACCAGATCTTCTACCACGTGCAGCCCGACCCCACGTTCTCGTGCATCGAGGCAGGCCTCGCCGAGATGGAGGAGTTCAAGGTGAGGGAGAAGGGGTCGGGGGGGGGGGGGTCGTATTGAAGGGCAAGGTCCGCGCTTGAATGCACGCGGCAAGGGTGAGGGTGGGTTGCCACGGTTGTGTGCATCGAGGTGGGCCTCACAGAGATGGACTTTGGGTGAGAGAGAGGGGAGGGGGGCAACGGGGGCGAGGGGGCGGGAAGTGGGTGAGTGTGCATGGCGCGCATGCGTGAGCGCGCCTCCCGCCCGTGTTTTGACCGCGCGCCGTGTGTGTGCACCCCACACACCCTCCCCCACGCACACAGCCCGACGTCACCATCGCGCTCAACAGCGGCGGCTCGCCCATTTGTTTAAAAATAAACTCAGCCCCAACCCAGAGCCATTAAACGCTCAAACTCCCCTCCACCCGTCTTTGTGCAGCCCGACGTCATCATCGCGCTCGGCGGCGGCTCGCCCATGGACGCCGCCAAGGTCATGTGGCTCATGTACGAGGTCCCCGGCACGCAGTTTGACGGCCTTGCGATGCGCTTCATGGACATCCGCAAGCGCGTGTACGAGCTGCCGCAGGTGTGTGTGTGTGTATGTACGAGCTGCTGGTGTGTGTGTGTGTGCCCTGTGGACGTCCGGAAGTGCGTGTACGAGCTGCCGCAGGTGTGTGCCTGCTCCCACGATGGTTTACATCCCAATCATCTCTCCCTCCGTCTCTCTCTTTGTCTCTCTCTCCCCCTCTCTCTTGATCTGTCTCTCTCCTGATCTTTCTCACTCTCTCTCTGTTTTTCCTTTTCTCTCTTTCTCCCTCCCTTTCTCTCTCTCTGCCTCACACACCCACACCCATGACCGCATACGCAGGGCCGCCGCGAGTCCACGATGGTCTGCATCCCGACCACGTCTGGCACCGGCTCTGAGGTACGATGCAATGAAAGTGATAATATTTTTCAGCTTGTTGCAGCACAGGCAGCCTGGCTTACGGCGGAGGGTGCAATGAGGGTCGTGCACACACATGCATACAGGCTCATACACACACATGCATGATGATGATGATGATGATGGATCTTACAGTCTGTGTGACACCAGTAATGATGTATAAGACCGGTGTCGGCGCTAGCGCCCGACACCTTAAACTCAGTTTCAGTGGGAAACTGGCTGGCTACCTGGTAGGGGTGAGGGTAAACCCCCACACGCGCGCACGCACTGGACCTAGACAGGACACTGGGCCCCCAGATCCACCCTATACCACCCAGGTAGTGACAGCAACGCATTGTTGGTGTGCGCCTGTGTTCTACTACTAGTCCCGCCGCCGCCATTGGCTCCAGCAATCTCCTCCATGCCCGCCAGCAATCTCCTCCACGCCCGCCAGCAATCTCCTGTATGCCCGCCAGCAATCTCCTCCATGCCCGCCAGCAATCTCCTGTATGCCCGCCAGCAATCTCGTCCATGCATGGGCGCCGCCATGCGATCTCCATGCGCCGCGCTCCATGCGCGCCAGCACCCGTACCACCCGCCTCATTCCCGTTCTTTAGCCATTCCCCGTGACACCTATGGCTGATCCTTGTTCCGCCGTCCCCTTTGGCATCTGTAACCCGTATCCTCTCCCTGTAGCCTCATTCCCCGTTCTTAACCGCCATCTCCATTATGGTCCCCGCCCGCTGGTGGGGCCTCGCCTCGCCCCATGCCGCACGGCTAGTGTATTGATTGCTGCGCCATCTATAATCTGCGCCTTGGGGCAGGGAACCCCTGCGCCACAACCTCCTCACAAAGCCTAGCCGCATGTGCCTCGCTTCCCATGTTTCTCAATTTCTCGCCATCCGCTTCCATGCTGCCGCCTGCAATCTCCTCCACGCCCGCGAGCAATCTCCTCCATGCCCGCCAGCAATCTCCTCCATGCATGCACGCGCAGAGCGCCGCCATGCAACCCCCATGCGCCGCGCGCGCCATGCGCGCGCCGCGCCCGCCAGCTCCCGTAGCCTCATTCCCCGTTCTTTACCCATGCGCCGTGACGCATTAGCCTTGTCCGCCGTCCCCTGGCATGCATAACCCGTAGCCTCATCCCCGGTAGCCGCATTCCCCGTTCTTAGCCGCCATCTCCATTATGGTGCCCGCCCGCTGGTGGGGCCTCGCCTCGCCCCATGCCGCACGGCTGGTGCATCGATCGCGTCGCCATCTAATAATCTGCGCCTTGGGGCAGGGAAACCCTGCGCCGCAACCTCCTCACAAAGCCTAGCCGCATGTGCCTCGCTTCCCATGTTTCTCAATTTCTCGCCATCCGTCTCTCTCTTCCATCCAGGCACAGTAAACCATTAGGAGCCGCAATCTGCTTGAGTTCCGATCGTTGTGAGAGGGGGTGCATGCTCGCCGCAATTCTCGCCATCGTGCATCGTGCTCTCCATCGTACCGCTGCCCCATCTGCCACATAGCCTCGCCCCATCAGGACCAGTTCATCAGTAGCGCTGTGCGTCACAGCCGCTCAGGGTAAATTTCCAGATTTTCAGCCGCCCAGTACCAAGCGCAGTTGTCCCGGTTGTCCGCCATCGAGCGGCGCCAGGGCGGGAGCCCCTGGCGAAGAGCTTATGAACTTAACATGGTAGACACCTAAAACTCGGTTTGTATATATGCACGCGCACGTCAGGGTGTGCAAGCACACGCCTAATACGCCACTGATCAGAGGTGCCCAATAAACTCAAATCGACCACTATGCACTCACACACACACACACCGCGCGCAGGTCACGCCATTCTCTGTGGTCACCGACGACAAGACCGGCATCAAGTGAGTTAGACGCCTTGACATGACTTGGGGGCAGGGGGCATGAGAGGGTGTTTCTCTGGGTTGGTCTGCTGCTGCGAGGGCAGGGGGCGGTGATTCAGGTTTTGTCTGCTGCTGCTGCTGCGGGGGCACGAGGGGGGGGGGATTCGGGTTATTTTGCCTGCTGCTGCTGTGCTGCTACTGCTGCTGCTGTTTTCAGCACATCTGAAGCACGCGGGCAGACAGTGTGCAGGCCATGCAGCTGCAACCGTTGGGCTTTTCCTTCAACTCCCCACACCCCCCACAGCTCACCCAACCTCGCCCCGCACCCCACCTCACCCCGCGCCACCTCCCCCAAACCAGGTACCCGCTTGCCGACTACTTCCTTACGCCGCGCATGGCGATCATCGACCCACAGCTCGTGATCAACATGCCCAAGTCGCTGACGGCGTGGGGCGGCATCGACGCGCTCGTGCACGTGCGTCCGTGCGCTGTCTAGGGGTGTAGGGTCAAGGGTCCATCTCTGCCGCCGAGTGCATGCGCAGCCTTTCTCCACCTCACTCGCACTTGCTCCCACAGACACACACACGCACACCGTGTCTCTCTCTCACACTCACACACGCTCTCTTCCTCTGGTTTTATCTGTCTCTCTCTGTCTCTACCCCTATCTCCCTCCCTCTCTCTCTCTCTTTCACACACACACGTGCACCAACACGCACACACCACCCACACACGCACACACCAACCCACACGCAGGCTCTCGAGTCCTACGTGTCCATCTTTGCCACCGAGTACACGCGCGGCCTGTCTCGCGAGGCCATTACCTCGCTGTTCAAGTACCTGCCGCGCGCGTACGGAAACGGGCCCAACGACCTGCAGGCAAGTCGCGCTCTCTCTTTCTCACTCCTCTCTATGTGTTTCTCTTTTTCTCTCCTCTCTCTCTGTCCTTCTCTCTTCGTCTTTATCTGTCTTCTGAGTGCACGGATGAAAGCTCATCTTGTGTATACCAGACGATTGAGTTGGCTGGGCAGAAAGTGGGACACACAAACAAACACAAACACACGCCCGCGAGAAGGTGCACTCTTGTCACCACAACCGCACACACACACCCCACACCACCCTCACAACCACCACCCCACAACCCCCCCCCCCAACATCTACAGGCGCGTGAGAAGGTGCACTCTGCCGCCACGATTGCCGGCATGGCGTTTGCCAACGCATTCCTCGGCATCTGCCACTCGATGGCGCACAAGATCGGTGAGCGCGCGCGCACACAACTCACGCACACACTCAGATCGGCAACTAGCTCGACCGCACCCGCACGCACGCGCACTCGCTCGGCATCTGCCACTCGATGGCGCTCAGTGGGCGCTTTGGCTGAAAGCACACAAAGTGGGGAGAGAGCGGGAGGGAGAGAGAGGCTGTGATTGAGATACATTTGCACACGCACCTCACACACACGCGCGCGCACCTGCACACCTCACCCACACACACGCACACACCAGGTCCCCGCTACCACACCCCGCACTGCCTCTCCAATGCGTGCCTCACCACCCACTCTGGTCCCTCAACTGAACCATTAACCCCCAAGCCCCAAACTCTTAGCCCTAAACCCTGCCTAAACCCTAGCTGATTGAGCCCAAAACCCCGACCTTACAGGTTCCCGCTACCACATCCCCCACGGCCTCTCCAACGCGTGCCTCATCACGCACGTGATCCGCTACAACGCGACCGACGTGCCGTTCAAGCAGGCGGCATTCCCGCAGTACGAGTACCCACAGGTAAGGGGGGTCCCTAGGGCCGGCAGCGCGGTGGGCGGCAGTTGAAATAATAGACATCGGGGACTGGTAGTTGCGTCATGTTGACGGTTTTCGGCTTGGTGGTGGTCTTGTGACGCGGAAACAGCCCCGCAAGACGCTTTGGAGGGTTCTGTGAATCGTCAATTTCACACTTTCCACACACAAAAACACGTCGCGCTGCGGTCCCACTCCCGCGGGACGCACGTACTCGCGCAACGCATTTCGACATCTCTGGGCTTCATGTCCATATCCTTACCCTGCGCCCTCTCTCTACTCCTTCACTCGCGCAGGCCAAGACGGCGTATGCCGAGATCGCCGACCTGCTCGGCCTTGCAGGCCCCGGCAAGACCGAAGACGAGAAGGTGCGATCTTGGTCGTGTGGTCGCCTCCGTGCTGTGATCTTGATTCTGTGTTCATCTCCGCGCTGCTCGACACACTTGACTCACTCCCTGCACACGCACACACACACACACGTGCATCCGACAGACTGTAAAATCGAGCCCCCTGCACACGCGCGCGCAGCCACAGGTCATGCACCTCACCGGCATGCACCTCACCGGCACCTCACTGGCACCTCACCGGCATGCACCTCACCGGCAGCGGTGCAGTGACCTCACCGCGCCGCTCCTCAACTCTCTGCCACAAACCTTGCCAGAGCCAGAAACCCTACACCCTTACCCCCGGGTGGTATAGGGTGGATCTGGGGGCCCAGTGCCCTGTCTAAATCCAGAGCGTGCGCGCATGTGAGGGTACCCTCACCCCTACCAGGTTGCCAGCCAGTTTCCCACTGAAACTGAGTTTAAGGTGTCGTGCGCTAGCGCCGACACGGGTCTTATACATCATTACTGGTGTCACACAGACTGTACTATCCATCATCATCATCATCATCATCATCATTCCTGGACCCCAAACTCACACCCACAGGTCATCCTCCTCATCGGTGCGATTGAGGACCTCAAGGCGCAGCTGGACATCCCGGCAACGATCAAGGACGTGGTTGCAAAGACGCGCGGAGTGAAGCAGGTGGGGGGGGGGGGGGCTCGTGTGCACACCTTTGGGGGCATCACTACAATCACCAGGTCACCGACGCCGAGCTCGCCGCGGCCTCTTCCGCTGGCATCGCAGAGGAGGCGTTTGACGACCAGTGGACCCCACCAAAACGGACCAGAGACGCACCCAAACCTGCACCCAAACCTACACCTCACAAACACAAAGCAAAACGCACCTTAAACCCTGAAAAAAACTGCACCTCACCAGGTCACCGACGCCGAGTTCGACGCCGCCATCCCTGGCCTCGCAGAGGAGGCGTTTGATGACCAGTGCACGGGCGCCAACCCGCGCTTCCCGCTGTTCACCGACTTCGAGCGCATCCTGTAAGTCGTGTGCGCGTGTGTGTGGTGTGTGTGTGCATGCATGCATGTGCGCACCACTGCGGCAAGCCCACCCTGCGCCCACACTCTGCCCTTGTGTGTGTGTCCGTGTGTATGTGTGCATGCGTGCGTGTGCGCCACTGCGGCAAGCCCTTCCTGGGCCCACACTCTGCCCTTGTGCTTGTGTGTGTGTGTGTTCGTGTTAATGTGTGCAAGCATGCGTGCATGTGCGCCACTGCGGGTGGAAGCCCACCCCGTGCCCCACGCCACCCTTGCTCCCGCGCAGGCACGACGCGTACCACGCGCCCATCATGCCGGTCACGTCGCTCGAGTTCATCTCAAAGACGGCCGACTACGGCTTCGTTCCCAAGGTGTGTCTCCATGCTTTGCTCGCTCGTGTTTCTGTGTAGTGCACTTGTGTGCATGGACGTCAAGAGGCCTAGTTTTTGAGGGGGTGGTAGTTTCGACACACGCGCGCATGCGTGTGTGCGCCTCGAAACACATAACCACACACATGCCCCCCCACACACACACCACACGCACACACACACTTACAGGACGCCGGACGCCCCGCATCTGACGCGTGCTCGCCCGCCAAGGCGTGAAGCCCCATGTTCCGCGTTGCGATACGCGTGCCATGCAGACGGCTGATCAGGGGGGGGGGGGGCTGACTGCCAGTGATACAGGAAGAAATGGGTTTGACTGACCCCCGGCCCTGCGAGGGCGTTTGTCCGAGGCCGTTGATACAGCTGGCGTTGGCGCTGACTGCGTGGCGGTGAACAACCAACCGGGAGTTCTATGGGCATGTGGGCGCTCGCTGTCCGTGTTCAATTCCGTGCGCGGCGCATACAGAGAACTGGCGTTGCGAAAAATTGAGTCTGTTGATCTTGCTTGTTTGTAGTACGTTCAGGGGAGTGGCTGCGCTGTGACCCGCGTTTGACCTGTAAATATTCCTTTCGATTCTCAACACGACAAGTACACTGATACACTCACACAGAAGGTACAAAGCGGCGCCAGTGGTATAACCCGCCGCACGCGCACGACTCGCTCTCTTATCTTGGCGCTCTCACGCTCTCATATCATGGCGCTCTCACGCTCTCGCTCGAGCTTCTAGCATAAAGCGAGTAAAACTGCAGAGGAATAGCAAAACACCTTCGCACTCGATGCTAGCGGGGTTCAAAAATACAGGCGCCGCCTGCTCACCAGGCGGCATCTACGCTGTTGGAGAGAGGGAGGGCATCTACGATTGTCGCGTGGCCCACGACACGGGGTTTGGTCGCTTCACGTGTTCTTTGTCCACTCCAGAGGGGACGGGAGCCCCTTTATAAAAGGCGTCTAGGTGCCACTAAAGCTAGTCTGATGATGGATATAAGTCTCGCGGTCGTGATCCCTCGTCAGGGCCGGCTGCTGAAGAATTCGAAGTCGGGGTGGCGCACGCCGGGCTCGGCGTCCCCGCCGCCCATCTGTCCCAGCAGCTGCAGGCCCCGCCCGTGCGACAGCCACGCTGCCGTATACTGCAACTCGCCCAGGTACGAAAACCACTGCGTATCGAGGTGGCGCTGAGCAGCGCTGCGCTTGCCTCCGTGTCCGTTGCCGCCGCCTGCAAGCCCGCTCCCTTCGGCAGACGGCACGTCCAGCCAGCGCTCGCCGTGCAGGTTGCACCACTGGAGGCCAACCACGTGGAGCGGCACGGTGGTGGGGAGCAGCGGCGACGGCGGCAGTGACGCCTCTGCGCCTGCTGCGCCTGCCGCCTCGCCAGGAGGCTCGCCTGTCGCGATAGGAGGCTCGCCTGCTGCGATAGGAAGCTCGGTGCCCACCACCTGCTGCTGCTGCTGGTCTCCCTCTGGTGGTGCGCCCGCCGCGTCGGCGCACCCCTCCCCGCCGTCCACCCTGCAGCTGCCGGCGCTCTCGCCATCATCACCATTGTCAGCAGCGGGCGTCGGGCCCGCGCACGCCTGCCTGACGAGCGGCGCGAAAGAGTGATACGTCAGGAAGCGTGTTGTCAACGGGGCATCTGGGATTCGATAGACCGGATACCACGCGACTGCATACCACGACGCTGGGTGGAGGTCTGCGACGCGCGCGTCGCGGAGGAAGCAGCCGCCGGAAGGTGGTGGTGCTCCCTGACCGGGAGGGGCGGCGCCCGAGCCTGGCAGCGGGGATGAGTCCGCGTGCGCGTGTGCCATGCCGCGTGGCGGAGGCGGAGGCGGGGGCACAGCGTGGTGGTGCGACGCCGCCGCCGCCACAGGAGCAGCAGGAGGCGCAACAGCAGCGCCACCAGCAGCGACATTCGCCTTCAGCGTTACCTCCGGCAGCGGCAGGGGCGAGTCGGCGCTGTCCTCTGACGGCGCTGTCGACGACTCGTGCTCGTGTTCGTGCGTATCAGAGGCGGAGGAGGACTCGTGCGCGTCATCCGACACTGGCACCGCGGCTGGCGCCGGCGGCTGCTCCCCGCCCTCAGGGGAGCCGCTCGGGTGCGAGGGCGAGCCTGGGTGGCTGCCACCGTGAGAGGAGGCGTCAGATTCTCCCCAGCCGGCGGAGCGTGCCCCAGAGCGGGCGCTGGCGCTGGCGTCACTACCCACCGCACCGCACGGCTCGTGGGCCGTTCCCGCGCCACGCATCGCCCCGTCCCGGCTCCTGTGGTGGTGCTCGCGGCTGCTGCCCCCGCGCTGGTCCACGACAATGCTCGGTGCGGACAAATGCACCACCTGTTGCTGTTGCTGCTCCGCCGCACACCCAGACCCTGCCAGCTGGCGCACGGTGTCGTACAGGGCGGTGCGGTTATACGGCATCTCCGACTCAAAGTGCTCCGCCGCGAGATGCATGTGGCGCGGCCACGCGTCGGTTCCGCACACGTACGTGCGCGCCCGCTGCTGCCCGGGCGAAGATTGCCGCGACTCACCGCCCGTCCCGGCAGGAGTACCAGTGTACGCGTGTGCGGGCGTGAATATCTGCATCGCCGAGAGGTACGGTACGTAGTAGCACGTCGACGGGCCGCGGTCGCCCACCGACCCGACCTCACGCCCAAACAAGCTCGGCTCACAGTAGAAGCGCCACACGTCCTCCAGCGTAAGCTCGCTCAGCGCAGCGCCTAGCGGCTTGGACGGGTCGAGCGCGAGGCGCGGAGTGACCTGCGCGGTCGGCCGGTTGGGGCGTGTTAGGGGGCTGGTGAGTTGGTGCTTGGGCGGTGGTTGGGCGCTGCTGACGAGGCGGTGACGAGGCGCTGCTGACGTTATGAGGCGCGGGGTGACGTGCGCGGTCGGCTGCTGTCGGTTGACTTGTTCGGGGTTGTGAGGGTGGTTGCGGGTTGAGAGAGGGTGGCACCAGGCCCACCAAGCAGGAGTGATCAGCACAGCTAGGAGTGTGCCCAGTTGCGGGCGCGGCACCTGACCCACCCACATGCGCTCAACCGGAGGCGCGTGTGGTTGATCAAACAGCGAGAGCCGGTGGAGTGGGCGGTGCAAAGTTGAGACTTGAGAGAAGAAGAGAAGGTGGCGCGGCACCAGAGACCCACTCACCTGTGCGAGGAGGCGCTGGAGGTCGGTCGTGGGCGGCACGCACGGCGCGTCTCCCGCCGCGACCGCGCGCACAATCCCCGCGGGCGGCTGCCCAGGGGGCGGCGGCTCGTACTCAACCGCAACGGAGGAGCGCGCGTAAGACGAAAGCGCGGGCGACGAGCCGCGCGACGGGAACCCCGTGCCGCCGCCGCCGCCGCGGGACGGGAACCCCGCGCCCCCGCCGAACGTGTGGTGGTCGCGCTGGTGCTGGTGGTGCCCGCCCGCGTGGCTCGAGTACGACAACGGGGACTGACCGGCGCTGCTGCCGCGCCCGCCGCCCCGCCCGCTGCCCTGGCCTCCGCGCCCGACCTGCTGCCCGCACCTCCCGTGCCGCCCTGACAGCTCCAGGCTGTACGAGCGGCTGTTGCGGTCAAAGCTCTCGCGCTGCTGCCGCGTGCCGCCGCCGCCGCCGCCGCCAACAGCACCAACGCCAGATCCGGGCCAGCCCCACACGCCACCGAGCCCAGTGTTGCCGCTGCCGCCGCGCGGCTTGTCGAGCGAGTTGACGCTGCGCGGGCGCTCAATGCCGTGGGCGCCGCTGACTCCACCATTGCCGCTGCCAGCGCCGTTGCCAGCGCGCTGCTGCTGCTGTTGCTGCTGCTGCCGGTAGTGGTCTGAAGACACCGTGCCAAACGTCGCACTGCTGCCCGGCTGCTGTTGCTGTTGCCCGCCACCGCCGCCGCTCCCGCGCTGCGCCCCATGTTGTCGGGGGTCCCGATCAAGCGACGCGCCCCCGTTGCGCGAGCCGCCCATGAGCACGGCTGTTGACGCGGAGTGCGAGCGCTCCAGGGAGAGGCGTGCGAGCTCTGGCCCTCCGTCAACAAGGCCGTTTGCGGTTCGCTTGCAGCACAGCACGGTGGGGCCGGGCAGGGGCAGCGGGTGCAGCGGCATGGGCGCAGCGGTCGCCGGCGCGTCGGTGCCTCTGCTCCAGCCGCCAACACTCATGTGGCCGTGCTCGTCGATGCTGCTGCGTGGCGATGGCGTGCTGCCGCAGTTGTGCGGCAGCAGGTGACGTCCGTGGTGGTGCTCCATTGGCTGGTAAGGCTCCATGGAGTGAGCATGGCGCATGAGCGGCATCGGCACCGGAACGGTGCAAGGAGTGAGCAGCCTGTGCAGTGAAGCTCCTGCTTCGCTGGCCGTAAGCTGCTGCACGAAGGGCATGGGCGCACGCAGCATGCCGTCGCCACGTCCGCCCCCGTACTGTCGGAGCGCCCCGGCCGCTGCCTCGGCCGTAGCCAGCTGCCAAGCTGTGCAGTGGTCGTCAGCGTGTTCGCTTGCTGGGCAGCCGCTCGGTGCCGCGCCGTCTGCATGCCCGTGCTCCGCTTGCTGCTGGCGTTGTGCCTCGTCCAGAGAGGAGCTGGCCTGGGCGCCCCCTGCCGGCCACGGGAGCTCTGCAAAGTGGGGGCAGTGTGTGAGTGCGTGTGTGTTAGCGCCAAGATTTATTTGGGAGCACCTTGCCCATCGCACTGTCCAGAGGGGGGGCATGCGGCGAGCATTTTGGGGGGGGGGGGGCACGTTGTGGCGACGTGGTGTGCGTGTGTGCGCATGCACAGGTGAGCATGCTGGCACGCACGGAGTTGCAGTAGTGCAGTCCACTTGGGCTCACCATGCTGCTGGGCAGGAGGTGCGCTTGGGCTGGCCATAGGGCTGTCTGCATGGCTGTCTGCATGGCGACACTCCATGGGGCTGTCCACTACAAAAACTGCTCCTCGCAGGACCCGAGGGGCCCAAGCCAGAGCTGACTGTGCCTCCTGCAGTTGCAACGGCTGCCCTGCCAGAGATGGCGCCACTCTGCGATCGCGCACTGGGCTAGGAGGCTGCTCCGTGGCTCAGCTCCTCCTCTCGAAGAGGTTATCTCGTGAGCCTCCAGAGTCCAGAGCCGACGCACGATGCCCAACACGACCACGGGTTCCTGGGACGCTCACGATGGCCGATGAAGCAAACCTCGACTTTCCGATTGGAAACGGCACAACCGAAGCGTTCGCCTCATACGCCTCGCAAGTGAGACGCCGTATAGGGCACCTGCGCAAGTGGGATGCCGTATAGGGCTCAGCAGCTGAGCAGTGGGCAGTAAACACCACGCGTATGATCAGCCAGACAGCCCTCGCCTCGCAATGTTACCAGCGCAGCCCAGGCAAGCCAGGCAGCACACCTGGGCCAATCGGAATATCTCGCGACCCCACCAACGTGTAGAAGTAGTCTTGTGGCCAGCCTCGACAATCCTGCAAGACAAGCCCCCCCCCCCAAGTTGGAATCCCTCGCGCGTTTGCGCGAAAATGCAAAGACAAAGGTGAGCAGGTGGGCAGGTGGGCAGGTGGGCAGGTAGGCCACTTGAACTCTATGGGCTGATTATGTGGCTGATGTGGCTAGCTGGCTGGCTGGCTGGTTTGTGCGACAACGTGTAGCCGACACCTTCCGACACCCGAGATGACCCGACATGACATGACACGCAACAACTTCTAGCTGCTTGCTTCTCATCACCCGACGCGCAGCCCACAGCCTGCATACCATGTTAAACACGAAAAATACTAGGCTCCGGATTTGTGAGCGCCATTCACCAACCGCTCAGCAGCGACCGAGCGCTGCAATCTATCTAGCACTCTATCTATGTATGTCAAGGTTTGAGGCCCTCTTCAACTGGGTCATCATGTGAAGAGTATGTACGCGAGCAAGCGTGTTGCTGTGTTGGCATGTTATGTGGGCACGTTATGTTGGCACGTTATGTTGTGATTGTCCACGTGTAGCGTCTCCGACGAATCGACGGAGAGCGGCGGGCGTATGGGATGGGGCGGGGGTGGGGGATGATTGCGTGCAGAGCGCAGCAAGTGGCGTGTGGATGTTTAGGAGGGATGAGTGTGGCCCAGAGAAAAAGTCCAAGCCCAGCCTGTGTGTGCGGTCTGTCTCACTGATCAGACGAAGGGCCTGCGAGGCGCTCGCACACGCTTCACGCTTGCTGCTGCATTGGTGTGCCAGCTCAGGGTGTTTGCGGCGGCGGCGGCATGTTAACAGCGGCACATGGGCGGCAGAGCCACGCCCGAGGGGCCAGGGTTGCATCCGAAGATCGAGAAGGCTGGCGGCGCGTACATGTTCCAACCGACGATGATGGCGAGCTGGGACTGCAGGCCGCAGACCTTGTTTTCCTTCGACCACTTCACGATGAGGCCTGCGTTGAGCCTCGACATGAAGAGCAGCGACTGCGCACACGCAGCAGGGAAGGAGGGGGGGGGCAGCAGGTGCACGAGGGTCAGCGGCTGAGCACACACCATCTGTGGTGTTGTGCTTGTTCTCACCAAGCACAAAGCACCATGGCCCCCTCTAAAACAACCTTTCTCCGTGGCTGGGCTGTCAGAAGTGGCGCGGTGTGTGCGTGCACATCCCCCCCCCCCGCCCCTCCTCCAAGCGCGGCGCACATGCGGCACTCTGTGTGGCATGCCAGTCTCTCTCCGCGTGACTCACCGGGCTCTCCAGGTTGTCAGACCTGTCAGAGTCGAGCAGGGCCGTCTGCATGCAGCAGCCACCTGGCACCGCAGCCATCACGCCGGGGCCGACGGTCTCCTTGACCGGGTGGACGACGAACGCCAGCTCCATGTGCTTCTCAATTGAGACGTCGCTGCCGCAGCTCATGTTGGACCAGGGCGCCTCCATGCTGTGCCGCTGTGCAGAGAGGAGGTGGGGGGGGGAGGAGGGGGGGAGCATGCGGCGTGTTGGGTGCTGAGGCAGGCAGGCAGGCAGGCAGGCAGGCAGGCAGGCAGGCAGGCAGGCAGGCAGGCAGGCAGGCAGACCCCCAACGGCCGCAGCCCCCCGTATGCACGCGCGGCACCCAACAACCATACGCCGGCCCTGCCCACTCACCAGCGTGCAGATCCACCTGAGGTGTGTGTGGGGTGGGGGGGCGGGGAGGAGATCAGATTTTTGGTGACAGGGGTGAAGGGTTGCAGGTTGAGGGGTCAGGGTCAACGGCGCTCACCAGAAAGCCTGTCCAACTGCACTGCGTGCCGCGGCTGCAACACTCACATATTATCATTTTGCAGCACACGCTCCACCTGCTGCCACTGAGGCGAGGGGCTTGGAGAGGGGGGCTGCGGCGAGGGTGGGCTTGGAGAGGGAGGCGGCGGTGGGTACACTGGAGGGGGGTAGACTGGAGGGGGGTAGACTGACACCACTGTGGTGGTCACTGTCGTCAGGTTCTTGGGCTCGTCCGTGGGCCCGACGGCTGCGAGCAGGGGGCAATTTATATTGGTGTTGCATGGTGACTGGTGCGCCGTCGTGCCCGCCTCTCCGCGCGCCTTCGAAAACCCAGAACACGGCGTCATCGAAACGCACAGGATTATGCGGCTGACCGGCGCATAGACTTGTGCGACTCACCCACCTGCGGCAATGAGCGCCCCACTACACAGGAGGAGCATGAGCAGTGGAGCCGTGGGACGTGCCATAGCGACCAGCGTCAAGAGAGCAACCTTTCGAAAGGTACTAAAGGCTACGCAAACAAACGACCTGCCAGGAAGTGATCCATGCGTGGTGGGTGCAGAAGTGCAGAAGTGTTTTTTCTGCCGACATTTCCGCATGCCGGTGGCGGGCGTTTCTGTCTTCGAGCAACAACGGGCCACGACTGCCTAGCCATATATTGAGTGCGATTTAGCAGCCACTGTGGGCCGCATCCACCTGAGGAGGAGGCCTTTGCTGCTGCAACAGCCCGCATCCATCTGGGGTCCGATGCAACAGCTGCAAACAACAGCAAGATGATGATGATGATGATGAGAGTTTTACAATCCACTTCTGGCGGTCACACGTACGGTTCCAAAGCTCCAGTGGGACTCAGAGAATCAAGGCTCAAGGCCCACAAAAGGTCAAGCTACAAGTAGCCCACGGTAACGCCATCCACACTTGGTGGCAAGAGGGTTTTACAATCACAGGCCGGCGGTCACAATCAGTTCCAGAGTTCCAGCAGGATCAATCAGACAGCAGGCACAAGGCCCCCCAAAAAGGTCAAGCTACAAAAGTAGCCCACAGAAGCGCCACCCACACTAGGTGGTGGGCGCCAAGCAAGCAGCACCGCAAGCCAGGCACCACACTCAGCCCTGGAGCAGCCAGAGGCAGACCCCAGGTATAACCGGCTGTAAAGCCAGGACCATGAAGGGACCAAGAAGGCCCACCCCCAACCACCCGAAAGCGGCCAAACACGGCACCCGCCGCAACACTCTACTCAGCGACCACACTGCACCCGCCACCGCGCGCGTGTGGCACCACTTCCCCTTCAAACACACCAGAGACGATGCAGCTTAGCAAGCAGGTGCAGCCACCCGCTCGCCGTCAATCACGAGGCGCGCGCGGTGGAACTGCGCCCGCTTGCCCGCAGCCTTGGCGGCGACGAAAGCGGGCCACAGCGCCTGGTGACGCGCCTCCTCGCGGTCACTCAGCGCGTCGAAGATGTTGGACATCCGGCCGCCGCTGCACAGTCGGTGGCGGTAGCACACAACGGTGTCGGCCGCGACGTCAGACGTCACGGTGAAGAGCACACGCAGCACGCCGCCCCGGTGCGGCACCGCACCGATGCCACCGACGGCGGGCTAGGCGTTGAGGAGCGACGCAGACACCACTCTGCCGCCAGCCGGCTTCTCGCAGCGCCCGTCGCCAGCGCAGTTGTGCAGCCATTGCACGACACACTCCGCTAGGAAGACAGGCAGGCTGGCGCCGGCGCCGGCGGCGATGGCGACCGTAATCGCCGCCGCCCCCGCCACCGCCGCCGCCCTCTCGTCGTCATGGGGGCGGCGCCAGTCATGCACCTCACCAGACTTCTGGTTGCACACGGCGAATGCGGTGGCGTCCTCCATGAAGAGCGCCACCACGAAGCAAACACTAACCTGACATGACTAACACTGAAGCGTGTGATGTGTTATGTAAGCACCAACAGACCCCCCTTGAAGGTGCCTGGAACTGCCATCAGCTTGCGGCTACCCCAGATTGAATTCTGCACCGGGTCCACGCGCGTCACCGTGCCTAGCTGGGCCAGCATGGATCTGCAGGGCCCCTGCCAGTACCCCCCCCCCTGGTCGGGAGACAGTCAGTGGGTATAAGTTGCAGCGGCCTCGCACATGAAGTGGATTTTACAGTCGTGTGATGCTATCAATAAGCAGCAACGTAGCCCAGAAACCTTCTTGGCACAGCCACGCACAGCCCACGACCCTTGTGGAACGCAATACACGCGATTGAATAATAATACGTTGAAGATGTGGGAACTTGAGTTGATTAGGGCCCTCTACGCAGGCGTGCAACCTGAAGGATCGATGTGACCTGGCACAAGGGACTTGCCTACGATGCTTGCTACACTGAATGCTACCATGGGCTACTGTTGTAGCTTGACCTTTTTGGTGGGCCTCATGCCTGCTCTCTTAAGTCCCACTGGAGCTTTGGAACCGAACGTGCGACCGCCGGCAGTGGATTGTACAACTCTCATCATTGAATTGGAATGCGGATATAAAGAGCGGTCAGCAGCGGCACAGCTGCGGCAGCGCCAGGCCTGCGGGCCCGGGGTTGCAGCCATAGAGCGTGTACGCCGGTGGTGCGTACATGTTCCACCCAACGATAACGATGATGGTCGTGGTTGGGCCGCACAGCTTGTTGGACTTGGACCACATGAACATGCGGCCGGGGTTGATGTCCTTCATGAAGAGAAGGCCCTGGGGTGGGAGGCAGCGGGGAGGTGCACGCACAGGCAGACAGGCCGTCCAGTGTCAGCCGTGGGGTCTGCTGGGCCGTCTACGTCACCAGTCTTGGATGGTGGCGGACTGCAGGCACGCGGGCAGGCGGTGGCACGCACAAACACACAACCCCCTCCCCCCCTTGCCTCCCCCCAATGAGGCCCCCCCGGACCCCTGCACTCCTGCGACCCCCCCTGCCCCCCTTGCACCTCCTGCCCCCCCCCCTGCCCTCCCTGCCCCCCGCCCTGCACCCTGCGCCCCTGCCCCCCTTGCACCCTGCCCCCCCTGCCCCCTTGCCCCCCCCCCCCTCCTTGCCCCTGCACCCCTGCCCCTTGCCCCTGCCCCCCCCCCCTGCCCCCCACCCCTGCCCCCCTTCACCCTGCCCCCCTGCCCCCTGCGCCCCCCCCCCCTGCACCCCTGCCCTCCCTGCCTCATGCACCACCTGAACCCCCTGCTCCCTGCACCCTGTCCCCCCAACCCCTTCCACCCCTTCCCTCCCTGCCTCCTGCACCACTTTAGCCACCTAAACCCCTGCCCCCCCCCCCTGCACCCCCTGCACCCTGTCCCCCCACCCTCTGCACCCCCACCTCCTGCACCCTGCCCCCCCCGCCCCCCCCTGCTCCCTGCACCCACCGGGCTGTCAAGGTCATCTGTCCGGTCAGTGTCCAGCAGTGCTGTCTGCACGCAGCACCCGCCCGGCACGCTGCTCATCGTCTTGTTCACGGCCAGCGTCTCCTTCACGGGGTGCACCACCAGCGCGAGGTCCTCAAACGCCTTGCGCGCGTCGCTGCTGCTGCACCCGTCCGGGTCGTTGGCCCACTTGACCTTGTCCTCCTCGTACCTCTGTGTGCAGGCGGGCATGGGGGGGGGGGGGGGGGTCGGGGGGGGAGGGGGGGGCATGCGCGCGTGGCGGGGCGTGTGTGCACGCGGTGATGGTGGTGCGCATGCACGGCACGCTGCTGCAGGTGTTTGTGTGTTTGTGTGTGTGTGTGTCACCCGCCCCCTTCGAAAAGCGACCCAGTCAAGGACCAGACCCCTTATTCCATCGGTGTGTCTAGTCTTGGTGTGTGCGGGAAGGCACACGTGCGCACCAGGAGGGGAGGGAAATTGTATGTGTGCGCGCATGTGTGCGTGCGTGCGTGCGTGTGTGTGTGTGCGTGTGTGTGTGTGTGTGTGTGTGTCGGCATTCATACAGGTGTGCGCGTGCATCCATCCACGCACCAGTGCGCACACCCAGAGATGGTCATTCTCCTTGGGCTTGGGAGGTCCGGGCGGTGGGGGGTACGGCGGCGGCGCAGGAGATGGCGGCGGAGAGTGGAACGTCCCCGGATATAGAGGAGGCATGGGAGGGGACGGCGGCGGTGGGCGGGGCGGCGGCGGCGGGCTCGGCGGGTCCTTGATCTTGGTTCGGGGGTCGTCCGTCGTCGCTCCTGCGGGTCCAGACGGGAAGGGGGGGAAGGAGGGGAGGGAGGGGGGTGAGGGCAGGGATGGGTCACACGCCTATGCACAAGGTTGATTCGATGGGGTGCACTGTGTGGGGGTTCCAGAAGGGGTGGGATGTGATGTGCACGCAACGACCCTGTGAGGCGACAGCGACTCCTGTTTAGCAACAGCAGTGTGAGGGGGCATGCGCACGGCCATCAGCTCCTGCAGCCCCCAGCAACACCCCCAGCACATTTCTGTATTTGTGTGACAGTGGCCCTCAGGAGGAGTACATGCAATGCGTCAGCATGCATTCGTCAGCGTGCAACTCCGTGCAACCCCATGCAAACATGCAAACACCCCATGCAAACATGCATGGGCGCATACCCTCGCCTCGCCGTGGCCAGGCGCCCAAATCTGGTAAGCGTGCATCCGGTATGCGTGCAGAGCAGATGATATGGGTGCGTGCCAGCAAGAGGGTTGGCGCGTAGGGTGGGCGACTGCGAAACATGTTGGTAGGTGCCCGCATGTGCGTGTGCGTCGAATACCGCACATGTGCCGTGTAACAAGCTTCGGACGGACCCAAGAATGGTGACGTATCCCATCCCGTCGAGGCCTGGCGCGCTCCCGCCCGCCGACGCCGACGTCAACAACCGCACCCAGCACACCCATAACAGACGTCCACCATACACTAGCTGTGGCCGCGACGCGTCGTGATTTCACGCGCCCATTTGTTTGGCAACGCACTCCCAACGCAACCCACCAACGACGCCGCTAAATAGAAGAGCCAGCGCCAGCGCCAGGACCGTGCGTTTTGAAGACGGCATTTTGGAAGCGGAGGACTGGAGCGGCGCCGAGTCTGATGCGTGATGCGGGGGGGGGGGGGCGGTTTCACGACGACGAAGGCGGGCGACCTTCCACACATGCTGCACCCACACTTTTAGCCGCCTGCGCCTGCGCAAGACCAGAAACTGTGCTGGGGGGGGGGGGGGGATGCGCCTCGCTGGCTGAAGCCTTTTGGATATTTTGTTTTTACTCAGGGTCTCGGCGCTCCCGTTGTGTTATGCATTCGATGACGACGCAAGAGAATGAGGGAGGGCTGTGGAGGAGTAGCGCCACATGGTGCAACAGAGCTCAGCTGTCCAGAGCGGTCACTGCAAAACAAACTGCGTTACACGGGACCTCTGTCCGGATATGCGTGTGTGGCTGCCACTAACGACCTCATACTAACAGCTCCTGATCCTATTAGCAGCGGCACATGAAGGGAAGGCGAAAGCCTGTTGGGCCCGGGTTGCACCCAAAATAACTCTTGAGCTTCGGTGCCTCGAGCGCTGAATCCGCACCTACGATGATCACCACGGACGCCTCCCGCCCGCAGACTTTGTTTCTCAGGGCCCATTCTACAACCTTCCCAGCCACATCCGTCGCCCTCTCGATGCCAAACACCTGATTTTCGTCGCCCCCGCCGACAGTGCTGTTGCTGCTGTTGCCGTAGGCGTCTGTTGGGTTGCCGCTGACCCGAGCGGGCGGTATGTTGATGACCGTGCGTATGCAGCACCCGATGGCGGTTGTCAGCATCAGCGGCGCCTCGCCCAGGCCTGGCGCCGGCACACACACGGCAGGATGTTTGTGAGGCAGAATTTGGCAGGGTGAGACACACGGTGCGTGAGGCAGGCTTGTTGGCCGGGATTTTGTGCGCGGCATGTGGGACGCCGCCCGTCCTTACCCCTATCCCGCCTCCTGCCAATGCAAAAGGCAGGCATGTAGTGCAGAAGAGGCCTGGCATGGGCAGCTGGGTCCGGACGCACCTGGACCCGTGTATATCTGTTCCACAAGCGCCGTGAACGTGTCCAGTGCAGGCCGGCACCCCGTCTCGCGCCACGGGTGCTGCTCCCCGTTTGGCCGCACAACGTCAAAGTTCTGCGGGGTGGGGTGGGGTGGGGGGACGGAGCGGAGCGAAGGATGGATGGTGGGTGTGCGCCAGCATGTGGGCACACCACCCTCGCCCCCAGCCGTGTGCGTGCATGCGTGCATGCGTGCATGCGTGCATGCGTGTGTGCGTGCGTGCGTACATGACTTGTACTGAGCCACCCACACGCCCTGCCTGTCCTCCCACCAGAGCGCATGCCAGGAACGACTCCTTCTGCATGAGTGGTGGGCTTGGGGGCGCTGGGCTGGGTGGCGTGCTTGGCGTGCTTGGCGTGATTGGCGTGCTGGGCGTGCTGGGCGGGTACGGCGTGCTGGGCGGGTACGGCGGGCTGATGGGCGGGTAAGGCGGGGCGCTGACAGGAGGGTACAGAGGAGGTTGGTGTGCTGCGCAGGAGCAGCAAGCACATGGTTTGCTGCACCCAAAGCGCCAAGAAGCGTAGTACACGCGCCCTCCCCCCGCCCATGAGACGCAAGCCCATCATCATCATACGTTGTGCTACTTTCTACAACGCAAACGTGGTGTTGCGTTGTGTTTTTGGATGACAGCAACCGCCCGCCTAACGCGCCGCCACGAAAATATGTTGAGCTACAAAAGCTAAGGCGCGCATACGCCGCTAAGCTGCAGCACACCAGCTAAACCGCCTATGCTAGCAGCCTGCTGCAGCACACGCCCCCCCCCCCCCAACTGCCTACCTGCAGCACACATCATCATCACCAGGGGCGTCAACAGCAGAAGGAGGGGAGGAACCCATCGTTTTCCCGGTGACAAAGACATATTCATGGGGATAAGGAGGTGTAGAGGGCGTGCCGATGCTCCGACGTGCTCACACCCCTTGCTCACACCATCCTCCTCCCACACACACATTGTGCATGCTGCATGAAATTGTCACAGCCATGCCCCCCCGCCGAGTCGCGCGCCAGGCAGCTTCGCAACGTGCTGCAGATGAGGCTGCAGTGGCTGCACATGCGACTGCGGTGGCCAACGAGGTCCTCTTCTCCCTCGACCTTTGGGCTCAGCAGCTGTGGCGCTGGCTGGATCGCGACGCCAAGGTCGCGCTGCGGAGCGTGAGCCAGGCCATGCGCAGCCAGGTGGACGGGTCGATCCAGGTGGTGGTCAGCCCAAGTGCTGGCTGCAGTAGTGACGAGCTGGCCCTCACTCTGACACGCTGGCCCTGCGTCCGCCACCTCACCCGGCTCAACGTCAGCGGCGCCTCAGACCTGGCGCCGCTCTCCACGGCGTCGCTCGCTGGCCTCGCTAGCCTCACCGTGCGCGAGGTGGGGTCCAGCAGCGCATGGGCACACACACGCATGCCATGCACATCCCTTGCATGCATGCATTGGTTCCCGCGCATGCATGGGCGTCGCAATGCACCGCGTGCCCACATGCAGCCTCGCATGCATGCAGCCCGCGCGCATCTAAAGATGCAGTTGACATGACTTGCGAGCACCTGCACCTGCAATGGCACGCAGGCCGCACACGCCGAGGCTTGGGACATGCAGGTGCCCAACAGCACCGCGGCAGTGACGCTCCGAGTGGTCAACCTCAGCGGCTGCGTCGGCCTGCGGTCCATCGATGCCATCAGCAGCTGTGTGGAGCTCAGGTGCCTGTGGATGCCCGGGTGTGTCAGCGTGACGGACCTTTCGCTGCTGGCAGCATGCAGCAAGACGCTCGAGGAGCTTTGGATGGCTGGCAAGCCTGGGGTGCGCAGCCTGGTGCCCCTGAGGGCATGCACCAAGCTCCGTAAGCTCGACGTGCGAGGCTGCTACGAGATGCTCTTGAACGAGGTGGCAGACCTGCAGCTGACCTGCACCCAGCTGGCAACCCCGTCGTCAGTCCAGTGCGAAGGCCTGGTGCACGACCTGCAGCCCAGCATCGCGCCCGACATGCAGGGGCATGCGGCACTTCGTCTGGTGCGCTTGTGCCGAGTGGGAGGTATCGAAGCTCAGGATGCCATGGTCGCCGCTGGCGCCATTCCGACACTGGTGCGGCTGCTGGAGCCTGAATCATCGGAAGGCATGCAGGCGGCAGCGGCAGATGTACTTGGGAACCTGGCCTGCCATGCTCAGAACAAGGCCGCCATCACTTCCGCCGGCGCCACTCCGGCTCTGGTGCGGCTGCTTGGTCCTGAATCATCGCAAGACGTGCACGAGACAGCGTCATTTGCACTGCGCTGCCTGGCTTGCGACAACTCTGGCAACCAGGCCGTCATCTCCGCCGCTGGCGCTATTCCGGCTTTGGTGCGGCTGCTGCGGCTCGATTTGGGGCTCGATTAACGGAGGCGCGTTCTCGTCGCCGAGCCCTGGACCCAGCAATGCGGCGCTGCTGGTGACGAGGATCTCCGTGCCGCTGACGAGCGGGGTAAAATACGACTGGCCCGGCTCCTGCTAGACTGCCCTCGGTGGAACACTTCAGGAGCGGCTTGCCCGGCGCTGCTATGGCTTGGCGAGTAGCCGCGGCGCTGCAACGGCCCGTGCTGGGAGACGGCCCTTTTCCTCCCCCCATGCAGGACGCCATGCGGCACCGATCTCGACGAGTTGATCGACGAGCGGAGGAGCTGGCGCCCGTCAATGCATGCTGGACATTGGTCAAGATGGCTGCCCGTGGAGGCGGGCTACCATCACGGCTTCAGCGGTGGCGACCGCCGAGGCAACACAGAGTAAATCCGCTTCACCAATCGCAGCGTTCGTCACCGCGCTCATCCTCGGGGTCGCTCGTCTGCCGGTGACTGGCGTTGGAAGGTCTTCAGGCAGCCTCCATGACAACTCTGTCGTCCATGCACCCCTGGAGGGTGGGACCTGGCCATGCATGAGGCATGGGGCGCCGGCTGAGCCCCATGCAAACGAGAGCTGGACAGCCATGCACTGCCAGGCGGGGACCGTTCCAGTCAGCGCCAGTCGGCTCTGCCGGCTTGACTGGCCACAAGGCCACTACTGTGACCCTGAGGAAGGTCCTCTCCTATATGCTCCTTGCCAGACATGTCTCTCAGAGACCGCTGTTTGGGGTAGTCTAGCCGGCGGGAGCGGTAGTCTATCGGCCGGGAGCCGGCGGTACTCTAGCACTGAAGTGTGCTGGAGTATCGGCGGGTGTCTCTAGTAGAAGAGTAGCCTGCTTAGCTGGAAACCCCGTGTTATTGTTTACTGTTACTGTTACTGCTGCGGCTCGATATCCTGGCAGTTGTTCAGGCGGCAGATGCACTGGCCAACCTGGCTGCGAGGCATGCTCAGAACCAGGACGCCGTCGCTTCCGCCGGTGCCCTCCCGGCTCTGGTGCGGCTGCTGGGGCCCGATGCCTCAGCCGACGTGCAAGCGGCAGCAGCGCGCGCACTGTGCAACCTGTCCGTTAAAAATGCCGAGAACAAGGCCATGGTCGTTGCCTTCGGCGCCCTTCCGGCTCTGGTTCCGCTGCTGGGCCCTGAATCATCGGCAAGCGCGCGTATGGCGGCGGCAGACGTGCTGTGCACCCTGGCCACTGCCCATGCTCAGAACCAGGCCGCCATTGCCGAACTTGGTGCCATTCCGGCTCTGGTGCAGCTTCTGGGTCCCACCACGTTGGCACGCGTGCAGGAGTCAGCAGCAGGTGCACTGTGCAGCCTCTTCGCTGGCAATGCTCAGGTCGCTTTGTCCGCCGCTTGCGCGATTCCGGTCCTGGTGGAGCGGCTGGGTCCTGACTCGACGGCAGACCTGCAGGCGAAAGCGGCAAAGGCACTCTGCCACCTGGCGGTACACAATGCTCAGAACCAGGCAATCATTGCCTCTACTGGCGCCATTCCGACTCTGGTGCAGCTGCTAGGTCCTGACTCATCGGATCGCGTGCGGGAGGCAGTGTCATTTGCACTGCTGTACATCTCTACCAACTCTGTCCCGAACCAGGACGCCATCGCCTCCGCTGGTGCCCTTCCGGCTCTGGTACGGCTGCTGGGGCCGGACTCATCGGCACTCGTACAAGAGGCAGCAACACGTGCACTCTAAAGCCTGGCTGTTAGGCATGCTGGGAACAAGGGCGCGAGTGCCGCGAATGGCGCTATTCCAGCTCTGCTGAAGCTGTTGGGCCCTGATTCGCCGGCACGCGTGTGGATTGCAGCGGCAGATGCACTCCGGAACCTGGCTGCCAACCATGCTCAGAACCACGCCACCATCACCGCCGCTGGCACCGTTGCGGCTCTGCTGCAGATGTTGGAACCCGATTCATCGACAGGCGTGCAGGAGGCTGCGACGCGTGCGCTGCGCATCATCAATGCCCCCTGTGTGTAGTGGCCACGCGACAAAGAGGCTGGGAATTACAGTTACAGTTACAGTTACAGTTACAGTTACATCGGCTTTCCAGCAAAGACTACCTCTAGTCCTAGTACCACCGCCTAGACCCAAGTCCAGTTCTGGCCCTAACAATTACTTGTGAGGGGCGGTAGCCACCAGCCGGCTGCCTGCCAACGTGTAGTCCCAGAGCAAAAAGGAGAGCTATTGTGCGACGCCTCCAAAATAGGTCCTAACTGCTTCTAGGGGATAGGGGGTCAAGTGGCGCTTGCCAATCTACTTGACCGCCGTGGTGGAGGGGCCGGCGCCTGAGGGGCAGCCGGACCGTACACCACGGCTCTCCACCCGACCCTATCCTGAGCACGCTCAAACGCCGTGTCCGAAAAAGTCTTCCAATCAGAACGAGTGCCACTAGTTTCGCCTAGCTGCTGAATCAGTAGCTTAAGAAAATAGTGTCGGGAGGAGGCTGGAGGCCGGCCTTGCTGCCGAGCCACATCCATTGTGCAGTCAAAAGTCGTACGAGGAAGACGAGAAGCCGGCATGCGCATCACATGGCCTAGCCACTGCATTGATCGCTTTGCCACAAGGCTCTCAATTGGCTCAGTGTCGCACGCCTGCCGAATATAAGTTAATCTGTGCCGGTCGACCAGGCGCACACCCAGAATGCGACGAAGGCAGTTAGAGTGGGCAACCTCCAATCGAGTCAGTTGTGTTTTAGTAGGGGCCCATGTTTCGCAGCCGTACAGAAAGTGGGGCAGCACGAAAGTGTTGTAAACCCGCATCTTAGACTGCACTTGCATCTTCTTGCTGGCCCAAATCTTATCAAAAGACGCAAACACGCCCAGCGCGCGACCGACACGCACACCGATCTCCTTTTCCACACCACCACTCTGGGTTATCCAACTCCCTAGATACTTAAATGCAGAGACGGTCTTCACTTCACCACCAGTCAGCGCAAACGTGGGCAGATCCGCGTCAAAATCTGCTGGCAAAATCATCACTTCTGTCTTGGCGGCGTTGATTTGCATGCCAAAGCTAGAGGACACTTTGTCAAGGATTTTCAGCATAAGCGCCAACTGAGCTGGGTCATGCGAGAACAAACATAAATCGTCGGCATACATCAGCATTACTATGCGCTCAACCGACGACGACAACACAGAGCCGCCGGCTCGGGTCACGACTGACACGCCAGCCCCCTCTGGCATCATGTCTAGCGCCTTTTTCACTATGTGGTCAATAAAAACATTGAACAACACAGGAGCAATGACGCACCCCTGTCGCACACCAGACGACACGGGGAATTCGTGCCCGATTTTCCCAGCCAGCCGCACGGCAGCTGCGGTGTTGGTGTGAAGATCCTCCAACAGATCAATAATGTAATAATAATAATGATAATAATAATAATAATCATAATAATAATAATAATAATGATAATAATAATAATAATAATAATAATAATAATAATAATAATAATAATAATAATGCTGGGAATTCCCTGACAACAAAAAAGTTGTGGACAGTTGTGGACGCGAGCCAGACGCGAGCATGAGTTTGTAATGTCCCACTTCCAGCACATCCCCCAAAATACTTCCTTTGAGGATCTTTAGCGCCGGTGGGTATCCCCAGAGCCCACATTGACCACCCGCCGCGGTGAAGGGAGCCGGAGGTACGTTGGCGTCCAGCGCTCGATCACACACCCCACGGTGAAGATCCAGAAACGGGCTCCTTTGGGCCCCAGCGTTGCGCAGCCGTCCCGGTCCTCCAGAGCAGCCGCGTGAGCCACTTTTGATGATGATGGATGTTACAGTCAGGGACACCTCTAAAGGCGTATAAGACCGTGCTCGGCGCGTATGGCCCGAGCACCTTACTGAGATGGCTGGCTGTTGGTGGTAGGGAACCCCAACTCTGTAAAGAGCGTGGGCGCACCCCTAGGTCCCCTACCGCAGCGGCAGCAAACGCTTGTTGAAGTCGGTGAGCGCATGTTGGGAAACGGAAAACGCAAGGCAGGTTCGTCGCCAATTGCCAGAAGAGACATCCCCCCGTGGGGAGAAAGGCCAAGACGTGGCCGAAAAGGATATCCAGCCGGGCCGCAACCTCTATCGTGTTAAGGGGTTTTCTAACTGGGATTTCAACCAGCATTCACAGGATTCTCAACCTATTACCCTTAACCCGGCTCTGAGCAGAAGCTGGCCCCTGGTTGTTGCACCGAGCACGACATTGGACGTGTCGCAGGCCCCCCCCCTGCTGAAGGGGGGAGGCACAGAAGGACTCGGTGAGGGGCACATCCCTAAGCCTAACTACCTAGAAAGGGGCTGGAAAAGGCGGTCAGTAGTGACCAACAGTGTGGGATTTGGTAATAGGTTAGAAAGCAAGCTTGCCCCCCGATTATAGCGGATAAATATGTTCCTTCTGCATACTCCGTTTTGAGGTCGTCATCTTTGAGGCAGCTTTCACGTGTGAGACCCAGCGTGGGCATTTCTCAGGTGCGCCAGCTGCGGTGCACTGCAAACGGCACAGTCCACCGCAGCTCCTCGGGAACCCACGCTTGGGTCCCCGCCACTATCGTGGCTGCCTCATTGACTCCTAATTCAAAACATCGTTCGCTTCAGGTCAATTATTCCTCCCGATCCTCTACCATCTCCAGGCTTGTGTTACGTATATCAAGGCACGAGACCAGAAAGTTGGCCATGTCACGCCAAAAACAAGGGTAAAGTAGCCCCGGGCTGGGGTTCATAAACGCCCGCATCTTCGCATCCAAGCCTTTATCGTCCCCAGGGACGCTCAGGAAAAGGGTGTGGAACTGTACGCGTGTCTCCGTATACGCTGGACACTCAAAAATCACGTGTGCCTCATCCTCCCGCATGCCACAAAGGCGACAGAGCCTCTGGCTGCGTGGCTCTGCCTGCGCCGTGTGGCGCCCCTTCTCTATCTGCAGTTCATGCAGCCCCATTCTAAAGCGTGCGAGTGTCGTGATCTGGGCGGCGCTGTTCAGCCCCGTCCAGAGCATTGGTGCGCCGCCACAGTCGTCTGCCATCCACCGCAAGTAAGTAAGCATCTTGAAGCGGTGTGACCATGAGTCAGGCACTGAGCGGACGACGCTGAGCTGGTGGGCGTCCTCTGGCAGCTCTGGTGTGCTGGTCTCTGATGCTAGCCAACCCGCCGCTGCTGTCTCTAGCAGGCGGGCGATGCCCCCCGCCTCCTGGCCCCACACCAGCGTGTGCCCCACTGTGCTGAGGCACTCGCTCAGCTGTGCCACCCAGCTCTCTCGCACGCCACCCGCCGCTAGCTCCCAGCTCTCCCGCTAGCTCCCAGCTCTCCCGCTAGCTCCCAGCCCCCCCCCCTCCCCTCTCTCCCCTCCCAACTGCACGTACAGTGTCAGTCACAGTGCAGCAGAGGTCAGGGCAAATCACACAGCCCTAAAAGTGTTACCGCCCGGGCAATTCTTAGTTATTGACCAGTTATCGACCGAGCTGCAGAACGGTGTGGAGGACGGTCAATATCGACTGAGCTGCAGAACGGTGTGGAGGTTAGGCGGTTCTACTAGCTGAGCTGTAGACCTTGGGATTGCATTGCTCTCCCCATAGCCTATCCCCGGGTGTGGTGGGGAAACTGACGTGCAAGCTGGCGGTGGCGCTTCAACTACGGGCGGTTGTGGACGAGCGGCGAGTGCGGCGGGCAGCCACGGTGGAGGCGGCTCTGGCGCTGGACCACGGGCCGCACGGGGGCCCCCGCGCGACCGACGCGCAGGTCTTCGCGGGGCTGCGCGGCCTGGAGGCGGCGGTGCCGACACTGTGGCGGATGCCGCTCCTCAACGCTCGCAAGGAGCCCATCTGGCGGCTGTGGGTGAGTGGTTTTCACAAGCAGGCTGCACTAGGCGTGCCCGAGTGCCCCTGCGGGTGGCGGTGCCGTGATGAGGACGGGCCGCCGGCGACGGCGTGGCGTGCGCACAGCTTCTGGGGGTGCCCGGTGGCGGAGGCGGTGGTGGTGGCGGCTGCTGCTGCCCTCCCTGCTCCTACGCCGGTCATCACGTGCTGCCAGGTGTGGCTGCTGCAGCCTCCCGCTGGGGTGCGTGCTGGTGTGTGGGCGGTGGTGGCAGCGCTCGTGGTGGACGCCATGGAGCGAGGCCGCCGCCACTTGTGGCGCATTACGTGCCCGCGTGATGGTGTGCAGCCCCCTGCTCGCTCGGTGGCGGTTGAGCGGGCGGGGGAGCTGGCGACGATGGATCTGTGGGACGCGCTGGCGTCCTTTGCTGAGGGCGGCGGGATGCCGCGCGGGTGGGCGGGTGTGGTGGGCCCGACCCACCCCTTTGTTGGAGTAGTGGACGGCGGGCTCACTCTGAACAAGACGTCCTAGATCCCTGAGAGGATGGTTTCTTTTGAGGGGAGGTGGCGCCACATGCGTGCGCTGGCGGGTTGTGATGTGGTAGCTGAGCAGAGTGCTGCGGCGGGTGTGCACAACGGCCCCGCTTCCGGTGGGTTGAGGGTGGGCTTTTTGGTCCCTTCATGGTTTTATACCTTGGGCCCGCCATCCGTTTCCTGGAGGGGTTGAGTGTGGAGCCTGCACTGTGGTGCTGCTTGCTTGGTGCCCGCCACCGCGTGTGGGTGGCGCTTCCGTGGGGCATCCCCCCTTTTTTCTGTTGGCAGGTCTTCAGGACTGCTTCCTCTAAGTCCTGCTGGAGCTTTGGAACCGAACGCGTGCCCGCCAGAGAGTGGATTGTAAAAACTCATCATCAATGCTACTGGACTCTGGGGGTCCGGTGGACGACGCGCACTACCTGGTGCGCTTCACGCCGACAGACACTCTGCCGTGGACGCCGGCACATGTGCACAGCTGGCTGGGGGCGAACGGGGTGCGCGCTGACTGGGTGGTGCAGTACCAGTGCGGGGCTGGCGGGCCGGTGCCGGTGCAGTGGCGCGGCGCTGCGCGAGGGCAGGGCCCCGCCCCCAGCCTCGCCTGGCTGTCTGCCAGGGAGCCAGGCTTTGTGGCGTCGGTGCACGGGGGCCACGCCTTTGTGTCCAAGGCCATCCGCGCGCCGCACGTGGAGTGCCGCCAACGCACCGACGCGCCGTCCTTCTGCCGGCTGCGCGTGTCGCGCCTGCCCCTCAGCATGCTGGGGCCCGCGCGCCCCGCGCGTGCCGCGGGCGCCGCGGGGGCGCCGGGTGGGCCACCGCCGGGTGGGCCGCCGCCGGGTGGGCCGCCGCCGGGTGGGACGCCGCCGGATGCGCGCGCTGCGGGGGCACCGGGGGCGCCGGGAGGGCCGCCGCCGGGTGGGCTGCCGCCGAGGCCGCCGCTGGGGGGCCAGGCCCCGTCCTATGCCGCGGCTGTCCAGGGGCTGCATGCGGGGCCTGGGGTGCAGCACCAGCTGGGCACCATCGAGGAGGGTGCGGACGATGAGGACCACGACTCGTACGGTCACGGTGCCGGTGACGGTGATGACGATGAGGACGGTGCCGGGCCTGGCGGTGGTGGTTCTGCTGAGGCTGCTATTGCGGCTGCTGCTGCTGCTGCTGCGGCGGCGGCAGGCCCCTCGGACGAGCGTGCGGCCAACTTAGTGCTCCGCGCGCGTGCGCTCGCAGCAGAGCGCCAGAAGAGAGTGCAAGTGGACCAGCTCCTTGCGGAGAGGCACGCCTTCGAGGACCGGCAGAAGGCTACAGCAGCTGCGGCAGCTGTGGGTGCAGCTGCGCCAGCTGTGGGCAAGGAGGCCCTGCAGGCCGACCGTGACCGTGAGGAGCGCATGCTCGACGCCACCCAGTCGGCTGGGCGCAAGCGTGCGGGGGGTGATGAGGAGCTTGATGCCGCTGACGATGCCCCGCTCGGCACCCCCGTGGGCCTCCGCCAGCCTGAGCCGCGACGCGGCGAGGCGGCGCCTGAGGCGGCAGAGGACGGCGAGGAGGGGCGGCGCATGGCACGCCGTAGGACTGGTGGTGATGAGGGTGGTGTCGCCATGCCTGCTGCTGCTCCGGCCGCGGCGGGTGGGGGCGCGGGGGCTGCAGAAGCTGTTGGTGGTGGGGGAGCTGGAGGAGCGGGTGCGGGTGGAGGGGGCGGGCAGACGCAGGCCCTGGCCACTACTGGGGGGGCCACTGGTCGTGGAGAGGATGGTGGTGGATGGGTCCGCGGCAAGGTTCATGCCTTTGCGTACGCGCGGGGCGGACCGTGCATTGGGCCCGTCGACAACCCCGGGATCACCAGCGGACTCAGGGACGCCATCCACTGCGGGAGCTTCCCGACAGCCGACGCAGCGAAGGAGTGGATCATGGACATCCTCAACGGATACACTGTCCAGACCCCCGTCGTGAGCAAGCGGGGCGGGCATCACGACTGGCCGATGGACCATGTCAGAAACATCCTCAATGCGGCGGGCTGCCCCGTGATGCCGGCGCTGCCGGACGACTGGCGCCTGGGTAACCCCCTGCCAGATGGCCACCCGTTCATCGTGCACGGATGACGCCACCTGCTGGACAGCCTGCGCGCGGAGGCCGTTTTGCCCCCGGCCTCCGGGTGGGCACGCACAACGTGCGCGGCCTGCGAGAGGGGCCCAAGCTGGTGGATCTCATGCGAGTCTGGGCGCACGACCGCCGCCTCGATGTGGTGTGCCTCCAGGAGGTGCATATTGCAGCTGATGACGTCGCGAGGATGGATGGCGTCGACCGGTACGCGTCCGGCTGTGCCTACCACCTGGGGACTGAGTCCTACACCTTCTTCTGGGGGGGCGGCGCGGGGACCTTGGCTGGTGTCGCCATCCTCGTGCGGTCGGACCTCGTGGCAGTGCTCCAACCGTTCGTCCAGGCGGATGGCGACGGCCGGCTGATGGTGATGGATATCACGTGGGGTGGTGGGGGCGCGGGTGGTGGGGGTGGGGGTGGGGGAGCTGGAGGTGGGGGAGCTGGGCGGCTGCGCCTCGTCAACGCGTACCTTCCGGCCTCGCAGCCGAACCGGCCAGCAGTGCAGGCGGCGTTCATCGAGGAGCGCATCCGACCGCTTGCTGCTGGCCATACACACCTCGTGCTCGCAGGCGATTTCAACTTTGTCGAGAGCCCACGTGACCGCGCCCGCTCTGCGGGGCCCCTCGAGTGGCGCGACTGCGCCCCGGCGGCGGCGATGGCAGCGCTGGTGGAGGACTCCCCGCTCCGTGACGCGTACCGCCTCGTCCACCCCATGCAGAGGGGGTACACCTTCAGTGCGTATAATGCACAGGCGCGGCTCGACCGCCTCTACGTGTCGACGGCCCTCGTGCCACGCGTCCTCGGGTGCGACGCGGGGGAGTCGGGCGGGTCGGATCACCGCGTTGTGGCAATGCACCTCTCCCCCCTAGTGCCAGAGGCGCGCGGGCCGGGGCGGCCGCGTGTGCGAGCCCATTTCTGGGCTGATCGTGACCTGGCCGATGGGTTCAGGGCATGGTTTGGTCGGGAGGCAGCGGGGGCACCCACCCATGGCCACACGGAGCTTATGCGGTGGTGGCAGGCTTTCAAGCCGCGCCTGGCTTGCGAGGCCCGCCGCCTCGACTGCGACCTGGGTCGGCGTCGAGATGCTGTGTCGGTGGAGGTGGCCCGGCTGCGTGCAGACCTGAAACGAGCGCGCGCGGCCGTTGAGGCGGGGCGCGATGGGCTGGCGGAGCTCGCCGGGCTCTATACGCTGCAGCGGCGCCTGGACGCGGCGGTGCGGCGGTACGCTCCAGCCCCGCCTCTCATGTGTGCGGCCGGGAGAGCGCGTTGCCGGGGGCATGGCGGCAGCCTTCCGCAAGCCAGCGACGGCACGGCGCGTCGCCGCCCTCAGAGATGCGCGAGGCATCCTCGTCACTGACGGCATGGGAATGGCTGACATCATGGCTGATGCTGTGGCGGCGGTCTCTCGGCCGCCACCGCCATCCCCCGCTGATCGGGAGGCTGTGCTGGGGGCGGTGCGTACGCACTCGCCGCGCGTGCCGCAGGCGGTGGCGGACGCAGCGGGCGCGCCTGTTGTCACGCCCGCCGAGGTGCGGGCGGCGGCCACTCACTCCAAGCCTGGCACCGCCCCAGGCCCGGATGGCATCCCAGTGGATGTGTGGCGGAAGCTGGGAGAGCCAGCCTTTGTGCTTCTGGCGGCAGTTTTCACCGCAGTGGGCGCTGCGGGTGAGACGCCGCCTGGGTTTCTCGATGGCGTTGTCGCCTCCATCTACAAGGCCAAAGATGCAGCGGATGCGGCAAACTACCGCCCACTCACCATGCTGGGCTCTGACTACCGCATCCTCGCCAAGGTGCTGGCGACGCGGTGGACGCCGCTGCTCGCTGCGGTGGTGGGGCCGGAACAGACTGCGTTCCTCGCTGGCCGCCGCATCTCGGACAATATCTGCCTCACGCAGATGCTGCCTGGCCTGTTAGCTGCCAACGCGGCAGAGGGCGTGGGGCCGACGGGTGCAGCGCTGGCGCTGCTCGACTTCCGCAAGGCGTACGACACCATCGACCGTGGCTGCCTCCTTGCGGTCATGGAGGCGGTGGGCGTCGGTGACGGTGTGCTGGCATGGACCCGCACCATCCTCACGCACACGTACGCGTCGGCCGAGGTCAACGGGTTCATCTCTGAGCCGCGCCAGTATGCGGCGGGCGTGCGCCAGGGCTGCCCCGCTGCGCCAGCCCTCTTCCTGTTCCTGGGGCATGCGCTCGCGTGCTTCCTGCGCACCTGCCCGGCGGTGGGGGTCGAGGTCGTGCCTGGCTGCAGAGTGACCTGCCCCCAGTACGCTGACGACTGCATGCCCCTCCTCCGGTCGTGTGCGCCGGCTGACGTCGCTGCGCTGGTGGAGGCGATGGCGGTGTTTGGCCGAGCGACGGGCCTCGTCCTAAACCTCGGCAAGTGCGGCATCCTGCCCCTGGGTTCGGCGGGGGAGGGCTTGCTGGCGGGTGCAGAGGTGGCTGGGCTGCGCGTGCTGGACGCGGGCGTGTCGCTGGGCGTGCCCGTTTCTGCCGGCCTGCCGCCCCCGGAGGCCGTCACCGGGGTGTGCCGTGAGAGGCTTGCGGCCGCGTACACCAAGCTCGCGCGCTTCCCAATGTCTGTCTTTGGCAGGGGGCACGCGGCGGCGACGTACGGGGTCTCCCGCATCCTGTTCCGGGCGGTGCACTGTGGCATGACTCCGGAGGCAGAGAGGCTGCTCTCCCGGTGGACGGCTACTCTGGTGGACAGGAGCGTGGGGCCGGACCCACCGGCAGCGCTGCCGCGGTGGGCCTCTTCGGTGCCAGGCGCGCCCGCTGCGATGCTTCTGGGGCGGCCGGCGCACGGTGGTTTTGGGGCGCCGGCGTGGCGGGAGATTGTGCACGCGCAGTGGGCCGTCCACCTCGCGTGCCTGTTTGGGGCGTGGGCGGCTGGCGCCCCCCATCTCCTGCTGTCGGCCCCACGGGCCGGCGATGGTGGCGAGGCTGGTGGCGGCGACGGCGGCGGAGGTGGCGGCAGCGGGGGCGACGGAGGTGGCAGGGGGGCACAGCCGGAACAGCAGCCCGCGCCCCCGGCTCAGCCGGCATGGGAGCCGCTCATGGTGGAGGCGGTGCACCGCCTCTGCCCGGGGGCCCACCCGAGCCTTTTTGTGCTTATGGCGGGCCTCGCGCCTGGGCCAGGCACTCTGCCAAGCGGCCTCGTTGGTGAGTGCGTAGAACCGGCTGTGAGCGCGGCGCTGCTGGCTGGGCCGATGCGGCGCATGCTCAATGGGGTGCAGGCCCTGGGGCCAGTGGCGCGCATCCTGGGACGCGTGCAAACAGCTGAGCTGTGGGGGGCGGAGGCGCCGCTCTGGGCAAATCCCCTCCTCCAGCTGGAGCTGCCGGCTGCGCAGCGGACGGTACAGTGGCGGGAGCCCACTGGGGATGCGGCAGGGCATGCGCTCTTCAGCTCGACCGGTGCGACCTGCTGGCGGGTGGACGGCCTCGCCCGCGTGCGCGACGCCCTCCCCGGCATGCGGACGGTCACAGACCTGTGTGCGCTGTGGGCGTGGCTCGCTGCTGTCGACATGGTGCGCAGCACACGCACGGTCGACCACGCATGCCTGGCGGTGTACGCTGCCGCGGATCCGGAATGCGCGCCGCTCGTGCTGGGGCAGTTTTGCGCAGCTCTGGCGTGCGGCGCCTACGACGGGGGCAGTGTCTGGAGGGCAGTCCTGTGCCGCGCCCTTTTCCCAGGGGTGCCGCCGCCAGTGCTGGGGGATGGGCCAGATCTGCTGTGCGTGCAGCGCACGCTCGACCCCCTGTTCACGGCAGTGGCGGTCGCGCTCGCGGCAGTGCCCTCAGCCTGGGTCGAGGCGGCAGCTGGTGGAGCTGCCCTCACTCTGCTCCGGCCGCTCCGTCGCTTTCAGCCCCTCCCTCGCGCGGGCGAGCGCGCTGCTGTGGTGGAGATCCTGCGGCTGGTCGGGTGGCAGCTGCCGAGTGTCATCACGCCGGCTGGATGGCAGCGTGGGCGGCCTGGCCTCCGATCCGCAACTGCCAAACATGCTCCCCTGCCTGCGGGGGGCGGGGCCGCGGACGAGCCCCGGTGGGTTGGGTTTGCGCACGGCCCGGGCGTGGTCGGGCAGCTGACGTGCAAGCTAGCGGTGGCGCTTCAACTGCGGGCGGTTGTGGACGAGCGGCGAGTGCGGCGGGCAGCCACGGTGGAGGCGGCTCTGGCGCTTGACTGCGGGATGCGCGGAGGCCCCCGTGCAACCGACGCTCAGGTCTGCGCGGGGCTGCGCACCCTGGAGGCGGCGGTGCCAGGGCTGTGGCGGCTGCCGCTCCTCAGCGCCTGCAAGGAGCCCATCTGGCGGCTGTGGGTGAGTGGCTTTCACAAGCAGGCTGCGCTTGGAGTGCCCGAGTGCCCGTGCGGGTGGCGGTGCCGTGAGGAGGACGGGCCGCCGGCGACGGCGTGGCGTGCGCACTGCTTCTGGGGATGCGCGGTGGCGGAGGCGGTGGTGGTGGCGGTTGCTGCTGCCCTCCCTGCTCCTACGCCGGTCATCACGTGCTGCCAGGTGTGGCTGCTGCAGCCTCCCGCTGGGGTGCGTGCTGGTGTGTGGGCTGTGGTGGCAGCGCTCGTGGTGGACGCTATGGAGCGCGGATGCCGCCACCTGTGGCGCATCACGCGTCCGCGTGATGGTGTGCTGCCCCCTGATCGCACGGTGTCGGTTGAGCGGGCGGGGGCGCTGGCGACGATGGACCTTTGGAACGCGCTGGCGTCCTTTGCTGAGGGCGGCGTGATGCCGCGAGGTTGGGCGGGTGTGGTGGGCCCGACCCACCCCTATGTTGGAGTGGTGGACGGCAAGCTCATTCTGAACAAGGCGTCCTAGATCCCTGAGGGGACGAGTTATGTGAGGGGAGGTAGCGCCGCACGCGTGCGCTGGCGGGATGAGTTGTGGCTGCTGGGTAGAGTGCTGTGGTGGGTGTGCGCACCTGCTCCGCTTCCAGTGTTTTGAGGGTGGGCTTTTTTTTGGTCCCTTTATGGTTTTATACCTTGGGCCCGCCCTTCATCCACTGGAGGGGTTGAGTGTGGAGCCTGCACTGTGGTGCTGCTTGCTTGGCGCCCGCCGCCGTGTGTGGATGGCGTTGCCGTGGGGCACCCCCCCTTTTTCTGTTGGCAGGTCTTCAGGACTGCTTCATCTAAGTCCCACTGGAGCTTTGGAACCGCACGTGTGACCGCCAGAAGTGGATTGTAACGAACTCATCATCATCATCATCACCTATCCACTCCAAACCCTAAGCCCTAAACCCTAAATCGTAAACGCTTAACCCTAAATCGTGAACCCAGTTACTAGCCGGTGTCCGTTTGTGGACTGACCTTGCTGCATCTCTCCAAGGCGGGGGAGGGGGGGCGCTTGATGGACACGACCTCCGTGGATGAAGGCACAGCGCACCAAACGCATGGACCGCCAAACCACCCACCGCGGGCGGCTGAGCTGCTGCGCAAGGAGTCTAGGTCACACAGCGCGGTGCCGCTGTGCGCGCTGGAGGACGAGCAGCAGCAGCGAGCAGGTGCAGTGCAACAGATGCACAAGCCCCCCGCTATATGGCGGCTCCTATCCCCCCACGCGCCTGCATGCATGCAAAAAACACGTGCCCATCACTATAAAGGAGGCATGCACGTCGCCTGGCATGCACGTCGGCCTCCGTTCTGCTGCCGTGTGTGTCTGGATGACTCAGCAACAAATTCCTCCGAATTCCTCCAGAAACCTTTTTGTACTTCATTTTCGTATTTTGTAATGTAAAGAGAGGCCTGTAAAGAGGTTGTAATCAATCTCACCTCTTTACAATCTTCAGCCGAATCCAACGCTGCATCTGGTGCAATCAGGTGTTGCGCTGGCTGTCCCATCTGATGCGGAGGATGCACCCCCGTGCCACCGCGCCACCCCCTCTCCAGTCCCTGGCATCGAGGAGGCGCTGTGCGAAGATTTGCTGCGGGAGGTGCTGAGCTGGCTGGACCCGTTCCACGGAGGTGTGACCCTGATATCAAAACGCTGGTCCAGCCTCGCGCCAGAGACCTGGCGCCGCCGCGCGCCGCGCCAGCTGCTCGCGCTCGCAAAGCACCTTGGACAGTGCCCACAGCTGGCAGCGGTACATGTGCAGAAGATGCAGGACGGGAGCACAACAACGCAGCCCACTCCAACCAGCCAGCCAGCTGACGAGCTCGCAGAGCCGCTGCCCTCGACCTCTCCGCAACAGACGCAGCTGCTGGCCACCGTGTACTCCACCAACTTGCTCGACAACCCCTCGTTCCTGGAGCGTGCGAACAGCAAGGGCATCTGGGTGTGTGCGTGCACGCCGCAAACACCCGCACGACTCCACACGCACGCACGGACGCACACACACACACACACACACACACACACACACACAAGCACACACACACACACACACACACGCACACACACACACACACCTGCCAGTCACCTGCCTGACTGGCTGACAGAACGCCCCCCCATCCCTCCCTCATCAACCCCCTCCTTCGCCCCCCCCCCCCCCCACACACGCATACACTACCCCCCTCGCACCCCCTGCCGCACCCCCCCCTGAAACCCTAAAACCCTAAAACCTAAACGCTAAACCCTAAAACCCTTAACCCTAAAACTTCAACCCTAAACCTAAAACCCTAAACCCTAAAACCCTAAAACTCTAACCCCCTAAAACCCTAAAACCCCAAACCCTGAACCCCTGCACGCAGCATCTTGCGCGCCACACCGCACGCCCCACGTGGGAGTACCCTCTCCTCGACGACCCCCTGCCCCCCTCGGGCACCCCGCGTGTGCCGCGTCACCGCGCGGCCCCGCACCCCGCACTCCGCCGCACGGTGACCGACACGCTGGCATCTTCAGCTGTAACAGAGGGGGAGGCAGCGGAGGAGGGGGAGGGGGCGGGGGCGGGAGGCGGCAGCAGCGGCAGCGGCAGCGGCGGGGGCGCATGCAGCCTCAGTGGTGGCGGCGGCACGCTCAGCTTGCCGTGCCCGCAGCCAAGGCCGCGCGCCGGCAGTGGGGCTGGCGGCCCCCTTGAGATCCTCCTGCCATTCCATCAGCACCACCTCGAGCGTGCGCGCCCGCCGCGCCTGCCCCTGCTCACCGACGCCGTCGCCGCGTCCGCGGCGTCCACGGCAGCGGCGTGGCCATCGTGTGCTGTGCGCCCGCTGCTTCCGGGTCCACCGTACTGCATGCCTGGCAGGGCACCTGCCGGGAAGCTGCCGCCGTTTGGAACCGGGTGGGTGGAGGGTATGATTCAGCAGCTAGGCGAAACTAGTGGCACTCGTTCTGATTGGAAGACTTTTTC
>VFSX01000245.1:27500-57500 GCA_016618255.1 Chlamydomonas sp. UWO 241 | reverse complement strand
CGCATAACCGTGGCGCATAACCATGGCGCATTAACTTCTACCTGGCTGATTTCACTCATGCGACCCCTGACCCAACCGTTAACCGCCCCCCACCCCCCCAGCCCCCCGCTCCCCCCCCACACACCACCACCCTGGTTGTCGCAGACATCTCGCGCCATGCACCGCGCGTGTCCCTCATCCTGCCGCCACCGGGCGCGCAGCTCGGCGCCCCCGCAGCCGCCGCAGCCGCCGCTGGCGCGCCTACCGCGCCCACTGCTGCAGGCTCCGCCGACTGCACGCAACAGCAGTCGCCAGCTCCTCGCGGCGCGCAGGTGTGTGCGGCTGAGGCGTGTCGCGCATGCGTGCGGCACAGGCGTGTGGCACAGGCGTGGGGCACAGGCGTGGGGCACAGGCGTGGGGCGCAGGCGTGGGGCACAGGCGTGGGGCACAGGCGTGTAGCGGGGACGGGCACTGCACTCACGTCTGGTGGCAACGACGACGTCTCTCTCTCTCTCTCTCTCTCTTTCCCTCTTTCTCTTTCTCTCTCTTTCTCTCTTTGTCTCTCTCTCTCTCTATCTCTCTCTCTCTCTCTCTCTCTGGGAGCAGGGGGGGAGGGAGGGCTCTCGACAGCTTCAGCAAGGGGCTCATGTGCTCGTACGCACCCCCCGCCCGCCCGCCCACCCAGTTACTTCATTCACAGTACTCGGCAGTCCAGCAAACACACACACACACACACACACACACACACACACACACACAAACACACACACAACAAACCAACCAAAACACCCACACACACATACCACGCAGGTGTTGCACTCACACACACCCAACAAACCAACCAAAACACACACGCACACACACATGTGCACACACACCTAAACCGGGTTCCCTAAACCCAAATCATGCCCGCACACGCACACACGCAGGTCCTGCGATCAGCCGGCAGCGTGCTCGCTGTCACGCCGCCGTGGGCCGCACCGTCGGGCGCGTGGCGCCAGCTCCGCTTCACACTCCCACTCAAAGCTGACGAGGCGGCGGCCACGCGCTTTGTGGCGCTGTCTCTAAGGGGGCGGCCCGCTGCCTCGCCCGCACCTGGGGGGGTACGCGGCAGCGCAGGCGCGAGCGCGGGCGTATGTGCGGGCGTGGGGGGACGGCACGACGGACCCAAGTTTGCGCTCGCAGATGTGCGGTTCCTGGGGGAAGACGAGGCGGGCGCGTGGGACAACACGCGCGAGTGGGTGTGAGGCGGGGGGGTGGGGGGGCTCCCTTCCTCCCTCGCTCAGTAAAAGAAACACCTGCCACGCACGCACGCTCAGAGGGGCGCTCCGTTGGCTTCCCACCCCACCTCACCATGTGTGATCGGCCGCGGCACACATGCCTCGCTGCTGGTGCTGCCACACCCGCCGCCCACCCTTTGTACCATCACAACAAAACTGTGCCACTAGATGGCGCCACACGCGTGCCCACTGTGTGGCCGTGATCTGCGCCTGTGATCTGTGCCTGTGACGTAACCCTGTGACCGGTTACCACTTAATATGGGCGATACGGCCCCAGGGGCCCAAGCAAAGCTAATCCACCACACGCGCGCGATGCATATGCCGCGACAAGCCCAGGCGCGATGGCGTAAAGAGTTATAGGGCGAGACCAGACACCACTGGTACACGACCCGAGAGATGGGATGTACCTAGAATTGTGCACAATTTTGAGCTAATTTCTAGTGCCTATTGTTTTGAGCGCCAGCGCGCGTGGCGCGCGCATGTGATTTGAACACATCACCATCCACACACTTATATTTTATATCCCTTGAAATTGTGTCTCTAAAGTGACTTGCTGGCGCATTTTGACATGCCAGACAGGGAGAGAGAGAGATGAACAGGTGGATCCGACTGTAAAATCCATGATGATGGTATAGGCCAGGAGCCCTGGGGCCGCTGGGCCGTGTGTATACAATCTGCATTCTCCAGCAAGGGATAAACTACCGCACGACCTGTAACGCCTCCGCTGTCGGCGACACCCCTCTTCTTCCCCCCGCCCCCCCCCCCTGCGCTGGCCCATCACCGCCCCCCTCGGCGTCATTGCCCTTGTCATCAACGCCGCCCTCTGCATAATCGACGCTGTCACCCTCCGCACCATCACCGCTGCTGCTGCTGCTGCCCTCGGCATCGCGGCTGGGCCGCGCCCGCATGCGCGCCCTCAGCGCGTCCACGGCGCCGCCCGCGAGCGCGTGCCACTTCTCTGCGTCCGCTCCGTGCCGCTGAGCTGCGCCACCACCAACACCACTGCTGCCGCCGCCACCTGTTGTTGCCACCCCACCGCCGCCAGCATCAGCAGCACGCTCGCGCTCTATGTCCTCCAGCATCCGCGCCGCGCGCGCCTGCTCCGGGCCCAGCATGTCACGCTCAAAGGAGAGCGACGGCGCGCGCGCCATGCGCAGCCGCATGGCGAGGGCCGCCTGCGTTCGGTGTGCGGGTCGGCCAGCAGCAGGGGTGGATGAGCGTGTGTGTCGCCCACGAGCGTGGGGGCTGTCGACCAGAGCCTGGGCGTGCGGGCAAAGATTGGGCGTGCGTACCATCCAGCCTGCCGTACATCAGCCAGGGTTGGGGGTCTTATACAGAGGTATATGTAGTGGCTGGGTGTGCGCGTGAGCGTCCCACCCCACGCACCTGCAGGCGCGGTGCCAAGCGCTCGAGTCGCTGCGCGCACGCGTCCGCCTTGTTCGGGTAGCACTCCCACAGCACGGACAGCATGCGGCGGTCGGGTGAGAGGCGCGCGCGGTGGATGCACAGGCCAAACGGGTCGACGAGCGCGTCCCTGAACGACGCGTTGCTCGACAGCGTATCGCTCAGGATGGCTTCCATGCGTGACGACAGGCGGCGCTGCCCCTCGGACTGCGGCGCAGCGTACGCTTCGGGCGGCGTTCGGTAGTACTCGTCCGAAGGCCCCTGCTGGCTCAGGCGGCGCGGGCTGTGTGATCCGTCGGTGCTGCTTGCATGGCGTGCGTGCGCGAGCCGCGCATCATGCGGCTGCTGCGCCCACCAGCTGCTCGGCGCCGACGTCGAGGCCAGTAGCGAGGTAACCGCCCGGCTCACGCTGCTGGCACACTGCCATGCCACGAGCATGTGGGAGCTGGGCTGCATGGCAGCTGTTCATGCAGCAGGGATGGGGATGGCACCACTCCTGGGCGTGTCCAGCTGTGCAGGCCCCTCCAACTGGCATGGAACGCTTCCCACACCAAGCAATGGACAGCTTGAGTCACCAGCGGCCTCTTGTGCAAATTGTGTGGGCCATCAGTGGCCGTTTTGTGCGAAGTGTGTTTGCATCGATGCGGGCACAATGTTCGGCTGAACGCTCTACTGCTGAGGCCCTAGAGACAAGCAATCCGGGTAGTGGGTACAAAAGGTGTACGTGATTGGTGTTGCCGACTACAAACCCATCAGCAGCAGACACGTCGACACAACTAGCAGGGTCAGGAGTGTGTTCGAGGTGTCTGCTGACGGCCCTAGCGCCAGCCGCAGGGGCCGCAAGGGCGGGACCGCGGCCCCCGTTTTTGAGTGGCCTTGAGGCGGGCTCACATCCAGACGTGCAGCACCCATGAACAGGTGATACACTGTACCAAACCCACTCGTGGCCAGCGATGGGGTGCACGTCATCGCGCGCGGCCCGCCATTACCTGCATGGATGCCCCATGTGCATGGGCCTTGCCCCTCGCGCAACGCCCACATGCCCCAATCAACCCACACGGCTCCCCCATGCACGCACCCCTCCAGGTACAAGGTGGTGAAGCAGCTGGGCGACGGCACGTATGGCACGGTGCGTCCTCGCGTGTGCGTGTGCACCATGGGCGATGGCACGGTGTGCGTGCGCGTGCATCATCGCGTGTGTGGGTGTGCTCCTTCACGTGTGCATGTGCATCCATGCGCTCCCATCTATCGCAGGTGTGGAAGGCCATCAGCAGGCAAACTAACGAGGTGGTGAGTCGCCTGGGTGCACGGGTGCCGCAGACAGTACTGCCGCGCGCGTGTGCCATCGTGGCATATGCCAACGCTGGTGGCACGCGTGTATGTGCATGAGCCGCGGGTGCTGTCGCCCCCGGACACAGTGCCTCGCTGTCGTGGACACAGCCACACACGCTGGCGTCCCATGCTGCTACGCACGCACACACACACACACACACACACACACGCACACAGACGCACACACACACACACGCACACTCATACAAACGGCCACACGCCCCCTCCCACCCACCCACGCCAGGTCGCAATCAAGAAAATGAAGCAGAAGGTGGGTGGGTGCTGGTGCGTGCGTGCGTGTGCTTGTGTGCATTTGTTTGTGTTTGTGTTTGTGTTTGTGTGTGTGTGTGTGTGTGTGTGTGTGTGGAGCTCATTAGAGGCAACCAGCACCACGTGGGTGGCTCATTGGCACCCGACTGCTGCTGCCAAACCCTGTTGCCCGTATCACCCCTCCCCTGCTGCTCCCCTGCGTTGGGTCGTCCCTTGACACTTTCCCCCCGTCGCCTCTGCGCTCAAAGGATGGATTGGCTTGCGATTCCCTGTTGTTTCCAGGGGCCGCCATGGCTCCGGCCGTGCCTTTGGGAGTCTCCTTTCCACCGCCAGGGTCTCCTGTTTCCTCGGTGCTGCCGTGTTGCTGTCGCTGAGGGGTCGGCGTGACTGCGTTGCTTTGGTGTGACGGTGGTCTCTGAACAAATATAAGTTACGGGTTTATATACACAGGTTTTAAAATAGGGTTAAGGTTTTTAACCCTAAACCCGTATATGCCCTTGAGGTTTAGGTTTTAAACCCTAAACCCTTTTACCCTAAAACCCTGAACCCTTATACGCAGTTCTACAGCTGGGACGAGTGCATGGCGCTGCGCGAGGTCAAGTCGCTGCGCAAGCTCAACCACCCGTGCATTGTGAAGCTGAAAGAGGTGATCCGGGAGCACGACGAGCTCTTCTTCGTGTTTGAGTTCATGGACGAAAACCTCTACCAGGTGGGTTGCTCATTAAATACACAGTGATCACAAAGACAGGCCAACCTCCCTACCATATTCCCAACGGCCGAGGCGGCGCCTGAGGCGACGCTCCACGCGCGACCTCCGACTGCCTCAGGCGCCCACCTCTCTTTGAGGCGCACCCCCGACCGTTTCAGGCCTTGACTTGCGTGCCTCAGACATTGGCGCCGTGCTAGGGCTGTTGCGTAGCTTCCGTCAGAGGAGTGACGCGGAAAGCCTGGGCTCTGGGGGGCAGCTCGGCGCCCGCGATGCGGCGTATGGAGACCACGACTTACCGTACAGGGCCTGAGCCTTCGCGGGGGGGTCGAAAATTTATTGTTTAATCGCTGCGCGGGGGGCGTTTTCGACGATTTTAGTTGATTTTACGCCCAAAATCACATTTTTTGCGAAATTTTCATCGTTTCCAGCTTTGGGGGCGTCCAAAACAATACTTATTCGCAGAGGCTCAGGCTCTGTACGGTATACGCCACTAAAGGCGTCCAACAAGACTAAAAAACGACTAGGGCCACAACTGTGCAGGGGCGGTGTACCAACCGGCCACCCGCTTTGTACCCTTTGCCTGAACCCTCCAAAACAAAGTGCCATGAATGCATGCCTGTGGTGCAACTTCTGCTGCTGCTGCTGCTGCTGCACCGCCAACGGGTCTCCAACGGCCGCGACAAGTCCTTCCCCGATTCGCGCGCTCGTACAAACAGTCGAGCCCTGCCAGCGCCAACTTGAATAAAACCCACGTCACCCTGTACCAACACTAACCCTGTGCCACAAAAAGTCTCCAAGGACCGCGACAATTCCTTCCCCGATTCACGCGCTCGTACAAACAGTCGAGCCCTGCCAGCGCGAACTTGAACAAACCCCACGTCGCCCTCTGCCAACACTCAATCTGTGCCACAACAGGTCTCCAAGGACCGCGACAAGTTCTTCCCCGAGTCGCGCGTGCGCTCGTACATGTACCAGGTGAGCACGTTGCCGTTGCAGTCAGACGCCCGCCCGCCTGATGCCGCATGCATGCCTGCAGTGAGACGGCCGGTGCATGCCTGGTGCCAGATGCATGATGCATGCCTGCAGTGAGACGCCTGATGCATGCCTGGTGCCTGATGCCGCATGCATGCCTGCAGTGAGACACCTGGTGCATGCCTGGTGCCTGATGCATTATGCATGCATGCAGTCAGACGCCTGATGCATGCCTGCACTCAGACGCCTGGTGCCTGCCTGATGCCTGATGCTTGATGCCTGATGCTCCCGCATGCAAGCCCAAGGGGCTCGCATGCAACCCAACAGCAGCGCAATCTCTCCCACTACAAGACCCATTGTAAGTCCAGACTCTGCTGTGTGTGTCTGTCTGGCCCAGATCCTGCAAGGCATCGCGTACTGCCACAAGCACGGGTTCTTCCACAGGGACATGAAGCCGGAGGTAGGTGGAGTGTCCGCTGGGAGGGGTTGCTTCAGGGTCGAGTATGGTGCCTGGATTGCGGTGCTGCAAGCTTGGCGCCCGGGCACATCGAGCGGGTGGCGCTACTGTGCGCTACTGTAGTAGCTTAAGCCTTTGGTGGGCCTCGTGCCTGCTGTCTCATAGTTCAGTTGGGGCTTTGGAACTGTTACAGTTACAGTTACAACGGCTTTCCAGCAAAGACTACCTCTAGTCCTAGTACCACCGCCTAGACCCAAGTCCAGTTCTGGCCCTAACAATTACTTGTGAGGGGCGGTAGCCACCAGCCGGCTGCCTGCCAACGTGTAGTCCCAGAGCAAAAAGGAGAGCTATTGTGCGACGCCTCCAAAATAGGTCCTAACTGCTTCTAGGGGATAGGGGGTCAAGTGGCGCTTGCCAATCTACTTGACCGCCGTGGTGGAGGGGCCGGCGCCTGAGGGGCAGCCGGACCGTACACCACGGCTCCCCACCCGACCCTATCCTGAGCACGCTCAAACGCCGTGTCCGAAAAAGTCTTCCAATCAGAACGAGTGCCACTAGTTTCGCCTAGCTGCTGAATCAGTAGCTTAAGAAAATAGTGTCGGGAGGAGGCTGGAGGCCGGCCTTGCTGCCGAGCCACATCCATTGTGCAGTCAAAAGTACGAGGAAGACGAGAAGCCGGCATGCGCATCACATGGCCTAGCCACTGCATTGATCGCTTTGCCACAAGGCTCTCAATTGGCTCAGTGTCGCACGCCTGCCGAATATAAGTTAATCTGTGCCGGTCGACCAGGCGCACACCCAGAATGCGACGAAGGCAGTTAGAGTGGGCAACCTCCAATCGAGTCAGTTGTGTTTTAGTAGGGGCCCATGTTTCGCAGCCGTACAGAAAGTGGGGCAGCACGAAAGTGTTGTAAACCCGCATCTTAGACTGCACTTGCATCTTCTTGCTGGCCCAAATCTGATCAAAAGACGCAAACACGCCCAGCGCGCGACCGACTCGCACACCGATCTCCTTTTCCACACCACAACTCTGGGTTATCCAACTCCCGAGATACTTAAATGCAGAGACGGTCTTCACTTCACCACCAGTCAGCGCAAACGTGGGCAGATCAGCGTCAAAATCTGCTGGCAAAATCATCACTTCTGTCTTGGCGGCGTTGATTTGCATGCCAAAGCTAGAGGACACTTTGTCAAGGATTTTCAGCATAAGCGCCAACTGAGCTGGGTCATGCGAGAACAAACATAAATCGTCGGCATACATCAGCATTACTGTACGCTCAACCGACGACGACAACACAGAGCCGCCGGCTCGGGTCACGACTGACACGCCAGCCCCCTCTGGCATCATGTCTAGCGCCTTTTTCACTATGTGGTCAATAAAAACATTGAACAACACAGGAGCAATGACGCACCCCTGTCGCACACCAGACGACACGGGGAATTCGTGCCCGATTTTCCCAGCCAGCCGCACGGCAGCTGCTGTGTTGGTGTGAAGATCCTCCAACAGATCAATAATGTGCGGATGAACACTATATAATCTAAGGACTCTCCACAGTGCCGCACGGTTTATGCAATCGTAAGCTTTAGAATAGTCGACAAATGCCACAGCCATGCATTGTTTGTACTCGGCATGTGCCGCGCTCAGCGAGCGCAGAGTAAAAAATCGCATCAACAGTGCCTCTGCTTTTTCTGAAACCACACTGAGCCTCATGCAACTGACCATCAACCTGCGTGGAGACGCGGTGCAGAAGTATGGCAGCGTACACTTTCCCGGCAATAGAGAGAAGGCTTATACCGCGGTAGTTACCAGGGGAGTCACGCGGACCCTTCCCCTTATATAACGGTGTGATAATAGCAGTTTTCCATTCCCTCGGGGCTCTCCCCGACCGCCATACGGCGATGATGACCCGGTGGAGCCATGCGATGGCAGGTGGGCACCGCAACAGCATGGCGTCCAGCTGGTCACCGCCCGGAGCGGCGGCCGAGCGCAACGCTCGCACACACGCCTCCGTCTCAGCCAGGTCAGGGGGGCGCCCGTGCGCCTCGTCCACCTCTGTGGCGCGTGTGAGCTCAAACGCCGCTACATCGTTCTCCAGCTGGTTCAGGGTCTCGTCGCTGAGCTTGGTTTCCCCGCCATATAGCTTGTCGAATGACTCTGTCATGGCCTTCAGCACCCCGTCTGGACCGCTGTGCAGCGCGCCCGAGACGTCCCGCATGGCAGGTGGGATCTGATGGCTGCGGCTGCGGCCCGCCAGCCTGTCGCACGCGCGCGCAAACTGGCGCAGATTCTTCTTGCGTAGCATGTCTTGCGCCTCCGCCACCTGCTGGCCGATCCACCTCTCCCTGTCTCTCTGCACAGCTGCGTCGGCCGCGCGGTTGGCGCGGTTGCGCTCTTGTTTGGCAGCAGCAGACTTGCTCCTGAGCCATGCCGTGTGCGCGCGCTGCCGGGCGTCCATGAGCCGGAGGGTGCGCTGCGACAGAGTGAACTGCCAGCCGCGCCGCCGGCGGCTGCCGCGTGGAGCGAGGTGGTTGGTGGCCACCTCGTGAATGGCAGCAGTCATCGCGTCGTACTCCGCCTGGGCATCAGCGCCCTCGGGCGGCACGGCCTCCAGCAGCCCAAAGCGATCGGACAGCTGGAGGTTGAACTCACGACGGACAGCCGGGCGCCGCAGTTGTGAAGAGTCCCATGCGCGCCGCTGAGAGCCGCCTGCATGGCGGGAGGCTCGCATGCGGAGGCGCATGGACAGTACCACCATGCAGTGATCGCTGTCCCAGGTTGGGCTCCTACGCACCCTACAGTCTGTCACCGCATGCATGCGGCGGCGCGCAACCAGGATGTAGTCCTTCGTTGGCCTTGTCCGCGAGCGCCGCCACTCGAAGGTAGAAGTCGCCAGCCTCCTCGTCGCTCGCCGCCTCCGTTGGACTGTAGGCGCTGACGATGGTGATCATCTGCCCACGGTCCGCTGCAAAGCGGGCCTGGATGAGGCGGTCGGACACCGCCTCCCAGGAGACGAGTGCCGATGCCCATGCAGGGGACAACAGCAAGCCCACCCCACGCTGCCGGTGCTCCCCACCCGACCATAGCAGCGTCCACGACGTGTCGCCCGTAGCCACTTGCGCCTCCCCGGAGCCGGTCCTGCGCAGCTCCTGAAGCGCTGCAACACCGACGCTAAGCTTGGCGCAATCTTGCACCAGACTCACCAGTTTGACCAGTCCCTCGTCCTCTGCAGGACATGTCCGCACGTTGAACGTAGCCACTCTGGTGTTCTGATTGACGACTTGGACGCGTCGCCAGGCGTGCCCCGCTACACGCGGGGACTGGGCAGGAAAAGGCTGCATGCATGGGGTGCCTTGTTTCCCCTTTGCTCGCATCCACGGCCAGCCAGCTCAAGTCCGCGAGGCGTCCTTGGCCGTCAGTGATGCCGGGCCGGTATGCTTTGGAACTGGTTGTCGATCAATCAGTGGTCGACTGATTCAGTGTGGATCAGTCAGTGGAACTGGGGCTTGGCGGTGGTACTAGGACTAAAGGTAGTCTTTGCTGGAAAGCCGACGTAACTGTAAATGTAACAGTCGGTGGAGTAAAACTACCCCAGTGAGGAGGAAGCCCGCTGGCCGGTGTCCTTTATGCGGCCACCACCACAGAATCACCGGTGAGCAGCGGCTCCCCCGGCTCAGACTCCCCGCCACGCCACCGCGCGTGCGTGGATGCGACACAGACACAGCTTTCGGCGCTCCACGGGGCGCGGGGGGCAGCCACATACGCGGAGGCTGCGCAACACCTGCATGGCGACGCCAGCAACCACATCTCGGCCTCGGCCGACACCACAGACGCCCTCCGCGCCCTCAGCGCGGGGCAGGCAGACATCAGACGCCTGGTAGGGGGGCTGCTGGACAGGGAGGCGAGGGCGCGCGCCCAGCCACAGAATGCGCCGACGCAGGTGGGCGCGCCACAGGTTGCCGACGCCGGCCACAGCGGTGCCCTTGCGGGGGTGCTCGCTGTGGTGCAGGCTCAGGCGCAACAGACTGCGTCCCTGGTGGGTGTGGTGAGCCTCCTGGTGAGCCGCGTCCCTGGGGCGCCCGTGCAGATGCCGCATGCAGAGCCCGCCCGCGCGCGGGCCGGCCATGCGGCCCACAGTGCGGCGCCCCGCGCTGCGCCTGCTGCCGAGGCTGCTCAGCCTGCCCGGCCCGCTGCTGCTGCCGCCCCTGTGGCGTCGGCGGGGGGGGGGCCGGCGACGGAGCGGCCTGCGTCGGGCGCCACGCGTGCCGCATCTGCGCGCGGCCCCTCCCGCCGGGGGGGGCTGCCTGCGCGTGTGGGCGACACGTCGCTGCGCCGCAGCTTCGTGCTGTCCATCCCGGTGGCACGCGGCGCCAACTGGTTCCTCGCGGGCGGTGGCAGGCGGATGGATGAAGAGGAGGCGACGGCGGCGGCGGCGGAGCGGATCGCTGCAGCTGCCGAGGACGGCACCAGCCTGCCCGTCCGCTTGGCTACGGATGTCGTGCGCTTCCTCTACGGCGGCACCGGCCGGCGGGAGCCGGCTGATGGTGGCGTCGTGTCCGCGTCGCTCCTCAACGCCAAGCCTGCCGTCGGGGGCATCGACGTGGAGCCATGCGGGGGCGGTGTGCTGCGTGTGCTCTTCACCGTGGCGTCTGACGCCGTGGCCGACACTGTCGTGCGCTGGTGCCACAAGCTGCGCCGCTGCGTGGACTCGACTGCAGTCTTCGACGTCCTCAGTGACCGCGAGGAGGCGCAGCACCAGGCGCTGTGGCCCGCTTTCCTCGCCGCCAAGGTTGCGGGGAAGCGGGCGCAGTTCCACCGCGCGCGCCTCGTCGTTGACGGCGAGCGGGTGCCTGCACCTGCTTGCTAGATGGCATTCCCTCTGGGGGTGTTTTTGAAGGGGAGGTGGCGCCACACGCGTGCGGTGGCGGGTGCGGTGTGGTCGCTGAGTAGAGTGCTGCGGCGGGTGTGCTACTAGCCCCGCTTCCGGTGGTCTGGGGGAGGGCTTTTTGGTCCCTTCATGGTTTTATACCTTGGGTCCGCCCTCTGGCCATTTGAGGGGCTGGGTGTGCAGCCTGCACAGTGGTGCTGCTTGCTTGGCGCCCGCCACCAAGTGTGGATGGCGTTACCGTGGGCTACTTGTAGCTTGACCTTTTGTGGGCCTTGAGCCTTGTTTCTCTAAGTCCCACTGGAGCTTTGGAACCGTACGTGTGACCGCCAGAAGTGGATTGTAAAACTCTCATCTCTCTCCCAATACCCAACCTGCTGCCCCCTGTCCCCTCCTCCCCCTCCCTCCTCGCAGAACCTGCTCGTCCACAAGGACGTGGTCAAGTGAGTGGGACTGCGTGCATGGCCGCTGCATGCATTGGTCGCATAGGATTGGGCTCGGACAGCTGGCTGCTGGTGCACAAGGGTCTGGTCAAACGGATGGGACTCCGGTCATGCGTGGCACCATACATTGCCGCTGCATGCCCTGGTTGCATGGGGCATGGGACATGCCGCCGGGGCTGCTGCTTCTGCTGCCTCTAGTGCCTTGCGCAGCAGCAGCACCACCATACGACAAGGCACTGATGCATATACCGTGCGTTGGCTGCCGCTGCGGCTCTCACAGGGTCGCAGACTTTGGGCTGGCGCGCGAGATTCGCTCAAGACCACCGTACACCGACTACGTGTCGACGCGCTGGTACCGGGCGCCAGAGGTGGGAGGGATGCCGTCTGGTGGTGTTTGTGTGTGTGGAGAGAGAGAGAGAGAGAGAGAGAGAGAGAGAGAGAGGGGAGAGAGAGAAAAGAGAGATTGAGACAGGCGCTTGAGGTGGGAGGGATGCGGTGTGGTGGTGGTGGTGGTGGTGGTGTGTGTATGTGTGAGTGTGTGTTTGAGAGAGAAAGAGAGAGAGAGAGAGAGAGAGTGCGGAGGAGAGATTGGGACTGGCGCCAGAGATGGGGGGATGCGCCTGCTGGAGGCGTGTGCACACGCCCACACACGGCGACACACACCGCGTCCACCAAACACAGATTTATGTGAACCCCGCGACCGTGCTCCCACGGGGAGGAGTCAGATCTGGCGGCCGAGTGCCCTGTCTAGGTCCAGCCCCGACCCACTAGCCCCCCACCACTAGTAGCCAGGCACCCGTCTGTAGTCGAATACGCTGCATGTAGGTGCGTCACACACGACTGTGAAGACCATCATCATCACTTCCACGCCATCCCCACTGCCCACTGCCGCTCCCCGCACGCAGGTGCTCCTGCGCTCGCCCTACTACTCCGCTCCGATCGACATCTTTGCGTGCGGGGCGATCATGGCTGAGCTCTACACGCTGCGCCCGCTGTTCCCGGGGTCGAGTGAGGTGGGTGGTTGACGCTTTTTCGCTCGCTCGCTCGCTCGTTCTCTCTCTTCCTCTCTCTCTCTCTCTTCCCCTGTCTCTCTCTTCCTCCCTCTCCCCCCCTCTCTCAGTCTCTGTGTCTCTCTGTTTCTGTCGATGCCTCTCCCTCTCTCTCTCCCTCTCTCTCTCCCTCTCTCTCTCTCTTAAAGATATAGAGTGTGTGTGTGCGTGTTTGCCATCATGGCAGAGTTGTTCACGCTGCGCCCGCTGTTCCCAGGGTCGAGCGTGGTGGGTGCGCGATCAATGCACACGTTGGCGTGTGCGTGTGCTCACGGCCGAGCTGTATGCGGTCTTGCCCGCCCTACCACATTCACAACGCCTGAGGCGTCGCATAAACTTGCGCGGATGAGGCGGCGCCTCAGGCGCTACGACCGCCTGAGGCGGCGCCTGAGGCGCACCCACGATTGCTTCAAGCGGCGCCTTATGCGTCATCTTAACCGCTTCAGGCGCCCACCACCGCCTGAGGCGCACCCCGGACCGTCTCAGACGTTATGACCTCATTCACTTGCGCGAATCAGACGTTGGGATTTTGGTAGGGCTGCCTGCTTATGCCTGCGTCATGCCTGCCTGCGTATGCTTGCCTGCCCGCCTGCACATGCATCATGCCCGCCTGCTCATGGCCTCATGCCCGCCTGCCCGCCTGCCCATGCCTCATGCCCGCCTGCCCATGCCTGCTCATGCCTCATGCCCGCATGCCTGCTTGCCCGCCCACCTGCCTGCCCGCTTGCCCACCGCTGGCTTGCCCGCCTGCCCGCTTGCCAGCCTGCCCGCCTGCCCGCCTGCCTGCCTGCCTGCCTGCCAGCCTGCTCATGCCTCATGCCCGCCTGTGCATGCCCGCCTGCCTGTTCCGGTCTGTGTGACACACACATGCATGCTGCTGCCACGCAGCGTTGCTCAAACCCTGCTCGCAGCATAGACGCAGAACCACTCTGTTGTACTGGAAATGGGAGTGGACACCTCGACACAGCGACAGATACCACTCACATAATCTGCCCCGTCCGTTGCAGACGTCTCTCTTTCTTTCTCTCTTTCTCTCTCTCTCTCACACACACACACACACACACACACACACTGCTTTCTCTCTCACACACACACAAACACATTGCCATCTGCCCGATTCGCCCAGACTGACGACATCCAAAAGATCTGCTCTGTGATGGGCACGCCCAACGTTTCTAACTGGCCATCACGCACACCCTCTCTCTATCCATCTCTCTCTCCATCCATCTCTCTCTCACACACACACAGGCTGACGAGATCCACAAGATCTGCTCCGTGATGGGCACGCCCACCGTCTCCAACTGGCCAGAGGGCATGAAGCTCGCGGCGGCGATGAACTTCCGCTTCCCGACGGTGCGTCACACAGTCGCCACCGGGTGGTCACACAGTAACAGTGAACAGTAACACGGGGTTTCCAGGTAAGCAGGCTACTCTTCTACTAGAGACACCCGCCGATACTCCAGCACACTTAAGTACTAGAGTACCGCCGGCTCCCGGCCGATAGACTACCGCTCCCGCCGGCTAGACTACCCCAAACAGCGGTCTCTGAGAGACATGTCTGGCAAGGAGCATATAGGAGAGGACCTTCCTCAGGGTCACAGTAGTGGCCTTGTGGCCAGTCAAGCCGGCAGAGCCGACTGGCGCTGACTGGAACGGTCCCCGCCTGGCAGTGCATGGCTGTCCAGCTCTCGTTTGCATGGGGCTCAGCCGGCGCCCCATGCCTCATGCATGGCCAGGTCCCACCCTCCAGGGGGGGCATGGGCGACAGAGTTGTCATGGAGGCTGCCTGAAGACCTTCCAACGCCAGTCACCGGCAGACGAGCGACCCCGAGGATGAGCGCGGTGACGAACGCTGCGATTGGTGAAGCGGATTTACTCTGTGTTGCCTCGGCGGTCGCCACCGCTGAAGCCGTGATGGTAGCCCGCCTCCACGGGCAGCCATCTTGACCAATGTCCAGCATGCATTGACGGGCGCCAGCTCCTCCGCTCGTCGATCAACTCGTCGAGATCGGTGGCATGGCGTCCTGCATGGGGGGAGGATAAGGGCCGTCTCCCAGCACGGGCCGCGGCAGCGCCGCGGCTACTCGCCAAGCCATGGCAGCGCCGGGCAAGCCGCTCCTGAAGTGTTCCACCGAGGGGCAGTCTAGCAGGAGCCAGGCCAGTGGTCACACAGTTCAAACTTACTGAAATTTACGATTCAGTAAATCACACTTACTCCAGCTAGGGTGTGGGCATGCAGCTCGCGGCGAGATTTAACTTCCGCTTCCCAAGGGTGTGCCACACAGTCGCAACCAAGTGGTCACACAGTTTAAACTTACATCACACTTGCTCCAGCTAGGGTGTGGGCTTGCAGCTCGCGGCAGCGATGAACTTCTGCTTCCCAACGGTAGGTCACACAGTCGCCACCGGGTCACACAGTTCACAATTACATCGCACTTACTGCAGCTAGAATAGGGTGTGGGCATGAAGCTCGCGTCCGGGATGAACTTCCGCTTCCCAACGGTAGGTCACACAGTCGCCACCGAGTGGTCACACAGTTCACACAAACTTAACATTCCAGTAAATCACACTTACTCCAGCTAGGGGTGGGCATGCAGCTCGCGGCGGCGATGAACTTCCGCTTCCCAAGTGTGGGTCAAACTTGCTCTAGGGTGTGATTGTTAGGGCCATAATTGCACGTGGGTCTAGGCAGCGGTGCGTACTGTCTCTGTTTGGAGGCCGGTGTAACTGTTACTCGAGTGTGTGAGTGAGCATTCTGCGGCGATGAACTTCCGATTCCCGACGGTCGGTCACGCTGCGCCCAAGCAGTTGCCGTACTCTAGCTCGGTGTGGGCCACACAGTTCACACTTGGTGGGACAACACAGTACACACTCAGTGTGTGCTCTTTCTCACCCAAACAGCATACAATCCCACTCTCCCCCGCGCCGTCCCCCACCCACGTAGTTTGCGCCCACCTTTCTTGCCAAGCTCATCCCGCACGCGTGCCCCGAGGCGGTCGAACCTACACACACGCACACGCACACGCACACACACACACACACACGCGTGCGTGCACACATACACACACACGCACATGCGCACGCACACACGCACTCGCACACACACACGCACACACACAAGTGTGCACACACACACACACAAGTGTGCACACACACACACACAAGTGTGCACACACACACACGCATACGCGCACGCACACACACACGCACACGCACATGCACATACTCATCCCCGCAGTTCGAGCCCGCGCCGCTCGCCACGCTCATCCCGCACGCGTGACATGAGGCGGTCGCACTCTCTCTCTCTCACACACACACACACACACACACATAATATGCACACACGCACACACACGCATCCCCGCAGTTTGCGCCCACGCCGCTCGCCAAGCTCATCCCGCACGCGTGCCACGAGGCGGTTGAGCTCATGTCCGCGATGATTCAGTGGGACCCCAACAAGCGTCCGTCTGCGGTGCAGTGCCTGCAGGTGCGTGTGCGTGTGTGGCTGCTGCTCGTGCGATGGGAACTGCACTCTCTCTCTCTTTCTCTCTCTCTGTCTCTCTCTTTCTCTCTCTGTCTCTCTCTGTCTCTCTCTCTCTCTCTCTCTCTCTCTGTGTTTTGGGGAGGGATGGCAGGCGGTTGACCCCAACAAGCGGCCATCTGCTGTGCAGTGCTTGTAGGTGGTGTGTGTGTGTGTGTATGTGTGTTTTGGGGAGAGGGTGGGGCAGGCAGTCAAGCTCATGACCGCGATGATTCAGTGGGACCCCGACAAGCATCCGTCTGCGGTGCAGTGCCTGCAGGTGCGTGGGCGTGTGTGGCTGCTGCTCGTGGGATGGGAACTGTACTCTCTCTCTGTCTCTCTGTCTGTCTCTCTCTCTCTCTCTCTGTCTCTCTCTCTCTCTGTCTCTCTCTCTGTGTGTGTATGCCTGTGTGTGCTGTACGTGCGTGCGTGCATGCTGTACGTGCGTGCGTGCGTGCTGTACGTGCGTGCGTGCAACATACACACACACACGCGCGCGCACACACACACACACACACACACACAAACTGACACACACACCGCTCCACCACACGCAGCACCCCTACTTTGCGATGGTCGCAAAGCCGATCTCAACGCCAAGCGCTGGGTCGTCCGCGGGGGGGGCGGACCCCAACATGCGGCCATCGTCGCAGTCGTTCTCAAAGGTAGGGTAGGAGAGAAGAGGGGAGGGGAGGGGAGGGAGGGGAGGGAGGGGAGGGGAGGGAGGGAGGGAGAGGAGGGAGGGAGGGGGAGAGGGGGGAGGGAGGGAGAGGGAGGGGGAGAGGGGAAGAGAGGGAGAGAGGGAGAGGGACAGGGGGAAAGGGGGGGGAGGGAGAGGGAGAGCCTGCGAGGGGCCCCAACAAGTAACACGCACAGCCGAGGGTCGCTGTTGCTCTCCATTGGTAGGCCCCCACACATGCACGTCACACACACCTTCGCTTCCCACACCTCTCCCCACCTCCCACACCCCACACCTGTCCCCACACACACGCACAGGTGCACGCCGGCGGCCCGACCCACCTCGAGGACCGCAATGGCATGCGGGGGCCGCACCAGTGGGCCGAAACCGCGCCGCCGAAGCGCTCAGACCTCATCCCCAACAGCACGGCACCGGCAGCGGCGGGAGCAGCAGCAGCAGCGGGCGCTGGGGGGCTCAACGGCACGCTGGCTGGTGCGGCGGGGGCGGCGCAGCAAGCGCAGCATGTGCAGCCGGGGCTGCGCGCCGAGGGGTCGCTCGGGCGGCTGCTCCCCCCCACAGGTGGCGGGTTCTCGTCCGGCGGGGGCACAATCGGGGGGGGGCTGTCGGAGACTGCGCCCCGGCCCAGCCTCGTGGGGGGCGCTGGCGGTGGCGGCGCGCGCGCACCGCTGGGCGTGGTTGGCGCGGGCGCGGGCGTGGCCGGGGGGCACAGTCGGGGCGTGTCGGCCACCGGGTCGTCGTACCCGCCCGCCGCGCCTCACCCGCAGGCGCCGCAGCAGCCGGGCGGCAGCGCGTACTCTGGGCGGAGGGGCTCTGGGAGCGGCACACCGACCGCACCGACCGCAACGCCCGCAGCTGTACCAGCGGCAGCAGCGGCACAACGCCCGAGCTTCACAGGCTTTGGTGGTGGCGGGGCGGGAGGGTCGGACTCTGACGACGACCTCGCGCGCGAGATTGCGAGTATGGAGGCCCCGTCGATGGTGCGGCGGCGCGAGTCGGCCGCTGCCACGCGCCCCAGCATGCACGCTGCGGGCGGCGGCGGCGGCGGCGCGCCAGACCAGGACCACGGCGGCGTGCTCGATTCGCTCATGCTCGACTCGTTCGCGCCGCCGCCGCCGCCGCTGACGCTCCACCAGAGCAGGCCGCACGCCGCATCGGCAGCGGCGGCGCACGCGCCGTCTCCGTCGCACATGGCGCCCCCTGGCGCGGCGCTGTACGCGGCCTCGTCTGCGTCGGCCATTGCGCCAGCTTCGCAGGCACGCGCGCCTCTGTACGCCACCTCGTCAGCGTCGGCAGCTGCCGCGCAGCTTCCCAGCCACGCGCGCCAGCGCAGCCAGCTCGACGACCTCGATGACAACCTTGACTCGCTGCTGGACCTCGCCCCGCCGGGGGCGGCAGCCAGCGGCGGTGGCGGTGGGTTCTCGTCCCTGGCGCCGCTGTCTCGGGTGCCATCTGGGCAACCGCCGCCCGGCGTCACGCTCAACCCGGGCGGACGCAGGGCGTCGTCGGGGATTGGGATGGGCCTCGGTGGCGTTGGGCCGCTCGACATGGACGGGCTCGCGCCGCCACCGCTGCCGCTGCCGCTGGCGAGGGGCGGGGGCCCGATCCGCGTGCCGGGGCAGCTGGCAACTGGCATGGGCGTGGGGCGCGGCGCCAACAAGTACTAGGAGGACTCCTAAACCAAACAAGAGTGTCTACTCAGGACAGACGTGTGCGCCTGGGCAGCTGCCAGCTGGCATGGGCGTGGGGCGCGGCGGCAACAAGTACTAAACCAAACGGGTTTTTACTGGTCTTACACGCACGCGCCCGGAGGACCCTGGGGCGTGAGTCAAGGCCTAGACTACACGTCTACGGGAGCCCTACTAGGAGAGCCCACAAGGCCACGCAGCGCACCAGCCTACAAGGGCTAAACCAAACGAGAGTGTCTTCTCAGTACGCAGACGTGTGCACGGGTGGTGGGCTTGGCGAAAGAGCCCCTGTGAGAATGAAAACCCATAGTTGCGAGCCACGCTGTGAGCTGGTGGGCCGTCCCTCTGCCAGGTGACGGTGGTGGTCGCGGCACGCAAGAGACGTGACAGGCAGTGTGAGTGGCGGTTCATGAGTGCTGCCCCTCACGCCCCCCCCCCCCCCTGAGTGAGCGGGGGATAAGGACTAAGCATATAAGAGGGGACAGCGGCGGCAACGGACCATGGTAGACGGCAGCACGACGCCTTCGCAGTCCTACCTGGAGGGGGCGCGAGAAGAGCGCGGAGAATGGGTGTACAATTAGATTTCATTTCGTCACGTCGTGGCGCAGTGCCCGGGGGGCAGGAAAGGAGAAGTGGCGTGGGGCGGGGTGACACAGCACGACATTAACGCACAGACACACGCAAGGTGCAAAGACCCACTTCTTAACACAGCGCCCCTTGGGCTGTCGCACACAGTGCCTAGAAGCCCCACCACCTAGCGCAGAGGCTAACGTGTACGCTACGAGCCCCCCCCCCCTCCGCGCTCTATCCCCTCCCTGCTGCTTTTCCACAGAGCAGAGGGGGGTCGTGCAACTCCCAACTCCTCGCGCACGACAAGCAAGGATGCGGCAGCCAGTGGCCAGTTCGCCTACTTCTGCAGCGCAGCGCGCACGTCGGCGTTCTTCGTGACCTCTCCCGCAGTCATCCCCTCCTTGTTCTTCACGCCAGCGTCCGCGCCCGCCGCTATCAGGGCGGCCACCGCGGGCGCGTGGCCGTTGAGGGACGCGAGGTGGAGCGCGCAGTTGCCGTGGGCATTGGGGGCGGAGACAAGCAACGGCGCGGCGGAGGCGAGGGCAGACACCTGTGTGTTGTTCACACGGGCAGTGTCACATAAGCGTCCCGTGACGGTCGTGTTGTGGGGGTGGGCGGGCGGTGGGGTGCGGTGCCGAAGCAGCAGTCTGTGAGGGTGAGGGGGACAGTTGCCGTGGGCATATTGGGAGCGGAGACGAGCGACGGCGCGGCGGACGCGAGGGCACACACATGTGTGTTGTGTTGGGGGGTGGGCGGGCGGTGGGGTGCCAAAGCCGCAGTTAAGTGAGTGAGTGGGCGCCAGCCAGCAGGCTGCATCGAGCCAGATCTCCCCCCCCCCCCGATCCCCACCCCGCAAGCCCCCTTGCGCCCTTGCCTTGTCCAGCGCTGCGCGCGTGCGTGCCGTAAGTGTGCCCCCCCCCTCCCGATGCGATGGCCATACCCCCCCTCCCGCCACCTGCTTCGCTCTGAAAGTGCTCTGTGGCCCTTGCTCTTCTACTTTGTGGGTGAATGTGTGAATTGAGGTGTGAATGCAGCGTGGGAGACAAACCTTGTCGGCGTTGCCCGCGCGCGCCGCGAGGTGCAGCGGCGCCCAACCCTCTTCATTGAGCACGGTCGCGTCTGCGCCGCTCTCGAGCAGCAGCTTCAGCGTCTGCGTGTGTGTGCGTGTGTGTGTGCGTGTGTGTGTGTGTGTGTGTGTGTGTGTGTGTGCATGCGTGTGAATGCGTGCATGTGTGTGCGTGTGTGTTGTGTGTGTGTGTGTGCGCAGAAGCCCTCATCGTTGAGCACAGTCACAAAGGCACTGTAATCGAGCAGCAGCATCAGCATCGGTGTGTTTGTGTGTGTGTGTCGGGGTTTTCCTTGGGGTCAGTCATCCTTTCGTTTTTCCCGAAGGAGTTTTCCCGGTTTCGTCGGGACTTCGGACTGCAGCCCGACGAATCGCTTCGAAAAGTGCGAAAATCGACGATTTCACACTTTTTATCGGAAAATTAGCCTTCGCGCGTTTTTTTCCTGCACGCACCTTCCCCCTAACCATCGGGGGCGCCCCCCTCGGACACGCTGTGTGTGTGCATGCGTGCGTGTGTGTGTAAGTGTGCGTTTGTGTGCTGTGTGTGTGCTGTGTGTGGTGTGTGTGTGTGTGTGTGCGTGTGTGCAGCCACCCTCGTTGGGCACGGTCACATATGCACTGTAATCGAGCAGCAGCGTCAGCGGCTGTGTGGTTGTCTGTGTGTGTGTGCGTGAGTGCGTGTGTGCGTGTGTGTGCAAGTGTGCGTTTGTGCGCTGTGTGTGTGAGTGTGCTGTGTGTGTGTGTGTGTGTGCCGTGTGTGCGAAAGGTGTGTGTGTGTGTGTGTGTGTGTGCAGCCACCCTCGTTGGGCACGGTCACAACGGCACTGTAATCGAGCAGCAGCGGCAGCGCCTGTGTGGTTGTCTGTGTGCGTGCGTGCGTGCGTGCGTGCGTGTAAGTGTGCGCTTTTGTACTGTGTGTGTGCTGTTTGGGGCTCGATTAACGGAGGCGCGTTCTCGTCGCCCTGGACCCAGCAATGCGGCGCTGCTGGTGACGAGGATCTCCGTGCCGCTGACGAGCGGGGTAAAATACGACTGGCCCGGCTCCTGCTAGACTGCCCCTCGGTGGAATACTTCAGGAGCGGCTTGCCCGGCGCTGCCATGGCTTGGCGAGTAGCCGCGGCGCTGCCGCGGCCCGTGCTGGGAGACGGCCCTTATCCTCCCCCCATGCAGGACGCCATGCGGCACCGATCTCGACGAGTTGATCGACGAGCGGAGGAGCTGGCGCCCGTCAATGCATGCTGGACATTGGTCAAGATGGCTGCCCGTGGAGGCGGGCTACCATCACGGCTTCAGCGGTGGCGACCGCCGAGGCAACACAGAGTAAATCCGCTTCACCAATCGCAGCGTTCGTCACCGCGCTCATCCTCGGGGTCGCTCGTCTGCCGGTGACTGGCGTTGGAAGGTCTTCAGGCAGCCTCCATGACAACTCTGTCGTCCATGCACCCCTGGAGGGTGGGACCTGGCCATGCATGAGGCATGGGGCGCCGGCTGAGCCCCATGCAAACGAGAGCTGGACAGCCATGCACTGCCAGGCGGGGACCGTTCCAGTCAGCGCCAGTCGGCTCTGCCGGCTTGACTGGCCACAAGGCCACTACTGTGACCCTGAGGAAGGTCCTCTCCTATATGCTCCTTGCCAGACATGTCTCTCAGAGACCGCTGTTTGGGGTAGTCTAGCCGGCGGGAGCGGTAGTCTATCGGCCGGGAGCCGGCGGTACTCTAGTACTTAAGTGTGCTGGAGTATCGGCGGGTGTCTCTAGTAGAAGAGTAGCCTGCTTACCTGGAAACCCCGTGTTACTGTTACTGTTACTGTGTGCTGTGTGTGTGTGTGTTGTGTGTGTGTATGTGGGTGTGTGCAGCCACCCCCGTTGACCATGGTCGCGTCTGCACCGATATTGACAGCAGCCGCAGCGCATGTGCTTGGGATCGTGTGCGTGGGGCGGGTGGGTGGGTGGATGCGGGTGTGGGTATGTGGGTGAGGAGGGGGGGGGGCAGCGATACACACATTCGTCTTCACCATCGAAGGGGGAGGGGGGTCGAGGGAGGGAGGGGGAGCGTATGGAGGCAGGGAGAGCACAGGTCCGTTTGGGACACGCAGAGAAAAAGAGACGCACCTTGAGCGGCCCCCACTTTGCTGCCAGGTGCGCATGTGTGTGTGTGTGTGTGTGTGAGTGAGTGTGCGCGTGCGTGTGTGCATGCATGTGTGTGTGTGTGTACGTTATGGAAGATACGCACCTTGCGTGGCCCCCACTTTGCTGCCAGGTGCGCATGTGTGTGTGTGTGTGTGTGTGTGCGTTTGTGTGTGTGTGTGTGTGTGTGTGTGCATGTGCATCAGGGGTTTCCTTGGGGTCAGCAATTCTTTTGTTTTTCCCGGAGAGGGTCTGCCGGTTTCGTAGGGCTGCCCGGAGAGCTCCCCACGCGTTCGTAGGGCTGCCAATTTTTTCCGGGGGCTGCGCCCCCGAACCCCCGCTGTCCGTGGTGCTATGTTGCTGTGACAGAGGCTTTCACACGAGCTGCTGAGAGGCAGGTACATCTATTTGCTTTACAGTACACGCCCTCTCCCTCTCTCTCTCCTAGCTACATCGGCATGTGTGCGTCAACGTTCATCAATCCATCAATCACTAAAAAGCGGGGGGCTGCTTCACATCACCCTGTGAACACCACCATCAATCAATCATCTGGAGGGTTATTAAATGCAGAATCAATCAATCAATCAATCAATCAGGGGGCAGAAGCCAACAGCAATCACGACAAGGTCCGAGCACGCCGCGGGGCGGCGTGAAAATCCGGCGAAGCTCTCCCCCCTCAAACGGACACGCCCACACCCACACCCACACGCGCGCCTACACCCAGACCCACACCCACACCCCACGCGCTCTCACACGCGCACACGCACACCTGGTGCCCGCAAGGAAGAGCCGCGTGGAGCCTTACGGTGTTGCGGCATAGCACACACACACACGCTCACGCGCACACACGCGTACACACGCGAGCGCACTCGTGCACCCGCAGATACCCACACACACACAAGCACGCATGCACACACACATACGCGCGTGCGCCAGGGGCGTGGCGTGCGCAAAACAGACCAACAACACACGCAGACACACACACACATGCCCGCACAGATGGGTGCGCGCAGCATGCATCAACGCAGGGAGATACGCCACGCTCACAGCAGCCCCTAGGCAGGGTTGCACGGTACGTGAGTACGCGTACGTACGTATTTTGCGTACGTACGTACGTACGTGAGGGAGCGTATATACGTACGCCCTGTACGCAGCACTACATGCCTTTTACTTGAAACAAAAAACGGCCACAACTCACGCTCCTGTGCTTGGATCGAAACCATTCCACTTGCATTGGAAAGCTTGTTACAGAAGCTATCCAGATCACCACTTTTATGCAGCAGTGCACTGCAGTAGTGGGTGGTCCTTGGGTTCTGCTGCAGCACCATGCGCGCGCGCGCTTGCAACAATGCACACAACAACGGACGTAACTCCCTGCCCTCGGCCTGGATTCTAACCATTCGACTTGAATTCGAAAGCTTGTAACACTGGCTATCTGTATGACCTCAGTGTTCAGCAGTGCACTGCAGTCGGGGGGAGTGCCTGCTGGGGTGCTGCAACACACCACACGCGCTCGCACCGCAAGTAACAAGTAACAAGTAACACGGGGTTTCCAGCTAAGCAGGCTACTCTTCTACTAGAGACACCCGCCGATACTCCAGCACACTTAAGTACTAGAGAACCGCCGGCTCCCGGCCGATAGACTACCGCTCCCGCCGGCTAGACTACCCCAAACAGCGGTCTCTGAGAGACATGTCTGGCAAGGAGCATATAGGAGAGGACCTTCCTCAGGGTCACAGTAGTGGCCTTGTGGCCAGTCAAGCCGGCAGAGCCGACTGGCGCTGACTGGAACGGTCCCCGCCTGGCAGTGCATGGCTGTCCAGCTCTCGTTTGCATGGGGCTCAGCCGGCGCCCCATGCCTCATGCATGGCCAGGTCCCACCCTCCAGGGGGCATGGACGACAGAGTTGTCATGGAGGCTGCCTGAAGACCTTCCAACGCCAGTCACCGGCAGACGAGCGACCCCGAGGGTGAGCGCGGTGACGAACGCTGCGATTGGTGAAGCGGATATACTCTGTGTTGCCTCGGCGGTCGCCACCGCTGAAGCCGTGATGGTAGCCCGCCTCCACGGGCAGCCATCTTGACCAATGTCCAGCATGCATTGACGGGCGCCAGCTCCTCCGCTCGTCGATCAACTCGTCGAGATCGGTGCCGCATGGCGTCCTGCATGGGGGGAGGATAAGGGCCGTCTCCCAGCACGGGCCGCGGCAGCGCCGCGGCTACTCGCCAAGCCATGGCAGCGCCGGGCAAGCCGCTCCTGAAGTGTTCCACCGAGGGGCAGTCTAGCAGGAGCCAGGCCAGTCGTATTTTACCCCGCTCGTCAGCGGCACGGAGATCCTCGTCACCAGCAGCGCCACATTGCTGGGTCCAGGGCTCGGCGACGAGAACGCGCCTCCGTTAATCGAGCCCCGCTCGCACCGCACCACAAACAAAAACGGCAGCAACTCCCTGCCCTCCAGGTCGCCCCCTACTAGAGCGCACTGGATAGCCCTGTCTATCACCTTTCCAATGCATGTTTAACGGTTGCGATCCAACCACAGGAGCGTGAGTTATGGACGTTTTTGTATTTCAAGTACAAGGCGTATAATGCTGTCGCGTCCCGATTTTCGCACGCGTACGGCCAGCGTACGTACGTATTTCCAAAAAATACGTACGTACGTACGCTCCAGACCCGAAATACGTACGTACCGTGCAACCCTGCCCCTAGGAATGCACATAGATCGCTTCAGTCAGGACCCATGCGCTGAGCGACATGGGTAGACGCGGGGCTCAGTTCCGTAACCCCTCGTCGGAGTCCAGGACCATCAGGTGGGAGAAGCGGGCTTCAAGCCCGGGGCAGTGGCCCTTCGGGTGGGCTTGGATACGCCATCACCAGGCCGATCGGCTAGCTTTCGGCTCACGAAGCCGAAAGCCCGATCGGTTTGGCGCGCCCTTCGGGCGCCCGAAGGCAGGCCCTGCGGGCCTGCGCACGTTTTCGGGTTGCCCGAAACTTCCCTGTTCAAAACTTCGGGTTTCCGCCCTCAAAACCCCTGTTTTTTCCGTTTCCGGATCGGGAAGGAAACCCCTGATGTGCATGCATTTGTGTGCATGCATGTGTGTGTGTGTGTGCGTTAGGGAAGAAACGCACCTTAAGCGGCCCTTGCTTAACTGCCAGGTGCGCATGTGTGTGTGCGTGTGTGTGCGCGTGCGTGTGCACATGCGTGTGTTTGCATGCATGTGCATGCATGTGGGTGTGCGTGCGTGCGTTAGGTAAGATACGCACCTTGAGCTTCCTTTGCTTTACTGCTAGGTGCACATGTGTGTGCATGTGCGCCAGGGGTTTCCTTGGGGTCAGTCATCCTTTCGTTTTTCCCGAAGAGGCTCTCCCAGGTTTGTCGTTATTTCGGGCTGCAGCCCGACGAATCGCGTCAAAAAGTGTGAAAATCGACGATTTCACACTTTTCCCCAGAAAATTCGCCTCCGCACTTCGTTTTTCCCGAACGTACCCGACCCGAAACCATCAGGATCGCGCCCTCTGAGCACGCTTTTTGTCTTTTCCCGATCGGGAAGGAAACCCCTGATGTGCGCGTGCGTGTGTGCATGCATGTGCATGCATGCATGTGCGTGCATGTGTGTGTGTGTGTGTAAGGTAAGATACGCACCTTAAGCGGCCCCCGCTTTACTGCCAGGAGCACATGTGTGTGCGTTTCCGCGTGCGTGTGTGAACATGCATGTGCATGCATGCATGTGTGTGTGTGTGTGTGCACGCGTGCTAAGGGCAGATACGCACCTTAAGCGCCCCCCCCCCTTTCCTGCCAGGTGCACCTGTGTGTGCATGCGTGCGTGCGTGCGTGCGTGTTCATGTATTTGCTTGCATGCGTGTGTGTGTGTGTGTGTGTGTGCATAAGGGAAGATATGCACCTTGAGCGGCCCCCGCTTTGCTGCAAGGTGCAGCGGAGACCCAAAGTCCGGGCAGACTTTGTTGACGTCAGCGCCGTTCTTGATCAGGAGCTCGATCAGCGTGTCATCCTGAGGGTGTGGGGGGAAGGTGTGTGTATACGTGCGTGTGAGTGCATGTGCGTGCGTGTGCGTGTGTGTGTGTGTGCGCGTGCGTGTGTGTGTGTGTGTGTGTGCGTGTGCGTGTGTGAGTGTGTACATGGGCCCCCCAAGACCAACCGCACCCGCCCGAGGTCAAAACTTGTTGGACGCATTACAGTGGGGCCTGGCTACTTAGAGACGATTCGTTTTTTTCGGTAGCTCAAGTCGAACTTCTCAAAAGACGCTCCACTGCGCTAGAGTGTCTCAGGAATCACTCAACTCGTATTTTTGAAGGCAGTGGCTAAAGGCCAACCGAGTATACAGTAACATGCGTACGTTTTCAGCGGGTGCTTGGAGTGGGCTCTCCTTTTTGCTGTGGGACTACACGTTGGCAGGCAGCCGGCTGGTGGCTACCGCCCCTCACAAGTAATTGTTAGGGCCAGAACTGGACTTGGGTCTAGGCGGTGGTACTAGGACTAGAGGTAGTCTTTGCTGGAAAGCCGATGTAACTGTAATTTGGAGTGGGTGTTTGGAGTGGGTGCTTGGAGTGGGTGCTTGGGAGTGGGTGCTTGGGAGTGGGTGTTACAAGTGGGTGTTTGTGCCTGGCCCAAAGTCCTGGCACCCCTTGTTGACGTCTGCACGGCGCTCAGTAAGTACCGTAGTACCGCTTTGCCTTGCCGCCATTTTTATGAAGGGGGTAGTTCACGGGGGGGCAGAAAAAACAGAAAATACAGGCAAGATGAATATCAATCTCCTTGATGCGTATGTTCCAAATCAAGCGGAATTTTTGAATTCGGACACCTGGACGCCGAGATGTGAGGGCTCAAAGTGGTTGGGGGGGTGGGGGGGGGGGGGGCGCAAAACATAAATACGGAGGGGGCCAGAACTTTCTTTTCAGCGGGCCGTTTTCGACGGGAAGACCACGATTGGAACCGCCTTGATGAGAGGAGCACGAATCGACTCTCAGAAGTGACCCTGGGGTAATAGGGTGGGGGTCCCCACCTTCTCAATGCCCTACCCCTCCGCGTGCTCCCAACGATGCACCAAGTGCCCACCTAGGGGTTTGAGCGACCTTGATGGATTGGGATGGGACCGATGCCACCTGAATCTCCTTGGAGAGCGCAGCAAAACACCTCAGGAGAGTCAACCCTGAATCTGCCTGGAAAGTGTGAACTGGAGGGTCCACACTCCTTGGTGCCCGCCGACTAAGCCATGGTATGGCTAGATTTTGGGGGCGATTTGGGCCATCTGCCGGCAAGTTAGAAGTTGCGATGGGCAGCTCTCACTGTAAGGAAGCCATGCGCCTTGGTCCCGGCTCCATGCATGGTGTATTCCAGCGAGTTGAGGGGTGGGGGGGTGGGGGGGGGGTCAGACCTCCCTAACAAAATATGTACCGTGCCTGCAGGAAATAAGTTTCTTGCCCCCCCCGTGGGGTAGTTGTTTATAATTTTGGTGCCTTGCCGCGGGATTTTCTTTGGATTTTCTCCCCGTTTTGACGTCACTTTGACGTTTTTCTTTTTCTTTTTCGGCAATATTTGTAAGAAATCGACCTTGCCAGCACGTCCTAGGAATTATTTCATCGGCACAGCAAAGCGGTACTACGGTAGGAAGAAGCGGGGCAAATTTTTGAGGGGGTTCAATTCTATAAAACTTGAGGGTGCCACAGCTTCCCACAGCCAGATGGGGGGGGTGCCTGAGCCAGGACTAAGGGGGTGGCTGCCCCATACCATGGCCAACTCAAGTCTGGGCGGGGGGGGGGGGCGCATGCACGCGGTGTGGCGGCTGTGGGAAGCTCTGGCATCCTCAAGTTTCATAATTACCCCCCTTAATAATATGCCCCCCATCCGCCTAAGGAGCTCAATCATGGCATTGTCCACAGTGGGTGGGTGCCAGTGGTTCCTGGGAAGGATTCTACTTTTAAGTGTTTTGCCGAGCCCCATGCAAACAAGAGCCGGACAGCCATGCACTGCCAGGCGGGGACCGTTCCAGTCAGCGCCAGTCGGCTCTGCCGGCTTGACTGGCCACAAGGCCACAAGGCCACAAGGCCACTACTGTGACCCTGGCCACAAGGCCACAAGGCCACTACTGTGACCCTGAGGAAGGTCCTCTCCTATATGCTCCTTGCCAGACATGTCTCTCAGAGACCGCTGTTTGGGGTATTCTAGCCGGCGGGAGCGGTAGTCTATCGGCCGGGAGCCGGCGGTACTCTAGTACTTAAGTGTGCCGGAGTATCGGCGGGTGTCTCTAGTAGAAGAGTAGCCTGCTTAGCTGGAAACCCCGTGTTACTGTGTTACTGTGTACTGTGTTTTGCCGGATCCAGCAACTTTGACCGCTCATACCAGGCACAATACACAGCGGGTATTCATGCAACGCATGCCGTTGTGCTGCTCTCGGCAAGAGCTTTCCAACGCATAGCTCCACACCCTCTCCCACTCGGTGTGGGGTGGTTTTCTGGGAAATGGGAAGTCCGGCCCGGAGCGGTATACGGCTTGCAGGGGAATCACTGGTGGGTGCGCGCGTGCTGAGGTTGGGGCGTGTGCACGTGTGTGTTCTGGAGTGGGTGTGCGCGTGCGCTCCCACCAAGCACCACCACCACCACAACCATCACGAATGCATGCACACGCACACGCACGTACAACACATGCACAACCCACACATGCACCCACCCACCCACACATGCACCCACCCACTCACCCAGGCACACACAGACACTCACCCACACCCACACCCACACCCACACACGCCCACCTGCATCTCCAGTGCTAGGTGCAGCGGCTGGCGCTTGTCGAAGTCAACCTTGTTCACGTCGGCGCCCGCGTCAAGAAGCAGACCTGCAATCTCCGCGTCTCCCTGGTCAACCTGCACCACGGGGCGTGCAAGTGTGTGCGTGCGATGATGGATGATAGGTGTACGTGTGTGCGTGTGTGATGATGGGTGTGCACGATGGATGATGTGTGCACGTGTGCGCGCGTGTGAGGGTGAATGGGTGTGACTGTTCACGTCTGCGCTCGCGTCCAGAGGCAGACCTGCGATCTCGGCATCGCCCTGGTCCACTTGGGTTTGATGATGATGGATAGAACAGTCTGTGTGACACCAGGGTTCAGATAGGGTGGAGGTCTACGGTGGAGGTCTAGGGGGCGCGATCCCGCGGACCTGTGAACCCCGCGGCCGTGCCCCCATGGGGAGGAGTCAGACCTGGAGGCCGAGTGCCCTGTCTAGGTCCAGCCCCGACCCGCTAGCCCCCCCCACCACTAGTAGCCAGGCACCCGTCTGTAGTCGAATACGCTGCGGTAGGTGCATCACACGCGACTGTAAAAACCATCATCATCAGGGTGTCGGGTGTTATTAGGGATGGGGTTTCGGGGCCAAGGGGATGGGGGTGGGGGTGGGGGGGATATGAGGAGCGGCGTGTTGGCGCCTGTGTACATACGCAGCGATGCGATCTTAGCATCGCCTTGGTCCACCTGCGTTTGGGGTTTGGGGATCGGGGTTAGGGCTTCTAAACCCTCAAACCTCAAGGTTTAAGGGTGAAGGTCAGC
>VFSX01000245.1:0-25000 GCA_016618255.1 Chlamydomonas sp. UWO 241 | reverse complement strand
AAGTGCCTGCACCTCACCTGGTAGTCGATGTTTGGGTTGAGGGTCAGAAGGTACGACACCTGAGGGAGAAGTGTGGGGGAGGGGGGAGGGGGGGGAGGGGGAGTGTGGGCGAGGGGGGAGTGTGGGGGAGGTGGGAGTGTGGGGGAGGTGGGCGTGGATTGAGGGATGCGGATTTGGACAGAGTGATGGTGAGGGCAGAGGGGGCAAGGCTGTGGCAGTCTCCCCCCTCTTCAAGGTTATCATGCTGCACGCACGCCCACATGCACCACACGCACAGCATACACGCACCGCAAACGCACCCCACACACGCGCCACACACCAGCGCATGTAGGTCCATTAAGGAGGTCGAATGCCAACAAAGTCGGCTGACGGAGTGCAAAATCACACACACACACACTCTCACACTAACGCACACACACTCTCTCTCACAAAACATACACACACACACACACACACACGAGCCATCACACACATGCGATCAAAGGCGTCTGACGGACTGTAAAAACGACCACACACACACACACACACACACACACATGCACGCACGCACGTACCCACACTCACACCCACATACACACCATGTCTGCGTGCCCTGCCTCTGTTGCACAGTGCAGCGGCAGGTCGCCGCCAGAGTCTGGCAGATCGAGGCAGGTGGGGTCGTGGGCAAGAAGCGCCTGTGTGTGCGTGTGTGCGTGTGTGTGCGTGTGTGCGTGTGTTTGTGTGTGCGTCGGCTGTGCAACGCATGCAATTGAACACATGCAACATCAAATGCATCATCGAATGCAACATCAATTGCAACATCGAACGCTATATACCGACATCGGCGCCGCAGCCCCACACACCCCACCCTGTCCCCACCCCACCCTGTCCCACTCTCCCCACCCCACACATCTGCTCCACACCTTCACCATGCCAATCTTCCCCTCAGAGGCTGCGATGTTGACTGCCGTGCGTCCCTGAGAGTCCATCAGCTGTCACACAAAGTGTGGGGGGGGGAGGTATGAACTGGGTGGGCGGAGTGGGTGTGGACCTCCCGTAAGATGTTCATCAACTTGCAACCCCATTGTGTGGATGGGTGGGTCGGTGTGGGCGGGGGGGGGGGCGTGATGGTGACTTATGTGCGTCCCTGAGGTTCCATCTGCAGCAGCAGCAGCCGCAGCAGCCGCAGCAGCAGCAGCGGCAACAGGGCAGCAGCAGCAACAGGGCAGCAGCAGCAGCAGCAGCAGCAGCAGCAGCAGCAGCAGCAGCAGGGCAGCAGCAGCATGGCCACACACACACACACGCACACCCTCCTCAACCACACACCTTCAGTGACTTGATCGCCCCCCCCCCCAGCGAGAGCAACAGCGCAGCCACAGCAGCAGCAACAGCAGCAGCATGGCCACCCACACGCCCCCCCCCCCTCAACCACACACCTTCAGTGACTTGATCGCCCCCCCAGCGAGCAGCTCCTGGAGCTCTTCCACGTTTCCAGCGGCCGCGTACTCAAACAGGCGGCCGTCTGGCCCGCCCAGCATCGTGCGGATCTCGTCGTCGTCTGCGCAGTTTAGTTGAGATAGTCTGTTGGCATGTGATAACTCGTGTAACCGAGTTGGGTTTGACAATGTTGGTGGTCAAGCGCAAGAGAGCTACCGCCCAGCATCGTGCGGATCTCGTCGTCGCCTGTGCAGTCGTTGTGTGTTTCATGGCGGTTTGAAGCTCCGGGTTTCGGGTTCAGGGTTTAAGGGTTTAGGGTCTAGGGTTACGGGTTCAGGGTTCAGGGGGTGTTGGGGCGGTGGTGGCATACCTCTGTGTGTGCAGTCGTCGTGGGTGTTTTGGCAAGGTTTCATGCAGTGATGTCCTTAGCGCCCCCGCAGCCCCCGCAGCCCCTGTCAAACCGGGAAATTGGAGGGGAAACTGCGGGGGCGAATCGCGGGATTTCGCGCCCAAAAGTGTGTAAATCGACAATTTTCAAACTCTGCTGCGAAAAAAACTCCTCCTGCGGGGGCAATTCGGCATATTACCTCCTACGTTGCGGGGGCAAACACAAGATTATCTGTTGCCTTAAGGACACCACTGGTTTTAGGGCAGTTGGTGACCAGTGGCGGCGTGAACTTGTGGGCTTATTGTTAACTCCTCAAGGCTGTTTTGGTGTACTGGGTGTGAGTGCTGCCGCGCACTCAAAAGGGCGGCCGTCCGGCCCGCGCAGCATCGTGCGGATCTCGTCGTCGTCTGCGCAGAAGACATCGTGCAGTAACAGTGTCAGTGTCAGTGATGGTGACGGTGGCGGTGGCGGTGGCGGTGGCAGTGGCAGTGGCAGTGGCAGAGGCAATGGCAGTGGCAGTGGCAGTGGCAGTGGCAGTGGCAGTGGCAGTGGCAGTGGCAGTGGCAGTGGCAGTGGCAGTGGCAGTGGCAGTGGCAGTGGCAGTGGCAGTGGCAGTGGCAGTGGCAGTGGCAGTGGCAGTGACAGTAACAGTGACAGTAACAGCGACAGCAACAGTAACAGTAACAGTTACAGTAACAGTAACAGTCACATCCGCTTTCCAGAGAAGATTACCTTCTAGTCCTAGTACCACCGCCGAGACCCAAGTCCAGCTCTGGCCCTAACAATTACTTGTGAGGGGGCGGTAGCCACCAGCCGGCTGCCTGCCAACGCGTAGGCCTAAAGCAAGAAGGAGAGCTATTAAGCGACGCCTCCAAAATAAATCCTAAATGCTTCCAGGGGATAGGGTGTCAAGTGGCGCTGGCCAATCTACTTGACCGCCGACGTCGTGCGGGGTCAGTGATTTCCTTTTCGGCTCCACACAGCCATTTGGCTGTATTCCGGCTGGACTTTGACCTTGCACACAGCTCATCCCATGCAGTGGATTGTAAGTCTGACAAGCCCGCCAGGCAGAGCACGTCAACAGCTTTCAAGTGACCTATGTATGAGGACAAACGGTCAACGGGAGGTCAACGGTCAATGCGGTCAAAGCAACATCCGGCTGTGGCATAATTAATTAAAATTCCTGAAAAGGAAATCATTGTGCAGAGTTGTCAATGGAGGTGCCATCACGGGTGGCATGAACAACTTAAGGGCTTGCTCGCAAACAGCCTCGGGAGGTTGGGATACCCGTGGTGTAGATGCTGCCGCGGCGGCCGCCTGGCCTGGCCAGAAGCGCGCGGATCGCATCACCGTCCCCGCTTTCTCTTCCCAGCACACATGCACACACACACACACACACACACACGCACACACACACACACACACTCTCATACGCCAGCTCAAATGCGTACCGCCCGACCGCACCCTCCACTCTCCCTCCCCGCCCTCTCGCTCCCCCTTCTTCCCTTACAACACCCCCCTCCCCTACCCTCTCTTTCTCCCTCTCACTTGCCAGCTGAAACGCATACCACCCGCCCGCATCCGTCAGCCATCCTCTGCTTCCTCTGCCCAGCACACATGCACACACACACACACACACACACACACACACACACACACACACACACACACACGCACGCGCACAAACTCTCTCCCCCGCCATCTCAAATGCATACCACCTGACTGCGTCCATCAGCCATCTCCGCTTCCTCTTCCCAGCACACATGCACACACACACACACACACACACACACACACGCACACACACACACACACATGCACACACACATGCACACACACGCACACACACACACACACACACACGCCACACACGCGCGCACACTCTCTCTCACCCGCCAGCTCAATCGCGTACCGCCCGACCGCATCCATCAGCCATCCTTTGCTTCCTCTTCCCAGCACACGTGCGCGCACACACACACGCACACATACACACTCACACACACACACACACACGTGCACACACACACACACACACACACACGTGTACACACACGCGCACACCCTCTCTCTCACCCGCCAGCTCAAACGCATACCGCCCGACCGCGTCCATCACGTCGGTCGCCGCTCCGTGCGCCAGCAGCAGCGTGCACATCTCCTTTGGGTTCTTGCGCGCAGCCGCGCCAAAGTGGAGGGGCGTCTGGCCTTGCATGTTCTGCGGTTGTTGTTGTTGTTGTTGTTGTTGTTGTTGTTGTTGTTGCTGCTGCTGCTGCTGTTGTTGTTGCTGTGGTGGTGGTGGTGGTTGTTGTGGTTGTTGTTGTTGTGTTGTTGTTGCTGCTGCTGCTGCTGCTGCTGCTGAAAAACGGAGCGGAGCCTGGCCTTGTGCGTTCTGCAGGTGGTGACGACAGACACATGTGCACGCATGCAGACACGCGCACACGCCCATGCGCGCACGCACACACGCCCATGCGCGCACGCACACACACACACACACACACACACACACACACCACGCGCACACGCACACACCTCCACGTTGACGTTGGCGCCTCCCTTCAGCAGCGCCTCAGCTGCATCATGGCTCCCCCACAGCGCCGCGATGTGCAGCCCCGTCTGGCCCATCTGGTTGGACGAGTCGGGTGGCGCGCCGGCGGCAATCGCAGCAGTGATCTCGGACGCCTTGTTGTCTCGGGAAAACATGAGCATCTAGAGGCACGCGATCACGCGTGCACGTGTGTGTGTGCGTGTGAGAGTGAGTGTGTGTGTTTGTTGGTGCCTGTGCTTGTGCGCGTGCTCTCGCGTGTGTGTGTGAGTGTGCGTGTTTGTGTGTGCCCTATGTGTGTGAGTGTGGTGGTGGGGATGCACAGGGGGGCGGGCTTCACTACACCTCGAGTCGGGGGCGGGGGGGGGTCTTCATGCATGGTGCGTGTACCCATGCGTGTACCCATGCGTGTACCGTGCCCCCCATGTCCACAGCCATAGCGTTGGCGTTGGCAGCATGCATGTGGGGGCCCATTGAACACACTCCCAATTGGGAGTGTGTTCAAATCATTGGCTTGTTCATCGGGCTGGCACGCTGCGATGCCATCACCTACCGCCAGCGGATCCATCTTGGCGGCAGGGGAAGGATCTGCCATAACGCGTACCCTCGACAAGAAGTTACGAAGTGCGCGCAGCCTATAAATATATTCACAAAAAAACAGGGCCCTTTTGATATTCATACCCCTCACACATTCTAAGACAATTGGCTCCACGGTCCGCCAATGTGCAACTCACCGGTCTGTCTGGAGTGACCATGGAGCGCACATTTGCGCTCGTCAAGCCGGACGCAGTGCGCGCTGGCAAGGCGCAGGTGGGGCGAGCTTGCAAGGGCGAGGGCGCGGAGCAACACCCCACGGCACAGCGCGCCCCACTGCCACTGCGATGTATACGCATGCCAATGTTTCCGGCCTACCTGGTTACAACACCCGCAGGAAATCAAGCTCCGTATCCAGCAGAATGGCTTCACAATTGAGGCGCAACAGCGCGTGCAGGTGAGACCCAGACGCTGTGCAATGCGTGCACCCACCTGGATGATGTGTGCATGCATACTGTACTGCACTGTGCGGTTCCTGGCGCGCTGCTGCTGAGCGCATGTCTGCTGTGCTGTTGTGTTGCACGCAGCTCACAAGGGCGCGCGCCGAGGAGTTCTACGCCGAGCACGCTAGCAAGCCCTTCTTCCCCACGCTGATTGCCTTCATGACCAGTGGCCCCGTCGAGGCGCTGGTCCTGTCCAAGGAGGGCGCCATCGCCGCATGGCGCTCCCTACTTGGACCCACCAACAACTACAGGGCGCAGGCACCTGCGAGGTGAGACCCAGCAGTGGTGTGCACACATGCAAGGTGTCGTCATCGCATGGCGTGAAGGAATGGGGCGCATGCGCTCACATGCATGCATGCATGGGGGATGCAACAGTCGCGTGTGTAGGGGGTGTTGCTCGTCGCGCATCGGCATCACAAACGCACTCGCTTGAGCGTGCACACCCCGCAAAATATTCATTAACACACAGACCATGCACACACACACACATGAGCGTGCACACACGCACACGTACGCACGCACGCACGCACACACCCTCCGCCCGCCCCACCCCATCCACACACAGCCTCCGCGCGGCTTATGGCACCGATGGCACCCAGAACGCCCTGCACGGCTCCGACTCGCCGGCGTCCGCCGCGCGCGAGGCGGCGTTCTTCTTCCCCAACCCCGACTCCATCGGGCTCGGTGTCGACGCGGGCCCTATGCGCCCGTCCGACGGCTCGCCCCCAGGCGTGGAGTGGACGCTTGGTCTGATCAAGCCCGATGCGACAGGCGCGGGTGCCGCGTCCGAGATCATGCAGCTCGCCGAGCTCGCCGGCTTCACTATCGTCGCGACCGAGAAGGTAATGCTCACGCGCGCGCGCGCTGAGGAGTTTTACGCCGAGCACGCCGGCAAGCCGTTCTTCGACACCCTCGTCGGGTTCATGACAAGCGGACCGGTGCACGCGCTCGCGCTCGCACGCCGCGACGCTATCAAGGGCTGGCGCGACCTCATGGGCCCCACGAGCACGCAGCGCGCCAAGGAGGACGCATCACGCTCGCTGCGCGCGCTGTACGGGACTGACGGCACGCGCAACGCGACGCACGGGTCTGACAGCCCCGCATCGGCCGCGCGCGAGCTCAAGTTCTTTTTCCCCAGCCTCACGCTCGAGCCGCTCATGGCGCCGGAGCCCGCGGCCGCGTACATCTCGACGCGCCTGCAGCCCGCGATGGTGCGCGCACTCACCGCGCTCGCGCGCGAGCGCCCAAGTGCAGAGAAGTTTGAGGCCATCACGTTCCTTGCCGACTACCTGCTCACGCACAACCCAAACAAGCCGCGCATCGTGACGCCCGACGAGTGGGACGCGTCGATGGAGGGCAAGGCATGCGATGACGACGAGGACGAGTTTGCGGGCGCGTACCTGCAGGGCAGCGGCGGCGGCGCCGCGGCCGCGTCTGTGCCCAAGCCGTCGTACGCGCCGCTCGTGTCGGCAAAGGAGGTTGAGGCAGCGGTTGCGGCAGAGCACGCGGCCGAGAAGGCGGGCGGGACTAAGCCGATGGCCGTGCCGCGCCCCGCGTCTGCGATTGTGCCGCCGCCGGTGCAGGAGAGGGAGGCGTCGCGCCCCGCGTCTGCAGCTGTGCCGCCGCCGGTGCCGCTGCAGGAGAGGGAGGCGTCACGACCTGTCTCCGCTGCGGTGTATGAGAGGGAGGCATCTTGCCCCGTGTCCGCTGCAGTGCAGGAGAGGGAGGCGTCACGCTCTGCGTCTGCTGCGGTGCACGAGAGGGAGGCATCTCGCCCCGTGTCCGCTGCGGTGTACGAGAGGGATGCATCTCGCCCCGTGTCCGCTGCAGTGAAGGAGAGGGAGGCGTCACGCCCTGTTTCCGTTGTCTTGCAGGAGAGGGAGGCATCGCGCCCTGCGCCTGCTGCGGTGCAGGAGAGGGAGGCGTCACGCCCTGTTTCCGCTGCCATACAGGAGAGGGAGGCATCGCGCCCTGTTTCCGCTGCCTTGCACGAGAGGGAGGCATCGCGCCCTGTTTCCGCTGCTGTGCACGAGCGGGTGGCGTCTCGCCCCACGTCTGCTGCCATGGCGACACCGACTGAGGCCGCAGACGCTGAGCGCGCACCCGCGCCCGCTGCCGCTGATTCGGACGTGGCGTTTGATGAGGCGGACTACTCCGATGAGATGGTGCAGGCGGCGGTCAAGGTGCAGGCGGCCGCGCGCGGCATGCTCGGCCGCAAACGAGGTGTGTTTGTGTGTGTGCGTGTGTGTGTGCGTGTGTGTGTGTGTGTGCGTGTGTGTGTGCGTGTGTGTGTGTGTGCGTGCGTGCGTGCATGCATGCATGTATAGCTGCTGGCTGCAGAACGAGGACAACGTGGTGCATGTGCGTGCGGCCATCTGCGGTGCACACCCGCAGTGGACAAGATCCGTGCCGACATGGACGCGTCCACGGCTGCCGATGCTAATGCACCTGGGCCAGCGGCGACGGAGGAGGAAGAGGAGGGGGACGCGGGCGCTGACGCAGAGGAGGGTGCTGACGACGAGGAGCCTGCTGTCGCGCGCAAGGCGCGCAAGGCGCCCGCTGAGGAGGAGGAGGAGGAGGAGGAGGCAGAGGCGGAGGAGGAGGAGGCAGAGGCGGAGGAGGCGGAGGCAGAGGCGGAGGCGGAAACAGAGGTGGGGGGGCCATGGTTGCATGGTTGCCATGCCCATACGTGCCACTCGCCACTCACATCCAAACTTGCCACTCACTCATCCACACTTGCCACTCACTCATCCACACGTGCCACTCACTCATCCACACGTGCGCACATTCACTCCCACCGCGCACGCACTTTGACCCTCACCCCCAAAACGTCGGCTTCACTCCCATCACACACGCACACTCGACACGCGCACCCCTCCCCAGGAGGAGGAGTTGGCTGCGCCCGCTGCGGCGGCAGAGGAGCAAGAGGCAGAGGACTCCTCTGCCGAGGACGCAGCGGCGGATGAGGAGGCCCCCGCAGATGCGGAGGACGCAGCGGCGGATGAGGAGGTGAGGAGAGCAAGGAGAGAGGGGGCAGAGGGAGTGACGAGGGACAGACACCGCGCGGAGCGCCACGGTTGGCCATGCCCATGTGTGCCACTTGCCACACTCACATCCACACGCACACATTCACTGCCACCACGCACGCACACGTTCACTCCCACCACACCCACACACTCAACACCTGCACCCCAGGAGGAGGAGCCTGCTGCGCCCGCTGACAAGGCAGCCGCTGCTGAGGACTCAGAGCCTGCTGCTGAGGACTCAGAGCCTGCTGCTGCTGAGAACTCAGAGCCTGCTGCTGCTGCTGCTGAGGACTCAGATGCTGCTGCTGCTGCTGAGGACTCAGAGCCTGCTGCTGCTGAGGAGGCAGTGGCTGAGGAGTCAGAGCCTGCTGCTGCTGAGGAGGCAGTGGCTGAGGAGTCAGAGCCTGCTGAGGCGGAGCCACAGGAGGCGGCCCCCGCCAACGAGGAGGTGGGGAGGAGGGCAAGGGGGGAGGGGGCAGAGGGGGTGACGAGGGAGGGAGTGGGCAGAGAGGGTGACGAGGGAGGGAGGGGGCAGAGAGGGTGACGAGGGAGGGAGGGGGCAGAGGGGATGACGAGGGAGGGAGGAGGCAGAGGAGGGAGGGGGAAGGGAGAGGGGCAGGGGGAGACAGGGCTGCGGCTAAGACTTAGGTGGGGCAAGAGAACGGGGTGCTGTGCATGTGCACGCCACCACGTGCAGCGCCACGGTTTTCCATGCCCATACATGCCACTCGCCACTCACATCCTCACGCATACATTCACTCGCGCCACACTCACACACTGGACGCATGCACCCCTACCCAGGAGGAAGAGGAGGGTGCTGACGCTGAGGAGCCTGCCGCGGATGATGAGGCAGAGGTGGCGGCAGAGGCAGAGGTGGAGGCAGAGGTAGAGGCAGAGGTGGAGGCAGAGGAGGCCGATGCGCCCGTCGAGGCCGAGGAGGAGGAGGCCGAGCCCGCCGAGGCCGAGGAGGAGAAGGCCGAGCCCGCCGAGGCCGAGGAGGAGGAGGCCGAGCCCGCCGAGGCCGACGCGTCCGTCGAGGCCGAGGAGGAGTCGACCGAGCCCGTCGAGGCCGACGAGCCCATCGAGGCCGATGCACCAGTCGAGGCCGACGGGGAGGCGCCCGAGGCCGATGGGGAGGCGCCCGAGGCCGATGGGGAGGCGCCCGAGGCCGATGGGGAGGCGCCCGAGGCCGACGAAGCGGCGGCAGGAGGAGCGGTGTCTGCCGAGGCGTCCGCTGCAGGTGCAGACGCGTCGGAGGCGCTCATTGAGGCAGATGCGGAAGAGTAGGACAAGTTCACCGCGCCGCGCACCTGTTGCGCTGTCCTGTGAAGGATCAGGGTCGTTCGACAGGGAAGCTGGCCGACAGCATGTGGGGTAGCTCTGTGATGATGATGATGGATCTTACAGTCTGTGTGACACCAGTAATGATGTATAAGACCGGTGTCGGCGCTAGCGCCCGACACCTTAAACTCAGTTTCAGTGGGAAACTGGCTGGCTACCTGGTAGGGGTGAGGGTTAACCCCCACACGCGCGCACGCACTGGACCTAGACAGGACACTGGGCCCCCAGATCCACCCTATACCACCCAGGTAGTGACAGCAACGCATTGTTGGTGTGCGCCTGTGTTCTACTACTAGTCCCGCCGCCGCCATTGGCTCCAGCAATCTCCTCCATGCCCGCCAGCAATCTCCTCCACGCCCGCCAGCAATCTCCTGTATGCCCGCCAGCAATCTCCTCCATGCCCGCCAGCAATCTCCTGTATGCCTGCCAGCAATCTCGTCCATGCATGGGCGCCGCCATGCGATCTCCATGCGCCGCGCCGCGCTCCATGCGCGCCAGCACCCGTACCACCCGCCTCATTCCCGTTCTTTAGCCATTCCCCGTGACACCTATGGCTGATCCTTGTTCCGCCGTCCCCTTTGGCATCTGTAACCCGTATCCTCTCCCTGTAGCCTCATTCCCCGTTCTTAACCGCCATCTCCATTATGGTGCCCGCCCGCTGGTGGGGCCTCGCCTAGCCCCATGCCGCACGGCTAGTGTATTGATTGCTGCGCCATCTATAATCTGCGCCTTGGGGCAGGGAACCCCTGCGCCACAACCTCCTCACAAAGCCTAGCCGCATGTGCCTCGCTTCCCATGTTTCTCAATTTCTCGCCATCCGCTTCCATGCTGCCGCCTGCAATCTCCTCTACGCCCGCGAGCAATCTCCTCCATGCCCGCCAGCAATCTCCTCCATGCATGCACGCGCAGAGCGCCGCCATGCAACCCCCATGCGCCGCGCGCGCCATGCGCGCGCCGCGCCCGCCAGCTCCCGTAGCCTCATTCCCCGTTCTTTACCCATGCGCCGTGACGCATTAGCCTTGTCCGCCGTCCTCTGGCATGCATAACCCGTAGCCTCATCCCCGGTAGCCGCATTCCCCGTTCTTAGCCGCCATCTCCATTATGGTGCCCGCCCGCTGGTGGGGCCTCGCCTCGCCCCATGCCGCACGGCTGGTGCATCGATCGCGTCGCCATCTAATAATCTGCGCCTTGGGGCAGGGAACCCCTGCGCCGCAACCTCCTCACAAAGCCTAGCCGCATGTGCCTCGCTTCCCATGTTTCTCAATTTCTCGCCATCCGTCTCTCTCTTCCATCCAGGCACAGTAAACCATTAGGAGCCGCAATCTGCTTGAGTTCCGATCGTTGTGAGAGGGGGTGCATGCTCGCCGCAATTCTCGCCATCGTGCATCGTGCTCTCCATCGTACCGCTGCCCCATCTGCCACATAGCCTCGCCCCATCAGGACCAGTTCATCAGTAGCGCTGTGCGTCACAGCCGCTCAGGGTAAATTTCCAGATTTTCAGCCGCCCAGTACCAAGCGCAGTTGTCCGCCATCGAGCGGCGCCAGGGCGGGAGCCCCTGGCGAAGAGCTTATGAACTTAACATGGTAGACAACTAGTAATAACCCCGGTAACGCAGAGGTCGTTGGATGGATGCTTTACACTCTTCAGCCTGGGTGGTTTTTTTTACAGTTTTCTACATGTGGCGCGGCGCGGCTGGCAGTTCACTCTGTCGCAGCGCACCCTCCGGCTCATGGACGCCCGGCAGCGCGCGCACACGGCATGGCTCAGGAGCAAGTCTGCTGCTGCCAAACGAGAGCGCAACCGCGCCAACCGCGCGGCCGACGCAGCTGTGCAGAGAGACAGGGAGAGGTGGATCGGCCAGCAGGTGGCGGAGGCGCAAGACATGCTACGCAAGAAGAATCTGCGCCAGTTTGCGCGCGCGTGCGACAGGCTGGCGGGCCGCAGCCGCAGCCATCAGATCCCACCTGCCATGCGGGACGTCTCGGGCGCGCTGCACAGCGGTCCAGACGGGGTGCTGAAGGCCATGACAGAGTCATTCGACAAGCTATATGGCGGGGAGACCAAGCTCAGCGACGAGACCCTGAACCAGCTGGAGAACGATGTAGCGGCGTTTGAGCTCACACGCGCCACAGAGGTGGACGAAGCGCACGGGCGCCCCCCTGACCTGGCTGAGACGGAGGCGTGTGTGCGAGCGTTGCGCTCGGCCGCCGCTCCGGGCGGTGACCAGCTGGACGCCATGCTGTTGCGGTGCCCACCTGCCATCGCATGGCTCCACCGGGTCATCATCGCCGTATGGCGGTCGGGGAGAGCCCCGAGGGAATGGAAAACTGCTATTATCACACCGTTATATAAGGGGAAGGGTCCGCGTGACTCCCCTGGTAACTACCGCGGTATAAGCCTTCTCTCTATTGCCGGGAAAGTGTACGCTGCCATACTTCTGCACCGCGTCTCCACGCAGGTTGATGGTCAGTTGCATGAGGCTCAGTGTGGTTTCAGAAAAAGCAGAGGCACTGTTGATGCAATTTTTACTCTGCGCTCGCTGAGCGCGGCACATGCCGAGTACAAACAATGCATGGCTGTGGCATTTGTCGACTATTCTAAAGCTTACGATTGCATAAACCGTGCGGCACTGTGGAGAGTCCTTAGATTATATAGAGGCCCTAAGCTCTACCCATGTTAAGTTCATAAGCTCTTCGCCAGGGGCTCCCGCCCTGGTGCCGCTCGATGGCGGACAACCGGGACAACTGCGCTAGGTACTGGGCGGCTGAAAATCTGGAAATTTACCCTGAGCGGCTCTGACGCACAGCGCTACTGGTGAACTGTTCCTGATGGGGCGAGGCTATGTGGCAGATGGGGCAGCGGTACGATGGAGAGCACGATGCACGATGGCGAGAATTGCGGCGAGCATGCACCCCCTCTCACAACGATCGGAACTCAAGCAGATTGCGGCTCCTAATGGTTTACTGTGCCTGGATGGAAGAGAGAGACGGATGGCGAGAAATTGAGAAACATGGGAAGCGAGGCACATGCGGCTAGGCTTTGTGAGGAGGTTGCGGCGCAGGGGTTCCCTGCCCCAAGGCGCAGATTATTAGATGGCGACGCGATCGATGCACCAGCCGTGCGGCATGGGGCGAGGCGAGGCCCCACCAGCGGGCGGGCACCATAATGGAGATGGCGGCTAAGAACGGGGAATGCGGCTACCGGGGATGAGGCTACGGGTTATGCATGCCAGGGGACGGCGGACAAGGCTAATGCGTCACGGCGCATGGGTAAAGAACGGGGAATGAGGCTACGGGAGCTGGCGGGCGCGGCGCGCGCACGGCGCGCGCGGCGCATGGGGATTGCATGGCGGCGCTCTGCGCGTGCTTGCATGGAGGAGATTGCTGGCGGGCATGGAGGAGCTTGCTTGAGGGCAAACAGGAGATTGCTCGCGGGCGTGGAGGAGATTGCAGGCGGGCATGGAAGCGGATGGCGAGAAATTGAGAAACATGGGAAGCGAGGCACATGCGGCTAGGCTTTGTGAGGAGGTTGTGGCGCAGGGGTCCCTGCCCCAAGGCGCAGATTATAGATGGCGCAGCAATCAATACACTAGCCCTGCGGCATGGGGCGAGGCGAGGCCCCACCAGCGGGCGGGCACCATAATGGAGATGGCGGTTAAGAACGGGGAATGAGGCTACAGGGAGAGGATACGGGTTACAGATGCCAAAGGGGACGGCGGAACAAGGATCAGCCATAGGTGTCACTGGGAATGGCTAAAGAACGGGAATGAGGCGGGTGGTACGGGTGCTGGCGCGCATGGAGCGCGGCGCGGCGCATGGAGATCGCATGGCGGCGCCCATGCATGGACGAGATTGCTGGCGGGCATACAGGAGATTGCTTGCGGGCATGGAGGAGATTGCTGGCGGGCGTGGAGGAGATTGCTGGCGGGCATGGAGGAGATTGCTGGAGCCAATGGCGGCGGCGGGACTAGTAGTAGAACACAGGCGCACACCAACAATGCGTTGCTGTCACTACCTGGGTGGTATAGGGTGGATCTGGGGGCCCAGTGTCCTGTCTAGGTCCAGTGCGTGCGCGCGTGTGGGGGTTAACCCTCACCCCTACCAGGTAGCCAGCCAGTTTCCCACTGAAACTGAATTTAAGGTGTCGGGCGCTAGCGCCGACACCGGTCTTATACATCATTACTGGTGTCACACAGACTGTAATATCCATCATCATCATATAGTGTTCATCCGCACATTATTGATCTGTTGGAGGATCTTCACACCAACACCGCAGCTGCCGTGCGGCTGGCTGGGAAAATCGGGCACGAATTCCCCGTGTCGTCTGGTGTGCGACAGGGGTGCGTCATTGCTCCTGTGTTGTTCAATGTTTTTATTGACCACATAGTGAAAAAGGCGCTAGACATGATGCCAGAGGGGGCTGGCGTGTCAGTCGTGACCCGAGCCGGCGGCTCTGTGTTGTCGTCGTCGGTTGAGCGCATAGTAATGCTGATGTATGCCGACGATTTATGTTTGTTCTCGCATGACCCAGCTCAGTTGGCGCTTATGCTGAAAATCCTTGACAAAGTGTCCTCTAGCTTTGGCATGCAAATCAACGCCGCCAAGACAGAAGTGATGATTTTGCCAGCAGATTTTGACGCGGATCTGCCCACGTTTGCGCTGACTGGTGGTGAAGTGAAGACCGTCTCTGCATTTAAGTATCTAGGGAGTTGGATAACCCAGAGTGGTGGTGTGGAAAAGGAGATCGGTGTGCGTGTCGGTCGCGCGCTGGGCGTGTTTGCGTCTTTTGATAAGATTTGGGCCAGCAAGAAGATGCAAGTGCAGTCTAAGATGCGGGTTTACAACACTTTCGTGCTGCCCCACTTTCTGTACGGCTGCGAAACATGGGCCCCTACTAAAACACAACTGACTCGATTGGAGGTTGCCCACTCTAACTGCCTTCGTCGCATTCTGGGTGTGCGCCTGGTCGACCGGCACAGATTAACTTATATTCGGCAGGCGTGCGACACTGAGCCAATTGAGAGCCTTGTGGCAAAGCGATCAATGCAGTGGCTAGGCCATGTGATGCGCATGCCGGCTTCTCGTCTTCCTCGTACGACTTTTGACTGCACAATGGATGTGGCTCGGCAGCAAGGCCGGCCTCCAGCCTCCTCCCGACACAATTTTCTTAAGCTACTGACCGCCTTTTCCAGCCCCTTTCTAGGTAGTTAGGCTTAGGGATGTGCCCCTCACCGAGTCCTTCTGTGCCTCCCCCCTTCAGCAGGGGGGGGCCTGCGACACGTCCAATGTCGTGCTCGGTGCAACAACCAGGGGCCAGCTTCTGCTCAGAGCCGGGTTAAGGGTAATAGGTTGAGAATCCTGTGAATGCTGGTTGAAATCCCAGTTAGAAAACCCCTTAACACGTTAGAGGTTGCGGCCCGGCTGGATATCCTTTTCGGCCACGTCTTGGCCTTTCTCCCCACGGGGGGATGTCTCTTCTGGCAATTGGCGACGAACCTGCCTTGCGTTTTCCGTTTCCCAACATGCGCTCACCGACTTCAACAAGCGTTTGCTGCCGCTGCGGTAGGGGACCTAGGGGTGCGCCCACGCTCTTTACAGAGTTGGGGTTCCCTACCACCAACAGCCAGCCATCTCAGTAAGGTGCTCGGGCCATACGCGCCGAGCACGGTCTTACACGCCTTTAGAGGTGTCCCTGACTGGAGCTTTGGAACCGTACGTGTGACCGCCAGAAGTGGATTGTAAAACTCTCATCATCATCTGACTGTAACATCCATCATCATCAAGCTACTGATTCAGCAGCTAGGCGAAACTAGTGGCACTCGTTCTGATTGGAAGACTTTTTCGGACACGGCGTTTGAGCGTGCTCAGGAAAGGGTCGGGTGGAGAGCCGCGGCGTACGGTCCGGCTGCCCCTCAGGCGCCGGCCCCTCCACCACGGCGGTCAAGTAGATTGGCAAGCGCCACTTGACCCCCTATCCCCTAGAAGCAGTTAGGACCTATTTTGGAGGCGTCGCACAATAGCTCTCCTTTTTGCTCTGGGACTACACGTTGGCAGGCAGCCGGCTGGTGGCTACCGCCCCTCACAAGTAATTAGTGAGTCTACCATGTTAAGTTCATAAGCTCTTCGCCAGGGGCTCCCGCCCTGGCGCCGCTCGATGGCGGACAACCGGGACAACTGCGCTTGGTACTGGGCGGCTGAAAATCTGGAAATTTACCCTGAGCGGCTGTGACGCACAGCGCTACTGATGAACTGGTCCTGATGGGGCGAGGCTATGTGGCAGATGGGGCAGCGGTACGATGGAGAGCACGATGCACGATGGCGAGAATTGCGGCGAGCATGCACCCCCTCTCACAACGATCGGAACTCAAGCAGATTGCGGCTCCTAATGGTTTACTGTGCCTGGATGGAAGAGAGAGACGGATGGCGAGAAATTGAGAAACATGGGAAGCGAGGCACATGCGGCTAGGCTTTGTGAGGAGGTTGCGGCGCAGGGGTTCCCTGCCCCAAGGCGCAGATTATTAGATGGCGACGCGATCGATGCACCAGCCGTGCGGCATGGGGCGAGGCGAGGCCCCACCAGCGGGCGGGCACCATAATGGAGATGGCGGCTAAGAACGGGGAATGCGGCTACCGGGGATGAGGCTACGGGTTATGCATGCCAGGGACGGCGGACAAGGCTAATGCGTCACGGCGCATGGGTAAAGAACGGGGAATGAGGCTACGGGAGCTGGCGGGCGCGGCGCGCGCATGGCGCGCGCGGCGCATGGGGTTGCATGGCGGCGCTCTGCGCGTGCATGCATGGAGGAGATTGCTGGCGGGCATGGAGGAGATTGCTCGCGGGCGTGGAGGAGATTGCAGGCGGCAGCATGGAAGCGGATGGCGAGAAATTGAGAAACATGGGAAGCGAGGCACATGCGGCTAGGCTTTGTGAGGAGGTTGTGGCGCAGGGGTTCCCTGCCCCAAGGCGCAGATTATAGATGGCGCAGCAATCAATACACTAGCCGTGCGGCATGGGGCTAGGCGAGGCCCCACCAGCGGGCGGGCACCATAATGGAGATGGCGGTTAAGAACGGGGAATGAGGCTACAGGGAGAGGATACGGGTTACAGATGCCAAAGGGGACGGCGGAACAAGGATCAGCCATAGGTGTCACGGGGAATGGCTAAAGAACGGGAATGAGGCGGGTGGTACGGGTGCTGGCGCGCATGGAGCGCGGCGCGGCGCATGGAGATCGCATGGCGGCGCCCATGCATGGACGAGATTGCTGGCAGGCATACAGGAGACTGATTGCGGGCACGGAGGAGATTGCTGGCGGGCATACAGGAGATTGCTGGCGGGCGTGGAGGAGATTGCTGGCGGGCATGGAGGAGATTGCTGGAGCCAATGGCGGCGGCGGGACTAGTAGTAGAACACAGGCGCACACCAACAATGCGTTGCTGTCACTACCTGGGTGGTATAGGGTGGATCTGGGGGCCCAGTGTCCTGTCTAGGTCCAGTGCGTGCGCGCGTGTGGGGGTTAACCCTCACCCCTACCAGGTAGCCAGCCAGTTTCCCACTGAAACTGAGTTTAAGGTGTCGGGCGCTAGTGCCGACACCGGTCTTATACATCATTACTGGTGTCACACAGACTGTAAGATCCATCATCATCAGGGCCAGAACTGGACTTGGGTCTAGGCGGTGGTACTAGGACTAGAGGTAGTCTTTGCTGGAAAGCCGATGTAACTGGAACTGCGCGCCCGGAGGACCCTGGGGCGTGAGTTAAGGCCTAGACTACACATCTAGGGGAGCTCTACTAGTAGAGCCCACAAGGCCACGCAGCGCACCAGCCTACCAGTTCAGCCTGGGTGGCACCCACCTTCCCCGCCCCGCCTCGTTGTTGTTGCCCTGCATGCTCGCCACCCGCCCGCCCTTGCTCAGCCACGCACACAATGGGTTTGTGAAGAAAAGCCGTGGAACTTCCAGCTAGACCCATGTAGGCTGGTGCTTGAACGGCCTTGCAGTCTCTCTTAGAACTTTGGTGGGGCTTTCTCTTAGAACTTTGGTGGGGGCCCCATGGTCCTTCGGACGTGAACGTGTGTAACTGTGAAATCGTGGTCCTCCACAGCAGGTGAGGGGTCTCGCCACTAGTACTGATCAACACCCAACACGGTTGTGTCAAGCAAGCTACACTTTGCACACAGCCGCGTGCGTACACGGCCGCCCCGCCACCATCTGCTGCGCACACGCGCGCATCGCGGCCGCACTCTATGCAGCACACACCGCTTCACACAGACGGCAACGATGCGCCACTGTTTGGCGGCACAGCATGTGCGTCGGCGCACGTGTACGATCCCCCCCCCCCCAGTCACCAGGGTGACACCTTCGCAGCCGGGAAGTCGCCCCCACACGCATTGGGTGGGCGGGTCTGACCACCGCCGACGGCGGCGCTGTCAGACTCCATCCCCCGCCCCGCCCGGCGCCATCCAGCAACAACAACAGCAGGTTCTGGGAAGCACCGGACAAGGCAGTTCCAATGGGCTTACAGGGTGCAGCACATGGGTACTGTGTACAGATATAGGCCAGAAGGGCGCCGTACTGTGGGGGTGATTGACGGGTGGGTCTCAGTGTTTCCGTAAGACAACCCGCAACCCGAAAAAGTGCACTTTCGGGTTGAGATTGGCCGATTCGGGCTGGCGCATCGGGTTGAGATTGCGCGAATTCCGACCCGAGAAAGTGTGAAAATTTGCATTTCCACACTTTTCCCGCCAAAATTCGCTCCGTCGGGTTGAGATTGTCGAAATTAGCGTGGGGCCTGGGTTGAGCCATTATTTTTCCAAGATCCTTCACGGAACCACTGGTGGGTCTGCCTGGCCTAGTGTGCGCATATGAAGAGGATGTGGGCGGCAAGCCCCACGGGGGTGGGGTTCAGGGTGGGGTTAGGGTAAAGGGTGGAGGGTTCGGGGTTTCAGGAAAGGGCATCAGATTTAAGGTTTTCGGGTAGGGTTTAGGGTCTGGTTCGATTTATGTAAGGGCTGCGAAGAGATCCCTCGTATAGGGAGAATCGCCAAGACGTATGGCCAAGACAAAAATCTGGGCCGCAACCTTGACATATAGAGTGATTTCCATAACGCATTTCCACTTGCTTGCACAGTAATCTCAACCTGTTGCGGATCTGAGCACAAGCTCGTCTTTTGTTGTTGCGCCATGCACGACATTGTGCACTTGAGCTCGGCATCTTTGAGGCAGTCATCATGTTATCGACTGGGCACTTGCCAGGTGCACTGCAGCTCCTCAAGGGGATGACATGGGGCAGTGTCACTGGCACTTGAACAATCCATAGGCGAAGGCGCCTCCCGTGACAGGGCAGGTAAAGGGCAAGGGCAGTCAAAGATGGCCAATTCAACAGCCACCCACCCAGAGCCATTTGGAGGTGGCCCCAAACCCTACCCCTGCGAGTCCCGCCATTCCTCACGCCACTTTGACCTTGGTGGCGCGGCCGGTACGCGTCCCAGCCCACCACACTGCGACGTGGCCAGCGGCAAGGACGGCCGTGTGAATGCTGAATCCAAACAGCGCCTGGCCCAGGCCCACCGGCTGGCCGCACAACGCAAGCGTGTACCAACGGTACGCGCACATGGCCGGTAGCTCGACGAGCAGCGAGATCGCGGCGCCCAGGGCAGGCGACCGTGGCTGCTCGAACGCCGCCTTGCCGGCGATGAGAAGGAAGTCGCCGTCGTACTTGAAGGACACGGCCCAAATGGCGTAGTCGCTCGTTGCCCCCATTGTTGCAAGAATGATGAGCGTGGTGTACACGCGCCATGCGGCGCAGCGGTCGACTGTGCGTAGCCACCGCGGAAGGCGCGTTAACAGCCGCGCGCTGGCGTCAGCGGCGGCAGGCAAAGCGAGGGCGTACGGCAGGCCATGGAGAGCCATGGATAGCGCGCCCCTTCTCGAGCCACTGACGACGAACTGCGCCGCCTTGACAGCACAAACGATGGTGAGCGTCCTGCAGACAGGCAGACAGGCGCATTGAGAAACAGGCAGGCAGGCAGGCAGATGGCAGGCAGGCAGGCAGGCAGATGGGCAAACATCAAGGCAGACAAGACATGCACGACACAAAACGCACCAGCACCACAGCAACGGCGGACAGCTCGCGGACGCATCGGTCGCGGTCGCGGTGGTGACGTGGCTGCTGCTGCTTGATGAGCCTCCCATTGCAATGACAGCGTCAAGGTCGCGCAACAAGCCCACTAGCAGCAGCGCTCGCAGGGCCGGCATGGCAGGGCGGCACGCGCTCTCTGCCGCCATCAGGGTGAGCACGACACTGCGCAGCCCCAGAGCTTCCTCAGGCGTGCGCACGCGCGGACCGCACAGGAGCACGCCCAGGTCGTGTGCCACGGCATGCAGTGCGTCCGCTGGCAGGCTCGCGCGTAGCAGCTCCTTCACCGCCGCATTTGCTGATGCAGGAAGTATGGCCACGGAGTGCACGGCAAGCAGGGCGTCGCCGTCGACGAGCTGTGCTATGAGCACGCCGTGGGACGGGCGCGGCCCGAGGTCGACGTCGATGTTGATCAGGCCTGGGGGGTTGCCGCGTGAGCGTGCAGCTGCCTGCAACACCGCCACGCTCTCGCGTACGAGTGGCGCTTGCGCTGCGGCTGCGCCCGACGGCGCCCAGCTGAGCACGAGCTCTGGGTTGTTTCCGAGATCACGCGCGAGAAGCGCAAGGCCAAACTGCGGGTGGAGGGAGACGTGCGTGTGTGTGTGTGCGTGTGTGTGTGCAAGGAACCGCATTGCCGAGGGTGTGTGTGGTCGCGGGGCGGCTAGGCGCCTTTACCTGCACGTGCACGAGTCCACCACCCCCTTGTGGCAGCGCCAGCAGCGGCCACGTGGCAGATAGCATCGGCACGCCCGGCAGGGGCTGCGCCAAACGCGCGGGGCCGAGCTGCATCATTGCTGCGTCGCCATCGGGCACCAGCTCGCCCTCTGGCGTGAGCTCCAACAGCAGCTCGGACGCGAGCGCCACGCGAATCATCTCGACCTCCGCCTCATCAACCACGCAGCCTTCCACGCGCACTCGGCCGTGCACCACGATGCAGCCCGCGGCCACAGTAAGCTCCACGAACCGTAGCGTCACTAGTGCTCCGAACCGCAGCGAGGCACGTGCGCTGAGCTTGCTCTCCAGCCGTTCGCGCAGAGCCGCGAGGCCGTGGGGCGTGGCGAGGTGCGGGTCGTCGGCCAGGTGCAATGCAGGGAACTTGACGGCGAAGGGCACCGAGTGAGTCATGAGGATGGAGGTGTACTGCAGCTGGCCGCCATCCGATGCGGCGGCGGTGGGAGGCCCCACCGGCACGGCTGCGCGAACCACGGCAGTGTCGGCATGGGAGTGGGCAGCAGCGGAGGTGCTGGATGAGAAGGCAGACACGCGCGCGTCGGCACTGGTCTGGGCGGCGGCGGGCAGCTGTTCGTCGGACGCGCTCTCTGCCTTGCAGGACCCCGCACCAGCGGGGGCGACCTTGGGCGTGAGCAGCAGCAGCAGCAGCGGTGCGCCGCACTCCATCGCAGCAATGACCGCCACTCTGGTCCGCAGCGCCGCGTCAATGGGGAGGAAGCCGACGGCGCCATAGGCGTGCTGGGCCTCGAGCATGATGTTGATGAGCAGGCAGGCGGCGACGCCGACCCACGCCTGGCGGACCAACAGCGCACGCCTCGGCACCGACCCGCGCTCGGTGCAGAGCAGAATGGCCGCGATCTGCGCACACACATTAGTTGGTGCGATGAATCAGTGCGAGCTGCTGTGTGTGTGTGTGTGTGTGTGTGAGAGGGGGAAGGGCATCTCCCATACGGTTCCTAGCGGCCCGTGCATGGCCTGCGCCACAGGCATGCCTGGCCGGTGAGCCCCCCCCCCCCCCGCATGGCATTGCGCCGCACCTTGTATGCTGTTTGAAAGAGCGATACCATAACCGCTTTGCTACCACTTTGGGCAAAGAACTCAGTCAAGATGGGCTTGGGGGAGAGCATCGGGTTTGCGCCCGTGCTGATGGACCACGCGAGCTCGGCACAGAAGACCAGAAATAGCGCGCCCACACACCACGCTCCCGGGATCAGGCAGCGCGCCTCAAGCGGGAACCACGGAGAGAGCGCGAGGACGATCGCGGCGCCGCTGGCGAGGCACAGCGTGAGGGCGTCAACAGTGTGATTCTGGATAGACGCCCAACCCGCCCAGCAGCAGATAGCGGCCATTAGCGCAGTGTCCACGAGCCTCAACGAGCCTGGAACCCGAGCGCGCGCCAAACCATCCACCGACGGCCGCATATTGCTGCGGCCTACCTGCAGCGTGGGGGGTGGGGGGGTGAGTGGGAATTGAGTGGGCCCATGCACCATCCATGGTCGTACGGACCATGGATCTGGACAAGTTATGAGGGTGGGGAAAGGACAGGGAAAGGACAGGGAAGGAGCAAGTAACCTATGATTGTGTTTGCGTTTGCGAGTCCAAAGTAATGCGTCTTGGCCAAGGCCTTAGCATGGCCGCATGCCGCATGCGCGCATGCCGCATGCCAGTCAGCAGCCGTGAAATCTGGGCTACACCATCCCCGCGTTCAACTCAAGTCGTCATGCACGCGTTTGCAGACGCAACACCGTGTGGGCTGAGCTGCGTACGGTGCAACCCTGGCGCGCAGTCGGGTGTGCCTTTGATCCCAGTAGTGCTGCAGCACTACTCTAAGGCGTACCTCTGGCAGCTCAGTGCAACTTGCATGCAGATCACTGGTCTCAGGCCTATATTTACGTGTGTGTGCGCCAGGTGCGACTCACGTGCGTGTCGTGGTAGCTTTGGCTTCGCGAACGAGCTGCTTGCCGCGAACGAGCTGCTCCACAGGGAACTGGATACAGCACAAGTGACTGACTGTGAATTGACGATCACTGTGACTGCCGGCTTTGTGTCAAATGGAGTGGTGTGGACCAAGTTATCCATATCAGGGGCCCCTGATCCATATCTATATACAGATGATGATGATGCGAGTTTTACAATCCACTTCTGGCGGTCACACGTACGGTTCCAAAGCTCCAGTGGGACTTAGAGAAACAAGGCTCAAGGCCCACAAAAGGTCAAGCTACAAGTAGCCCTCTCTCTGCCCACGTTTGCGCTGACTGGTGGTGAAGTGAAGACCGTCTCTGCATTTAAGTATCTAGGGAGTTGGATAACCCAGAGTGGTGGTGTGGAAAAGGAGATCGGTGTGCGTGTCGGTCGCGCGCTGGGCGTGTTTGCGTCTTTTGATAAGATTTGGGCCAGCAAGAAGATGCAAGTGCAGTCTAAGATGCGGGTTTACAACACTTTCGTGCTGCCCCACTTTCTGTACGGCTGCGAAACATGGGCCCCTACTAAAACACAACTGACTCGATTGGAGGTTGCCCACTCTAACTGCCTTCGTCGCATTCTGGGTGTGCGCCTGGTCGACCGGCACAGATTAACTTATATTCGGCAGGCGTGCGACACTGAGCCAATTGAGAGCCTTGTGGCAAAGCGATCAATGCAGTGGCTAGGCCATGTGATGCGCATGCCGGCTTCTCGTCTTCCTCGTACGACTTTTGACTGCACAATGGATGTGGCTCGGCAGCAAGGCCGGCCTCCAGCCTCCTCCCGACACTATTTTCTTAAGCTACTGATTCAGCAGCTAGGCGAAACTAGTGGCACTCGTTCTGATTGGAAGACTTTTTCGGACACGGCGTTTGAGCGTGCTCAGGATAGGGTCGGGTGGAGAGCCGTGGTGTACGGTCCGGCTGCCCTCAGGCGCCGGCCCCTCCACCACGGCGGTCAAGTAGATTGGCAAGCGCCACTTGACCCCCTATCCCTAGAAGCAGTTAGGACCTATTTTGGAGGCGTCGCACAATAGCTCTCCTTTTTGCTCTGGGACTACACGTTGGCAGGCAGCCGGCTGGTGGTTACCGCCCCTCACAAGTAATTGTTAGGGCCAGAACTGGACTTGGGTCTAGGCGGTTGTACTAGGACTAGAGGTAGTCTTTGCTGGAAAGCCGATGTAACTGTAACAAGTAGCCCACGGTAACGCCATCCACACTTGGTGGCGGGCGCCAAGCAAGCAGCAGCACCACTGTGCAGGCTGCACACCCAGCCCCTCAAATGGCCAGAGGGCGGACCCAAGGTATAAAACCATGAAGGGACCAAAAAACCCTCCCCCAGACCACCGGAAGCGGGGCTAGTAGCACACCCGCCGCAGCACTCTATTCAGCGACCACACCGCACCCGCCACCGCACGCGTGTGGCGCCACCTCCCCTTCAAAAACCCCCCCAGAGGGAATGCCATCTAGCAAGCAGGTGCAGGCACCCGCTCGCCGTCAACGACGAGGCGAGATGATGATGATTTTGTTGATGATGATGGATCTTACAGTCTGTGTGACACCAGTAATGATGTATAAGACCGGTGTCGGCGCTAGCGCCCGACACCTTAAACTCAGTTTCAGTGGGAAACTGGCTGGCTACCTGGTAGGTTACAGTTACAGTTACATCGGCTTTCCAGCAAAGACTACCTCTAGTCCTAGTACCACCGCCTAGACCCAAGTCCAGTTCTGGCCCTAACAATTACTTGTGAGGGGCGGTAGCCACCAGCCGGCTGCCTGCCAACATGTAGTCCCAGAGAAAAAGGAGAGCTATTGTGCGACGCCTCCAAATTAGGTCCTAACTGCTTCCAGGGGATAGGGGGTCAAGTGGCGCTTGCCAATCTACTTGACCGCCGTGGTGGAGGGGCCGGCGCCTGAGAGGCAGCCGGACCGTACACCACGGCTCTCCACCCGACCCTATCCTGAGCACGCTCAAACGCCGTGTCCGAAAAAGTCTTCCAATCAGAACGAGTGCCACTAGTTTCGCCTAGCTGCTGAATCAGTAGCTTCAGAAATTAGTGTCGGGAGGAGGCTGGAGGCCGGCCTTGCTGCCGAGCCACATCCATTGCTGTGCAGCCAAAAGTCGTACGAGGAAGACGAGAAGCCGGCATGCGCATCACATGGCCTAGACACTGCATTGATCGCTTTGCCACAAGGCTCTCAATTGGCTCAGTGTCGCAAGCCTGCCGAATATAAGTTAATCTGTGCCGGTCGACCAGGCGCACACCCAGAATGCGACGAGGGCAGTTAGAGTGGGCAACCTCCAATCGAGTCAGTTGTGTTTTAGTAGGGCCCATGTTTCGCAGCCGTACAGAAAGTGGGGCAGCACGAAAGTGTTGTAAACCGGCATCTTAGACTGCACTTGCATCTTCTTGCTGGCCCAA
>VFSX01000028.1:762500-840394 GCA_016618255.1 Chlamydomonas sp. UWO 241 | reverse complement strand
CCGCCCCATCCCCTTCCCCCACACTCTCCCCCCCCGTCCCCGCCCACGCCCACGCCGCCCCATCCCCTTCCCCCACACCTTCCGAGCCCTCACGAGACGAGATTGAGGCCGCCATCAAGGCACTCAAAAACACCTCCCCGGGCTCCGACGCCATCACCGCTCCCCTCGTCAAAAGCGGCGGCCCCGCCGTCGCCTCCGCCCTCCACGACATCATCCGCTCATGCTGGGACACCAACACCACTCCTACCTCGTGGAGACAAGCAGAGATCTGCCCCCTCTACAAGGGCGCATCCTCAGGCCCGACCACTCTCTCAGGTCTACCTGGCATCTCCCTCTGCCGTCCAGGCAAAGTCACACCGCACATCCTCCTACGCCGCCCTGCGGACGGCACTGGGAGTCCAATCCCTCACATACCCCAGTTCGGCTTCCAGCCGGCCGAGGCACTAACTGGCGCCCATCTTTGCCTACGCCGCCTCCGGGATCCCCCCCCCCCCGTTTTGCCTTTTCACCCGCCCCCTACGTGGCCTACGTTGACCTCTCAAGGGTGTTCGACCGTGTACCACCCCGCGCTCTGGACCTCCCCAAACGCGGAGTAACCCCAACCTCCTCGACCAACATCAAGAGCCTCTACCTGTGCCACGGCCGTGCCCGCGTCGGCGAATCCCTCTCTGCCCCTTCCCTCTGGAAACCGGTGTCAAGCAAGGCTCCCGATCTCCCCCCTACTCTTCACGTCTACATCGACACGTAATCAGATCCTGATTGCCCAATCTCCAACGCTGGCATCGCAAATCGCTACGTTTCCGACGGCGTCCCACAACAGGCCCCGATCCGGAAAGACACGACACCCCGTCCCCCCTCCTACTCTTAATGCCGACGACATCGCCCTGCACTCCCCTCTCCGGGGACGCCCCCGCACCGTGCTCACCCTCTCGACGGCACGCCCTCTGACTCGCGCTTGAGATCTATCAGCAAAACCGTTGCACAATCTTCGGCCACCCGTCCGCCACAACCGCCCTTCCACCAACCACCCCATACGCCAAATCCCCTCCAAACTCCTCCCCTTTCCCCGCCCGCTGTCACCCAACCCCAGGCTTCAAAGATACCGGCAGCATCAATGGCCTTCAACCCACCCTACCCCCCTATTTCACGACCCTGCCGCCCGCCCACCAACATCCTCGACGAAGAAAAAAATCCCCACGCCGGAGTCAGCCTCCGCATGGTAACGCCTTCCACCCGCCTGCACCCCAGCGGTTTTGGAAAATCAGTGAGATCACCCTCACCACCTCAAGATCAACCTGTACAGATGCCTTTGTTGTAATCCGCCTTCTTGTAAACGGCTGCCAACCTGGACGCTAATCAAACTCTAAATCCACCGCCTTGAGGTAAACCCACAACCTGCTTTCTCCGCCGCCTGATAACCCCTCCGCCACCTTGGGCAAGTCTCCCACTGCCAAGCTACATGCCGCGCACCCTCCCACCACTCCTATCATCGTCACGATCAACAAACACCGATTGTTGTTCATTGGATCCCTCGTCCGCCGCCTCCCCACCTCAACTCCTCCGCTCCCCACCCCTGCCAACCCCCCTCCCTCTTCCCCCTTGCCTCCCACGCCTCCTCCGATCCATCCCACGCCCCCTCCGATCCCTCCCAACCCCGCTCCCTCTCCCCCCTGGCCTCCCACGCCCCCTCCGATCCCTCCCACGCCTCCTCCGATCCCTCCCAACCCCCCTCCCTCCCCCCCCTTGCCCCCCACGCCTCATCCGCATTCCCTCCCAATCCCCCCCTCTCTCCCCCGCCCACGCCTCCTCCGATTCCTCCCACGCCTCCCCCGATCCCTCCCAACTTCCCTCCCTCTACCCCCTTGCCCCCCACGCCTCCTCTGAACCCCCCCATGCCTCCTCCGATTCCTCCCAACCCCCATCCTTCTCACCCCTTGCCTCCTCCAACCCCCCCCTCCCCTTCCCCGCCCGTCGAACCCATGTTCCCAGCCACCGCCGCCCTCTTCATGCACCGACGACCAGACGTGATACCCTACCAAGGTGGGGTCATCACCTCCTACCGTGAGAATGTCCAAGACATTTTCGACTCCTACGTGTTCAAGACTGCCGTCACAACGCAGTTTGACAAGGCCAAGAAGGAGTACGCCGAGTCCCCACCGGAGTCCCAGCTGAAGACCGTCCCCGAGCTTGCTGTGATACTAGCCCGCAGGCGGCCTCCCGGGTGGCTCACCCTCGCGAGGTTCCCACGCCTGTGGAATGGTATTTGCAGAGAGATGGCAGCCAATGCGGGAGCAGCCAGCCAACAAAGTAGATAATGATGATGATGGTGGTCACAGTCAGCAAGCCTTTAGTCAGCAAGCCTTTAGTTAGATGCCAGTGCCTCAGAGGCAACCCCCCGACCCCCCCAAACCAAGGATACTATCCACTCGATTCAGGCGCTGGTCGGTCACCCGCTATTCGAAAGACATCCCAGTGCACGGGTCAGACCTCGTAACAATTGCCGGGGTGTACTGCTGTTAGTAGTACAGGCATTGCCGGTGCATGCGGACGGCCTCATGTAACGCTTGGTTGGTTGGTTGGTTGGTTGGTTGTGTGTGTGCGTGAGGGCATGTGTGTGTGTGCATGTGTGTGTGTGTGTGTGTGCATGCATGTGTGTATGTGTGTGTATGTGTCTGTGTGGAGGATTGTATCAACGATGCGCAGCGGGACGTGCCAAAGGTCACGCAGGTGTGTGTGTGTGTGTGTGTATGTGTGTGTGTGTGTGCACATGTTTGTGTGCATTTGTGTGTGTCGGTGTCAGTGGCTGTGTGTGTGTGTGTGCGTGTGTGTGTGTGTGTGTGTGCACATGTTTGTGTGCATTTGTGTGTGTGTCGGTGTCTGTGGCTGTGTGTGTGCGTGTGTGTGTGTGTGTCGGTGTCGGTGTCGGTGTCTGTGGCTGTGTGTGTGCGTGTGTGTGTGTGTGTGTAGAGGATTGTATCAATGATGCACAACATGAGAGAGAGAGAAAGAGACACACACACACGCAGTGCCGCTGGGTCCCATGGCGCGAGTGCTGGTTGACTGCCGCCGCCGACGGCGTGATCACACACACACACACCTACAGAGAGAAAAAGAGACCAACACACACACACACACACACACACACGCAGTGCCGCTGGGTCCCATGGCGCGAGTGCTGGGTCACTGCCGCAGACGACGGCATGATCACACACACACACACACACATACAGAGAGAACGGGAGAGACCAACACACACACACACACACGCAGTGCCGCTGGGTCCCATGGCGCGAGTGCTGGGTCACTGCCGCAGACGACGGTATGATCACACACACATACACACACATACAGAGAGAGGGAGAGAGACAAACACACACACATGCAGTGCCGCTGGGTCCAATGGCGCGAGTGCTGGGTCACTGCCGCAGACGACGGCATGATCACACACACACACACACACACACATACAGAGAGAACGGGAGAGACCAACACACACACACACACACGCAGTGCCGCTGGGTCCCATGGCGCGAGTGCTGGGTCACTGCCGCAGACGACGACATGATCCGGCTGTGGAGCCCGGCTGGCGTCAAGCTCTCGCAGTTTGCCTACCCAGGTGAATGGGTGTGCCTGCGGATTGTGTGCCCCCGTGGCCGTTGACCTTGGGAGTGGGGAGGCACTGTGCATCCTCCACCATACCTAACTGAACGGCTTCTGTGGATGGCTCCATCCCATCGCTTTAAAACCTTGGCTGGTGTCGCAGTTTGTGTGCCTAGGTGGGCGGTGCTTGGCACCCGTTATAACATCGGCCAAAAGGGTCCATGGTGTGCGATGCAGAGCCGTTGGCCCTTTCATCGTACATATCGCCAGTAAGGCGAGCATGTTATACCCGTTACGACATCGGCCAAAAGGGTCTCCAAAGGGGTGGTGTGCGATGCAGAGCCGTTGGCCCTTTCATCTCGCACATGTCGCCATTGTCGCCATTATAAGGCGAGTATGTTACACATGTTACACCCGTGGATTGGGCAGAGTGTGCTCATGGCTGTGGACCTTGACGGGCGGTGGGGGGAGGGGGGGCTCTTTACAGTAACAGTAACACGGGGTTTCCAGCTAAGCAGGCTACTCTTCTACTAGAGACACCCGCCGATACTCCAGCACACTCAAGTACTAGAGTACCGCTGGGGTCTCTTTGCTACATTAAATACTCTTACATCACACAGATCATTAATCTATTATCATCAGGCCCCAGCCTGGCGTCAAGCTCTGTCAGTTTGCCCACCCAGGTGGGCGTGCCACCTCCGCCATTTTTTTCTGCAACAGCTGCTCTTCGCTATGCTGCCACTGAGTCGGAGTGGGAGACGACACTGCGACGGCGCGGTCGTGTCCACTGTCGCGCACCCAGCTGGCATACTTGTTTGCGTGGGCCTGCCTCCTACATCATACGTGGTGTCACACAGAACACAGAACACCGCGCCATCTGCATCCCTACACACAGGATGTAACATGTATCACCATTGGACCCGCACTGTAGCCAAAACCCTCACCAACCCTATCCCCAAACCCCGGCTGGCGGCAAGCTCCCGCAGTCCACACACCCAGGTGGGCGTGCCTCCTACATCACAAGCAACAACAGCTGTTCTGTACAGTGATTTCCTTTTTGGCTCTACACAGCCATTTGGCTGTATACCAGCTATACTTTGACCTTGCACACAGCTGAACCCATCCAGTGGACTGTTAGTCTGACAGGCCCGCCAGACAGAGCACGCCAACAGCTTTCAAATGACATATGTATGAGGACAAACGGTCAACGGGAGGTCAACAGTCAACACGGTCAAAGCAAAATCCGGCTACGAAATAATTAATTCAAATACCTGAAAAGGAAATCACTGGTTCTGCAACAGCTGTTTTTCACTCTTATCGCAATCAATCCCACACTGTAGCCTTCCCAAACCCTCACCCTATCCCCCCAAAATGGCTGGCGTCAAGCTCTCGCAGTTTTCCTAACCAGGTGGGCGGATTTGAGTTATGATGGCGGTGGATTTTGCATCCGTGTGCGACGCACCAAACAGGCAGCGCATTCGAATTTGCTCGGCATAGCGCGCCCGAGCACTGCTTATATGGGTGGCTGGCTACTGGTGGGGGTGGTTCCATGGCTGTGGACCTCGAAGGAGGAGGCACTGTTTATGCTTGTACTAATCTCAAGCGCTTGCTAGCCCCCATCCTGCCAAACCTGATCCCAATCCCCAGGCGGTTCGACCCAGTCTCCGTACGTAAAAGCAAGCCCGGAGCCTCTCCTCTTAACCCTATACAAAGCCCATGACCTGATGATGATGGATTTACAGTCTGTGTGTGACACCAGTAACGATGTATTAGACCTATGTCGGCGCTAGCGCCCGACACCTAAAACTCAGTTTCAGGATGACACTGGCTGGCTACCTGGTAGGGGCGAGGGCAAACCCCCACATGCGTGCACGCACTGGACCTAGACAGGGCACTAGGCCTCCAGTTCCACCCTACACCACCCAGGTAGTGACAGCAACGCATTCCTCGGGGGAGGTCGTTGTGCACCTTGAATTGGTACTATGTGACTGCGCATGATTGGAAGACTTTTTCGGACACGGCGTTTGAGCGTGCTCAGGATAGGGTCGGGTGGAGAGCCGTGGTGTACGGTCCGGCTGCCCCTCAGGCGCCGGCCCCTCCACCACGGCGGTCAAGTAGATTGGCAAGCGCCACTTGACCCCCTATCCCCTAGAAGCAGTTAGGACCTATTTTGGAGGCGTCGCACAATAGCTCTCCTTTTTGCTCTGGGACTACACGTTGGCAGGCAGCCGGCTGGTGGCTACCGCCCCTCACAAGTAATTGTTAGGGCCAGACCTGGACTTGGGTCTAGGCGGTGGTACTAGGACTAGAGGTAGTCTTTGCTGGAAAGCCGATGTAACTGTAACTGTAACTGTAACTGTGACTGCGCAGGCCGCAGGTGTGCCTTATGCTAGTCCCCGCCGCCGCCGTGCCCGCCCGCCAGCACTCTCCATGCAGGCTCCCTTCATCATCAGCAGGCTCCACAACGATAGCTCCAATAGCTCCGATCCAATAGCATCTCGTCAACTCCCCAGCGATTCCGCCGCTGTGCTGGCGCGAGGCCCGACTTGCACCCTGTGCTGAGCTGGTGCGAGGCCCGGCCCGCACCCTCCGCTGTGCTGGCGTGAGGCCCGCACCCTGTGCTGTGCTGGCGCGAGGCCCAGCCCCCACCCTCCGCTGTGCTGGCGCGGACCTAACTAACGCTGTCCCCCACACTCCTGATCCGAATCCTCAGGAGGGTCTGTGCAGTGCTTGTACGTGGACACCGTCAACAGCCTGCTGGTCGCGTCAATGGCAGACAAGAACGCTTACTGCTACGACCTGGAGGACCCGGCACCGAAGGTGTTTGTGTGTGTGTGTGTGTGAGAGAAGGAGTGTGTGTGTGTGTGTGTGTGGTGTGTGTGTGCGTGTGTGTGTGTGCGCAATCGCAACGTTCACCCGTGCACCCGCCCGGCACGCTTTCCTTGTCCGCAAACGCTCCACCCAAGGAAACCCGGGCCGCTGCTGCGTGTTTGTGTGCGTGTGCGCGCGTCACATCAAGCTGCAGGCAATCTACTCTGCCCACCAAGACGTCAGATCAGAGCCCTCGTCAACACCATACCCCCCAGGTCCACCCACCATACCCCCTGGCCAAGCCCTCTGGCCACCAGGACGTGCACACCGTTTCGGCTTCCTCGATCGCCTCCAAACCCGCAGGCGATCTACTCTGGCCACCAGGACGTCATACGCGGCATCGGATTCCTTGGCGAGTGCGGCCGCTACGTCACGTGCTCGTGGGACAGGTGCGGCTCTCTCTCTCTCCCCCTCCCTCTCTCTCTCTCTTTCTCACCCCCTTAATCTATTTATCATTCCCTCTCTCGCTCTCTCTCGCTCTCTCTCCCTCTCCCCCTCTCTCTCCCTCTCTCCCCCTCTCTCTCCCTCTCTCCCTCTCTCTCTCCCTCTGACACACACACACACACAAACACACACACACACACACACACGCAGGTCCATCCGGCTGTGGGCCACACCGGCTGACATCGCAGCGCACATCGCCAAGGGGCAGGCGGGCGCGGCGGGCGGCACGGAGGTGCGTGCATGGGCATGCTCATGGGTGTGGGCGTGGCATGCGTAAGAACGTGGGCGCGTGGGCATGCACGACGGCGTGGGTGCGTGGGCATTGGCGCGTGCACGTGGGCGTCCGCATGGATCTAGGTGCGCGGGCGTGGGCGTGCGCGTGAGCTCGCGTGTGGGTATGGACGATGGGGGAGAGGGGAAGGGCATGCGCGTGGGCGCGTGGGCAGTGGGGGGGAGAGGGGAGTGTGGTCGCGTGGGCGTGGGCGTGGGCGTGGGCGTGGGCGTGGGCGTGGGCGTAAGTGTGGGCGTGGGCAATCGGGGGGGGGGGAAGGGGGGGCTGCTGCTAGTGGGTATGCGGTGGGCTGTTTCCATTGCCGAATGCCACGACCTTACATTGCTTCTGACCCTGCTCGTGTGTGTCACTGCGCTCATCCAGGCCCCGCTGCTCCTTGCCTCCGCCTGCCTGACCAACCACCCGACTGCTCGACCTGCTGCCGCACTCTCCCCCCCACACACTCTCCCTCCCACCCTCTCTTTCTTCCTCACTCCCTCTCTCTCTCTCTCTTCCCCTCTCTGTATCTCCACCTCTCTTCATCTCTCAATCACGCATTCACTCACTCTCTCCCTCTTTCTCTTCCCCTCTCTTTCCTTCTCTCTGCCTTTCTCCCTCTTCCCCCCTCCCTGTCTGCCTCACTCCCTCTCCCTCTCCCTCTCCCTCTCCCTCTCCCTCTCCCTCTCCCTCTCCCTCTCCTTCCCTCTCCCTCTCCCTCTCTCTCCCTCTCGCTCTCCCTCTCCCTCTCCTCTCCCTCTCATCTCCATCTCTCTCTCCTCTCCCTCTCCCTCCTCCCCCTCCGCCCTCCCCCCTCCCCCCTCTCTACCCTCTCCCCCCTCTCTACCCTCTCTACCCTCTCTACCCTCTCTACCCTCTCTACCCTCTCTACCCTCTCTCTACCCTCTCTCTACCCTCTCTACCCTCTCCCCTTCTCCCACTCCTTATCCCACTCCCTCTCTCACACTTCAGGTCTCGCTCCTCGACGACGACGGCGCCGAGGCCGAGGAGCACTTCGTGTCGAGCTACGAGAAGGAGCACCCGCTTGAGGTGAGCCTCTCTGCAGCAGCTGGGCCCAACAGGGACCTAGGAGTCGGTGTTGGGCGCTGTTGGCCTTATATATTCGGTGTATCCGTGGCACTCGCTGCGTGCCAGACTAGTTGTCCCGTCGTCAATACTCTCGAGGGCAGCATAGGAGCGGCTTACTCGGCAGGGTCGCATGCAACCCTAGTAGAAAGGCACACGCAACGCAGCGCTGACAGCAATGCTCCACCACCCCAACGCCTGGAAGGAGGGTGCCCAAGGTGCTGCTTGAGCAGCACCCAGCTTATCGTCTAGGGAAGTAGTAGAACAGACGCACACAACACAGCGTTCACGCTCTCCCACCTGGACGCCTCCTTCCCAGGTGCCCAAGGCGCTGCTGGAGCAGCACCAGTGGGCGCTGCTCAAGGCGATCGGTGTGATCGAGGAGGACAAAGGCAAGGGGCGGCGCGGCGCAAAGTTCCGTAACGGCGCAGGCGGCGGCGGCGCGGGCGGCGACGGCGACGACGACGGTGGGGACGTGCCCGGCACGCTCGGCGCAGCGCTTGAGCGCATGGGCGAGGAGTTGCTGCAGGAGATCAACAGCATATCGAGGACAGGGGGCGGGGGCGCGGGAGGTGGGGGGAACCGGGCGGGCAGCGCCGGCAGCGGCCACGGGTCGCCGGCCGGCACGCCAAACGGCACAGGCGGCCGGCCGGGCGGGTCGCCGGCAAGAGGCACGTCGCGCGCGGGCACCAAGGGCTCCACCGCAGGAGCATCGGCAGCAACCAACAAGGCGTCGGCACTTAAGCCGCCCGCGCGGCCGTGAGGCGGAGAGTGCATGCATGCGTGCGGTGCGGTGCGGTGCAAGCAGGAGGTGGCACCAATGCCGGACAGTGACAGGAGAGAGATGTAACTCTGTTTCCGTGCTCACTTGAAGCTCGGAAACACTTCCAATACTTCCACCTCCAACACATCACGCCCTCTGAGGACCAATTCATGCTTCTGCGCGGTGGGATGCGCTGATCTGGCAACCCCCCCAACTTCCACACCTCCACACGCGCAACATCACCGCTCCCACCTGCACACGCATACCATAGTGACCACCATGCAGACCCGCCGCATGCCACCTCCTTTGTGCACGCCGTGCTCCGAGGACCTGTTCACTCAGGCGCTGTGTACGGGGTGTGAGCAAGCACATGCGCATCCTGGTGGATGGGTCGATCACGTGCGTGGCCAGCCCAAGGCAGGGCTTCGTCGCTGCTGACCTCACCATCGCTCTGCTGGCCTGGCCTGCCGTCCGCCACCTCACCCTGCTCAATGTGGGCAGCGCGACCCACCTCACGCCGCTCTCCACGGCGTCGCTGGCCGGCCTGACGAGCCTCACCGTGCGCGAGGTGGGCATTTGGATTTGGGTGCATGGGGCGCTTGCATGGCGTCCATGTGCTGTGCACGCACGCTCGCCCGCATGCAGCTCCTGATCACGCGCCAGCTCCTGATCACGTCGCATGAACCCACGTGATTGCGTGTTGATTCCCCGCATGAGAGAGCTGCAGCGTACCAATCCTGCAGCGCTCCCTGACCTGTGCATGTGCGCACGCACGCACTGTCTGCAGGTGCAGGCCCCGCAAGCCGGCGCCGGCGCTTTGGTCATGCCGGCTCTCAGCAGCAGCGTGGCAGCAACGCTTCGATTGATCGATATCAGCGGCTGCCGCAGCCTCTGCTCCATCGAGGTCGTGCGCAGCTGTGCGCAGCTCAGGTGCCTGTGGATGCCTGGATGCATCCGCGTGTCAGATCTGTCGCCACTTGCAGCGTGCAGCGAGACGCTCGAAAAGCTGTGGATGGCTGGTGGAAATTAGACAACCACCCTGGCGCCGCCCAAGGCATGCACCAGGCTCCGCAAGCTTGACCTTTCTGGCTGCTCTGTGCAGCTGCACGATCTGGTGGATGACCTGCGGCAGACATGCACCCAGCTGGCGACCCCGCTGTCGGTCGAGCTCGAAGGCCTGGTGCACGAGCTGCAGCCCAGCATCCTGCACAATATGCGGGCGCGTGCGGCTACTGCCCTGGCAGATATGAGCCAAGAGGGGGGCCTCGAAGCTCAGGTTGCCATCGCTGCCGCTGGTGCCATTCCGGCTCTGGTGAAGCTGCTGGGACCTGAGTCGTCAGCAGACGTGCAGGTGGAAACAGCAGATGTACTGTTCGGCCTATCCATGGACCATGCTATTAACCAGGTCGCAATTGTCACCGCCATCCCGGGTCTGGTGCGGCTTCTGGGGCCGGAATCTTCCGCAGCCATGCAGCAGGCAGCCCTGGGCAACCTTGCTCAACATGCTTAGAACAAGAGCGCAATCACCACATCATATCCCGGGTCTCGTTAAGCTGTGGGCCCTGACTCCTCCGCGGATCTGCAGAAGGAAGCTGTCACTGCATTGTGCAACCTGACTCCACGTCATGCTCAAAACCAAGCCGACATTGCTGCCGCTGGTGCCATTCTGCTTCTGGTGCAGCTTCTGGGGTCTGAATCATCGTCAGGCGTAAAAGGAAGCGGCAGCTGCACTGGGCATGGCAGCTCTCCACCACGCCCAGAACCAGGCCATCATCGCTGATGCTGGGGCTATTCCGTCTCGTCAAGTTGTTGGGGTCTGCATCCTTGGCAGGCGCACAGGCAGCAGCAGCAGCTCTGTGGAAGCTGGCTTTCGACCACGCTCAGAACCAGGCCACCAACTCAGCCGCTGGCGCCAATTCAGCCCTGCTGCAGCTGCTTGAGCCTGAATCATCGGCAGACATGCTGACAGCAGCAGCACGTGCATTGCACGCCCTTGCTGGCAACCACGCTTCGAACCTGACTGCAACTGCTTATTCCAGCTCTGTTGCAGCTGCTGGGGCACGACTTGGTGGCGGATGTGCACGCAACGGCCAGTACCCTTGTGTGTGTGTACCCTTTGCATCCTTGCTGCCAACACTGCTCAGAACCCAGCCGTCACCGCCCGTGCTGTACCGCCTCTGGCACAGCTGGCGCTGCTGTGTGGGCCAGGCTGCTTGTAGACGTGAAGGAGGCAGCGGTATTGGCACTGAACCTGCTGGCTGCAAAGGGTGCTGCGAGCAAGGCATCCATCTCAGCTGTTCGTGCTATCATGTCTCTATTGCACCTTCTGGGGCCCTCATACCACGCCCGGTGTCCAGGCGGCAGCAACGCGTGCACTGCGCCACGTGGCCACGGCGCTTGTGTAGCGCCATTACAAGCGCCGTGTAGCCTGAAATCAGAAAACCCGGCTGCAAAACATGACTCGCTTAGGCTGTGCCGCCATATGAGGGCCAGCCCCTACTGCAGGCTTCACAACACGGGCACGTCAGAGCGTCCCCGCGACTAGGATCTTCTCAAAGCATCGCCTTCCTCTGGGCGCTAGATAGGCAGCAAGAAATGCAGGCCACACGCTGACCAGCTTGTTCGCATCAGCAGTACAGTCCGTGCGGTTCAGCCAGGCTACCAGGCGTTGTTTAGCGCGCTCAGCACCCTGCGTTCCCATCTGATGCACAAACTGATGGAAGCATCTCCCCATGTGATGACGTCGGCGTTGGCGGCATGGATGACGCAGGCGGTTCTGGCGCGGCGCGGCGTGTGTGCGCGCGTGTGTGTGTCTAGATGCGACCATCGTCAAACGGCTTCCAAGCACCGCCCGAGACCCGCGGCGCCGCTGTGCACGAGAGGCAATCCACGTTGCACGGAGCCCGCAGATGGTGTGCAATGGTGCAGGCGACTTGCTGCACAGCGGCGGCGCGGGCGAGGACGTGGGGGCCGGCTGTGCACGTGCTGCGCGAGGCGTGAATGCGCAGGGAACTCATGAGGAGCTGCACGGGATGGGAAGAGCTCTCGAGGGCTTTTTGCGGCTGAGCTGACAGCGCTTCTGTAGCGAAGCAAGGTTGCTGTCTTGTGCTGTGATCGTGTTTCCGTGGCCCCGCACCAGACTCAGATCGCGCTGATCCATGGTCTTGCCTGGCCAACAAAGTTCCCCTGGGATGCCCCAAGCCCGCCCCTACAGCTGGTTGTACTCTGGCTACTAAGTTTACTGGCTGGCCGGTCGGTCGGGCCGCGAGCATGTGTGCCTCCCAGGGTTTAGCCTGCCCCCGGGCGCACGCACGCACGCGAGCCCACGCCGCCACGGCCGCTGCCCCCCCTGCTCCCCTGCTGTTGCCCCCCCTGCGTGGTACCATGCCCCCCGACTCCCCTGCCTCCCCTTCCTCTTCTTGGCCTCACGCGTGGTACATGTGCCCACGGCGCGTGCGCCACAGGGCGCTTTCCCGCGCAATGCTCTTTATCTGCTGCCCCCTTTCTCCCAACACCGCTTCATTGACTCGCCTCCCCTCCCTGGCAAACGAGATGCGCCCCCTCCCCTCCCAGCTGCCGGATGCGTCGGCGCGTGCCGCCTATGCAAAGCCAAAGCCGCTGCTGCCCTGCCGCAGCGCGACCATCAGCTTCTCGCCCAGCTGCTCCTTGCTCGTGTACTCAGGCAGGTCGAGCTGTGGTGGGAGTTGGGAAGGGGGGAGGGAGTGTGGGGAGGTGTGTGTGTGTGGGTGGTGGTATTTGGGCAGGTCGAGCTGTGGGGGTGGGTGGGGGGGGTGGTGGTGTGGGAGGGAGGGTGGTGAGGGTGTGGGGTGTGGGTAGGGTGTACTCGGGCAGGTCGAGCTGTGGGTGTGGGTGGTGGTGGGTGTGGGTGGGGGTGGTGTGGGAGGAGTGTAGGAAAGGTGAGGGGTTGTGGGGTGTGGGTGAGGTGTACTCGGCAGGTCGAGCTGTGGGTGTGTGGGGTGGGGGTGTGGGGAGAGGGAGTGTGGGAGGGTGTGTGCGGGGCTGTGGTGGGGTGTGTGAGGGGCGGTGTATTCGGGCAGGTCGAGCTGTGGGGTGTGGGTGGTGTGGGGGCGGTGGTGGTGTGGGAGGGGGTGGTGGTGGTGGTGTGGGAGGGGGTGTAAGAAAGGTGTGGTGAGGGGTTGTGGGGTGTGGGTGAGGTGTACTCGGGCAGGTCGAGCTGTGGGGGGAGGGTGTGTGTGTGTGGGGAGGACTGGGTCAAGTGTGTGTGCGTGTGTGTGTGTGCGAACATTCGGTCCGTTGCTCCGTACGCCTTGTGGATTTGGACGCCCCCCCCCACCCTCCCACCCTCTGAACACACGCGTACACGTGCACAAACACACGCATGCACGCACGCACCTGGTTGAAGCACGTGTGTGCGGACGGCAGTCGGTCGGTCGCTCCGTACGCCTTGTGGATTTGGAAGCGCTGAGGGCCGCCGATGCCCTGCAGCGCGCGGAAGCCGTCCAGGGGGACCTTGGACGTGCCGGTGACAAACTGCGTGCGTGTGCGTGCGTGCGTGTGTGTGTGTGTGTGTTTGTGTGTGAAGCCGTCCAGGGGGACCTTGGACGTGCCGGTGACAAACTGCGTGTGCGCGTGTGTGTGTGTGCATGTGGGACATACAGAGAGGGAGGCAGAGGAAGAGAACGTGTGTGTATGTGAGTGTGTGAGTGTGTGTGTGTGTGTGTGTCTTTGTGTCTGCGTGTGGAGCCATCGAGGGGGGACCTTGGACGAGCCGGTGACTAACTACGGCGGGAATGGGGGCGAGGGGGGTGCGCACGCAGTGCATACGTGTGCGAGTGTTCAGGCGAGTGTGTTGCGTGCGAATGCACGTGCGCATCCACGCCCCCTCCCCCCTCACACACACCCACCTGCAGCAGCAGCGCCTGGTCCTCGCTGCCCATCTCAGACACGACCTCCCAGAGCCAGCGGGCATCCATGCCACACATGCACATGCACACGCACACGCACACACACACACACACCTGCAGCAGCAGCGCCTGGTCCTCGCTGCCCATCTCAGACACGACCTCCAAGAGCCAGCGGGCATCCATGCAACACGCACACGCACACACACACACACACCTGCAGCAGCAGCGCCTGGTCCTCGCTGCCCATCTCAGACACGACCTCCCAGAGCCAGCGGGCATCCATGCCACACGCACACGCACACACACCTGCAGCAGCAGCGCCTGGTCCTCGCTGCCCATCTCAGACGCGACCTCCCAGAGCCAGCGGGCATCCATGCCACACACGCACGCACGCACGCACGCACACACACACACACACACACCTGCAGCAGCAGCGCCTGGTCCTTGCTGCCCATCTCATACACGACCTCCCAGCGCCAGCGGGCATCCATGCCACACGCACACGCACAGACACACACACACACACCTACAGCAGCAGCGCCTGGTCCTCGCTGCCCATCTCAGACACGACCTCCCAGAGCCAGCGGGCATCCATGCCACACATGCACACGCACACACACACACCTGCAGCAGCAGCGCCTGGTCCTCGCTGCCCATCTCAGACACGACCTCCCAGAGCCAGCGGGCATCCATGCCACACGCACACGCACACACACACCTGCAGCAGCAGCGCCTGGTCCTCGCTGCCCATCTCAGACACGACCTCTCAGAGCCAGCGGGCATCCATTCCACACGCACACGCACACACACACACACCTGCAGCAGCAGCGCCTGGTCCTCGCTGCCCATCTCAGACACGACCTCCCAGCGCCAGCGGGCATCCATGCCACACGCACACGCACAGACACACACAACTGCAGCAGCAGCGCCTGGTCCTCGCTGCCCATCTCAGACACGACCTCCCAGAGCCAGCGGGCATCCATGTCACACACGCACCCACGCACACACACACACACACACACACACCTGCAGCAGCAGCGCCTGGTCCTCGCTGCCCATCTCAGACACGACCTCCCAGAGCCAGCGGGCATCCATGCCACACGCACACGCACACACACACACACACACCTGCAGCAGCAGCGCCTGGTCCTCGCTCCCCATCTCAGACACGACCTCCCAGAACCAGCGGATGACGGGCGCAGACTGGCCGTAGCCGTTGTACTCGGTGTTGGCCTGTGTGCGCGCGCGTGTGTGTGTGTGTGCGTGCGTGTGAGAGTGCTGAGTGTGAGTGCGTATGTGCGTATGCTTACATATTTGTGAGTGCCGAGTGTGAGTGCGCGTGTGTTGCAAATGTGCATGCGCTGTTGTATGTTGCGATGTGGTGACCTCTACAAAGAGCCCTGAGATGGGCGAGCACAAGCCAAGGTCTATATCTAGTCTTGACCTTTCATTTAAAGAGGGGCCTGTGCGGAAGAAGGCCCTATAAGAAGGGCTACCTGTCTTCATGAGCTTGGGGTTTACGATGCCGACATCTGGCAGCCTCAAGACGAGCAAGCAACGGGCACGAGCGATCTATGCATTCGGGGCCAGTTGCAGGACTGCTGCATCAGGGTTCTATCCATCCATCCATGTCTTGCCTCGAGGTCTGCGCTGTCGACCTCTGGCAGCCCCGTAGATGGACAAGGACTGTCTATGCATCCAGGGCTAGTTGCATCAGGGCCCCATCAGTCTATCTACCTATCTACCTAAATATCTGTCTGTCCATAGCTTTACCTTGAGGTCTGCAATGTCGACCTCTGGCAGCCCCGAGATGAGCAGCTCGAGCTCGTGGTCGTTGAAGATCGCGATGTGGTGGCGCGGAACGAGCTGCCAGAAGCCCTCGAGGAAGGCGCCGATCTGCAATTGGTGGTGCATGGAATGCAATAAGGCACGGCAGGCGTTTGTTGCGTGGATGAAGAGGGGTGGCACGTTTGGTGGTGGCGCGACACGCGGCTGCCAGGCGCCCTCGAGGAAGGCGCCGATCTGTGCGGTGCAGGAGGAGCAGGCAGGGGGGCGGGCAGGTTGAATGTTTGGTGTCTGATGGCGTTGCCTGGCGCCTGCCGAGAGTCCTGTTCGAGTGTGCTCCATAGCACTGCACGCATTCCAGCCCCAAGCAACCAAGTCAAGCACACGCCATCCACCCACCCTCCTACGCCCTGATGGACGTCATGCGGTGGCGCGCGACGATGTTGCCGCTCTCCCGCGTGTCGCCGTCCCTTGGCCCCCCCCCACCACACACAGCCCCCCAACTGACAGAACCACTACCTATAAGAATGCCCTCCATCCAACCCACCCACCCACCTGCGACCGGATGGACGTCGTCATGCGGTGGCGCGCAATGAGGTTGACGTACTCGTGCTTGTTGCCCTCGGTCACGCGGATGTCCTTGCCACCGGGGACGAGCTCAACAACCTGGGTGTGTGTGTGTAGGGTGCGGCAGTATACCGTATACGTGGGCCCGTAAACCTTATAATACCGTATAACGTATACCGTATACAAGGGTATATGTGTATACCCTTGATTCCTTTATCCAATTGAGACGGGAACGGTGGATTTGGATGCCTGACATGATGGGCATCACACATCCAACCTAACAAGCTGACTTTGCTATGTTTGGTTTAGAGGAAACACAAAACTGGGTTTTTCTCACAGCATGTCAGCCGGAACGTCCCTGCGCCCCATGCAAACACCATATTCTTCCCTCCACCCCGTGCTGCATCCAAGCATTTTTCTGGATAGCCCTTGTCACTAGCTGTCCAATGCAAGACAAATCGTCAAAATCCATGCAGTTTCAAGGGAGTTAAAGCCTGTACGCCTTTGACATGCCATCCGAAAGTTGCTGTATACGGTATGCATCCCGCCGTGTACGGTATTTATACCGTAACGGTATACATACGGTATACGGTATACGTATACCGTGCCGCGCCCTATGTGTGTGTGTGTGCATATGTGTGTGTGTGAGTGTGTGTGCAGAGGTCAGTCACGCGGATGTCCTTTCCACCGGGGACGAGCTCAACGAGCTGGGTGGTGGCGATGGTGCGGTGATGCAATGTAGTGGGGGATGGGCGATGTAGCCGGTGGGAACACGCCTCCCGTGATGGCAAAATACGAATAAGTGAAACAAAACAACCAAGCAAACGAGTCGATCCGTTGTGAGAAAGAGATACAGAGAGAGAGAGAGAGCGAGCGCCAGCCAGCGGGAGAGAAAGAGAGAGAGTGAGAGGGAGGGGGAGAGAGTGAGAGAGTGAGAGTGAGAGAGAGAGAGAGCCCCCTCCCCCCCCGCCCGGACCTCACCTCCTTGCGCCCGAAGAAGTCCGACTCTGCGGTGAACGTGAGGTCGAGCACGTCGGTGATGTCGTTCTCCAGCATCCAGCGCAGGTTCTTGTAGTACGCAGGGTCGACCGCCTCAATGTCCTCATACGTGAGCTGGAGACCGAGCATGTGCTGTGGACAAGGAAGAGTGGGGGGAGGGGGGGGGGCAGTGTGGGTGGGAGTGTGTGCATGTCGGCGAGCGTCGACTGCCTCAATGCCCTCGTGCGTGAGCTGAAGACAGAGCATGTGCTGCAAGACAGAACCGACAAGGAAGGGGGTCAGGTTGGTGCGCTGCGCATGGGGGGCATGGAACCTAACCATGACCGGGGGGGGGCAGGAACGTAACCATGACAGTATACTCCCACCTTGTAGAACGAGCGCGTGAAGTAGGCGTCGATGAGCTGCCCGTCGTGCAGCGCCTTTCCGATGATGCGCCCCACGAACGAGAAGTAGTCGAGGTGGTTGATGCCGCGGTCGGACTGGATCACGGACGACGGGTTGGGCTGCGCGGCAGAAGGGGGAGGGGCCAAGGGGGGGACGTGTGTGCGTGTGTACATGTTTGTGTGTGAGCGCGTGTAAAGGGGTCACAGCCGCAGGGGAAGGGGGGTGGAGGCCCGGAAGGCTGGGCGGGTAGGCCCCCCCTTGTAGGCCATCACTCCCTTCCCTGCAGGGTCCGGGGTTTGTTTTACATAAATTGCAACCCTGTCCCGCACCTGGAACGTGGTCCCGCCCTCGGGGACGGTGACGAAGAGCGCAAGGTTGGGGTTGAACATCTCGCGCGCCATGACCTGGGTTGATAGGAGCGAGTGGACGGGGAGGGGTGGGGCAAGCCGTGTGAGCGACATGGCTTCCTACAGAAGCTGCTGTCTCCTACCTCAAGAGCTTTGCTCGGGGGGGGGGGGGGGCAGACAGACAAGGGTAGCCACTGTGGACACACAATGCCCAGCTTAACAAGTTTTCTCCCCCCCCCCTCCCCCCCCGGACATAGTCTAAGGGGTAGCCAAACGAGTGGCTGCAAGCGACACAGCCTCCCTCCCAACAGGCCCGGCTCTTGCTTCTTTGCGACAGGGTGCCAGCCTGCATCCGCGTTCATGAGGATAGGCCTTCAGGCCTTTGGACGACAGAGGACAGCTCAGTGGCACACCCGCCCGCCCACACGCACGCACCCACCCACACGACAGACCGTTGGAGGACAGAGGGCAGCGCAGTGGCACACACGCCCACACACCCACCCACCAACCCACACGCACGCACGCACGCACGCAGGTGCGCACCCACCAACACGCGCACGCACGCACGCACCTGGAACCACTCCCTCGACACGCCCCCCGCGTCAATCCCCTCCTCGCCCGTGAACTGCACGCTCAGCTTGAGCCGCATCTCCTCGGGCGTGCGCGACCGCAGCTGGTGGAAGCTGTCCTCAAACACGTGCTCGCGCCGCACGTTGACGCGCAGCGCGCCGTACGTGCGCTCGGTGTCGGTCTGGCGGACCTGGGGATGAAGGCGAGGGAGGAGAGGCGTGTTTGCATTTATGTTTGCGCGCGCACATCAGATGCACATCATATGTGAAGAGGGGTGTGCGTTGACGCGCAGCGCGCCGTACCTGCGCTCGATGTCGGTCTGGAGGACCTGGGAGCGGCAGGAGAGGGAGGAGGGGGGGGAGGGATGGAGGGAGGTGCGTGTTTGCATTGGAGTTTACGTGCGCACATCAGATGCACAGCATATGTGAAGAGGGGTGTGCGTTGACGCACGAAGCGCGCCGTACGTGCGCTCGGTGTCGGTCTGGCGAACCTGGGGATGAAAGAGAGGGAGGGAGGGAGGGAGGTGCGCACGTGTTTGTGCGTGTGTGTGTGCGTGTGTACATCAGATAAAGCATTCGTGTGTCTCACCCTACTTACGCAGCCCTCCTCTACCCATGCGCCCCACCTACGCACCTTGGACACCTTGGGACCTGAACCACGTGTGCGCCTGTCATCAAGACAGCACAGTCGAGCAGGTAGTGCAGTGCACGTGCCACCCCCCTCGTACGCAGCCCTCCTCCTAGCCACGCGCCCTCTCCACCCACCCACACACGCACCTTTGACCTGAACCACGTGCGTTTGTTGTCAAAGTCGAGCAGCTTGTGAAGTCGCATGAGCGGCCACATGACACCCGTCCTACGTAGCCCTCCTCCTACCCCCGCGCCCCACCCACCCACGCACAAACGCACCTTTGACCTGAACCACGTTCGCTTGTTGTCAAAGTCGAGCAGCTTGTGCAGTCGCATGAGCGGCGACAGCGAGCCCTCCAGCAGCGCGTGGCTCTTGCGCACGTACGCGTTGAGCAGGCGCGCGTGCTTCTCAACAAAGCGGACAAACGGCGCGTGGCGCGCATTGGCCTCACTGACAGCCACAGCCGCAGCGGCGGTCGCTGCTGCTGGAGTGTGGGGTGGGTGGAGTGGGGAGGAGGTCCGTGAGGGGAGGGGAGTTAAGAGGACACAGCATAGCATCACATCGCAGGCAGCCACAGCCGCAGCGGCGGTCGCTGCTGGAGTGTGGGGCGGGGTGGGGTGGGGTGGGTCGGCGTGTGAGGAGAGGGGGTTCCGTGAGGGGGAGCAAGTTGGGGGGCAGGAGTACACTGAATAGCAGCACGTCGCGCGAGGCCTGTCGGCGATCGTCTATATGAGCTGTGTTCGGGGGGGTCCAGGGGGGGGGGGGGGGCACATCTCGTCACGTTGCTTAGCTACCGGACTTGCACAGTTCGATTCAGGCTTTCGGGTTCGACTCGCGCGACCGGGTTTGACTGCATCGGCTCAGTGTGCCTCTCCCTTGCGCAACTCTCCCACCTGCCGCTGCTGCGCTGCCGGAGGCTTCGCTGGAGCGCGGCCCGCCACCGGGCGAGGGCGCCGACGGCGTGCCATCGCTCGCGCCGGGGCCCGCCATCACCGCGTCAGATGACGACGGCGCGCCAGCCGCGGCGGCAGCGGCAGTGGGCGGCGGCGGCGTTGCCGACGCCGCCGTCGCGCCGGGCGCGGACGCGACCTGCGCGTGCGAGAGAACATGAGTGCGTGCGAGATCGGTTGCGTGCGGGAAAGGGGGGGGGGGGCGTAGCACCAGCGGCGCGGCGGCAGTGGGCGCCGGCGCCGACGTTGCCACGATCGCACCGGTCGCGGTTTGCAGTTGAACTGTACATGTGACGATGGGTGTTCAAGTGTCGAGGCCCCCCCGCACCTGCGCCGCGAGTTCGTGGAGGTCGGCTGACAGCGCGAGTGTGAGGGCGGACACAAGGCCGCCACCCCCTGCAGCCGCCGCCAACGCTGACGACGCAGAGGACGCGCCAGGTGCCGACGCAGGCGCAGCACCACCTGTGGCAGGGGGGGGGGAGAAGTTTGTGTGTGTGCGTGTGTGTGTGTGTCGGTACTTTGTGAAGTGCGGTCCGTCTGCCAGCCAAGTTCCCGTCGACTGATCAGAAGACTCGGGTACGATCGGAGTGTCCAAAGCATGGGTCCAAAGCCTACCCCCCCCCCCTTGGCCGAGATCGGTTCCTTAACAACAGACCGCCTTAGCCCAGCCCTAGCCCTTCCGGCTAGGGTTTAGGCTTTGTGCTGTTTTTTACTGCAAGGGTAGTCTGAGTTCTAGGGGTTGGGGTGTCAGTAGGCTTTCAGACTAGGCGAGTCCACCACCAACCTGTGGCGCCTGCGGCTGGCGCCCCTCCGGCTGCTGCTGCTGCTGCGGCTGCTGCCGCGCTGCCGGGCGTGGGCACCGCGGGCGGGAGGGCGTCGTCTAGGCCGCACACCGTGAAGAAGGCCTCGACCAGGGGCAGAACCTGCGTGGGCGTTATCATTGTGTGTTTAGGCGGATGAAGGTGCGTCGGTTTCGGGGTGTGGAGGGTGTGGGCGGAGGGCGTTGTCCAGCTAGGCCGCACCGCACATGGGATGTAGAAGGCCTCGACCACCGGGGCGGCACCAGCACGTGTGCGCGTCGTTTGAGGGTCACAATCGGGTGGTGTTTGTGTGTGTGTGTGCGAGCGTGTGCGCATGCGTGCACGTGTTACCAAATCACGCCCGAGCGGACCCACGACCGACCTGCGCCGCGCCAGACGGCAGCACCTTTGCTGCGCCCCCTGCTGCCGCCACTGCCGCTGCCGCCAGCGCACCGCCGCTGGCGCTGGCGCCGTGGCCAGCGCCGGCGCCCATACCATCCTCGATCGAGCCGATGCAGTCGGAGAGCGCGGCCCACAGCGGCGCGAGCTGCGGGGTGAGGTCGGCCATGAGGCGGGAGATCGCCTGTGAGGGGGGGGGGTAATTTGGGGGATGGTCAGTAGGGAATGAAGTGCGTCATTATCACAACCTCGCTCCCGTGGTTGGGAGGGCGGTGTGCGGGGTCGGGGGGGAGGGGGGGAGAGAGTGCAATCTGTGCACGAGCGTGTCGAGTGCGATGGTCCGTTGTTGACAAGGCGTCGTCATTGAGTGTTGCTGTCCAGGTGCCCCTCCCCCCAAAAGGACTGATTGCGAGTTCGAGCACGACGCTCACCTGCGGCACCGCGTCGCCTGCGCCCACGCCCGGCCGGCTCGCGAGTGCGAGCGTGGACGGGGGCGCGGGCACGGGGGGAGGCGCGGAGCTCGTGGAAGGGCCTGCGCCGGCGTCGCCAACAGACGGAGCTGCCGCCGCCGCCGCCGCTGCTGCTGCACTGGAGCTGCTGGGGCCCGCTGCTGCTGCTGGTGCAACACCCGAGCTGGGCCCCGCGCCTGCTGCGTCTGCTGCCGCGATTGCTGCTGCGCCTGGTGCCCGTGGTGGGCCTGCACAGTCGGGAGGAAGTAGGTTTTGTTGCTGGGAGGTCGTGAGCGCATCCTCCACGCATGCTGCGGCCACTAGCACGCGTGCACAGACACCGCTCGACCTACCCCCCCCCCCCACACACATACACCTCCTGCACACACACACACACCACACACTGCCCCCCACCCACCCACCCACCCACCCACAAACACATCCCAAACACACACCTCCTACACACACGCACACAAACCCACACACTGCCCCCCCCAGCTCACCCCCACACACTGCCCCACCTGCGCTGCGGAACGCCTCTGCCACGCGCATAGAGTGCGCACGCTGCGCCTCGAGCGCGCGCTGCTGCTCCTGGTGCAGCTCAAACTCGCGGCGCTCGGCCTGTTGGTGAGTTGCGATTGGCAGTTGGTGCGTTGCGATTGGCAGTTGGTGCATTGCGATTGGCAGTTGGTTCGTTGCGATCGGCAGTTGGTGAGTTGCCATCGCCAGTTGGTGAGTTGCCATCGGCAGTTGGTGAGTTGAGATCGGCAGTTGGTGCGTTACAATCGGCAGTTGGTGAGTTGCCGTCGGCAGTTGGTGAGTTGCCATCGGCAGTTGGTGAGTTGCGATCGGCAGTTGGTGCGTTACAATCAGCAGTTGGTGAGTTGCGATCGGCAGTTGGTGCATTACGATTGCCAGTTGGTGCGTTGCGATCAGCAGTTGGTGAGTTGCGATCGGCAGGTGTTTGATAGAGGCAGCTTGCAGTTAGAACAGCAGTTGCCCCCCCCCTCCCCCCCGACAGCCCAGGCCCAGGCACGGGCACCGGCCCATGCCCATGCCCCCAATCACCTACAATCCCCCCGTAAGGCACATGCACATGCACATGCACACCAACCTGCACGTGTGCGCCTCCCTCGACCGCGCCCGCAGCACCGCGCGACAGGAAGCGGCCAGGGCGTGGGTCGCCGGGCGCGCCGGTGGCGGCGGCGGCGGGGCGCGCGGGGGCGCCGCGCGGGCGCGCGCGCAGCAGCCTGCGTGGGGCGGGTGGGGGGCAGGAAAGGGTGGTGTGTGGGGGGGGGGGATGTGGGGGTTGAGTGGAGGCAGTGGCCTCTGCTACTGCTGCTGCTGCTGCATTGATGCATTGGCTGCAAGAGCAGCGTAGACTGCACATGTGCCCTCGTACCATCTCCACGCTCCAACCAACCAGACCCACGCCACACACACACACACACACACACCTGCAGCAGGTGCAGCGCCCGCAGGATCGTCGCCCCCTGCGCCGTGACGTCCACCATGTCCTGCCCAGCCGCGTCCGGACCCCCGGGGGACGCGCAGCAGCGTGCGAGCGTGGACGAGCAGGAGGTGACGAGGCGGAGGAGCACGCCGGAGAGCTCGCGGAGGAGGAGCGGCTGTGGGTGATGGTGAGGAGTGGAGAGGAGGGAATGAGGACAGTCAGCGCAGGGCGTAAGGAGGGGCGGTGTGTGTGCGTGAGGGGGGGGGGGGGGGGCAGGACACACACACACACACACGGATACAAGACGTTGAACGGAGTGTCAGGCACTCCGTGCGCGTGCACACACGAGCACAACACTCGTGCCCATACGCAACGGGTGTGCGTGCGTCGCGTCGCTCAGAGGCTCTTTTCAGGCTCGCCCCCCCCCTTCCCTATCACACACATCACACACAGCGACACATACACACACACCACCACATCATTACGCACCAGGTGGGCTGGTGCCGCGTCGCTCAGGTGCTGGAGGCTGGTGACCCCCCCCCCCACACACAGACACTGACACATACACGCACAAGCGTATCATCACATCAGCACGCACCAGGTGTGCGGGCGCCGCGTCGCTCAGGTGCTTGAGGCTCGCGACCACGCGCGCGTACGCAGACTCGCTGAGGCTGGGCTCGCCCAGCAGCGATGCCAGGGACGCGACTGTGCGCATGGGGGTGATGAGAAGGGTGGGTGGGTGAGGATGGAGGCTGGACTCTCCTAGTAGCGATGCCAGGGACGCGACTATGCGCGCATGGGTGTGTGTGTGTGGTGGTGGTGGTGGTGGGGGGGGGTGAGGATGGATGAGAGCGGTGGAGTGAGTTGCTGCGAGTGACAAAGGACGCCCCCCTGCACGTGTGCATCCGTCCCGACCAGCATGCAAGCCGCCCCCCCTCCCTCCCTCCTCCCCAAGCCCCCCCTTGAGTGCCGCTGCCCCGCACGCACGCATGCCCCCCCCTCTTCCTAGCTGTCGTAAACCATGGTGTGTCCCCTTTCAGCACACACCCACCATGGCGCGCAGGCAGTCCCGACAGCACCGCCGTCAGCGTCGCCGCCGCGGCCGCGCACTCGGACGCGACCGCCGCGAGCTGGCCGCCAGAGTCGCCCGCCAGCACCGCGGCGTCTTCGGCGTCCGAGGCAGCGCTCTTGGCGGCGGCGGCGGCAGCGCTCGAGGCGGCGGCGGCACTGACGAAGGCGTTGGCTGGCGCGGCAGCTGCCGACTGTGCAGCGGCAGCTCCAGCAGCGAGTGCGTCGACAGCGGGCGCTGCCGCTGTTGACGGCGCCGCCACGGCGCCGGCGGCGTCGCCCATCTCTGCGTCGCCTGACGCCGCGCCGCCGCCGGCCTCCCCACCCGCAGCAGGCGGGGCCGCAGCGACAGAAGCGCCGGTCGCCTTGGCAGCCTCCGTGGCGGCGGCAGCGTTCGCGTCCTCCTTTGCCTATTTTGAGGGAGCAGGGCAGAGTGCGTGCGTGCGTGCGAGTGAGTGTGTGAGCAGCTGCGTCTGCCTTTGCGTACGAGGGCGGGCAGAGTGCGTTTGTGCGTGCCAGTGCGACGCTGCGTGCCGCTTCCCGACTGGTTTATGGAAGAGATCAGTAGCTCCCAAACGGTCCCAAGACCCCCCTCTACTAAACCTTCCGACCCCTGTTCGAAACCTGGTGTGCGTGTGCGTCATGCACATGGGTGTGTGGCAGCGCCAGACCCTGAAGACGATCGCGCATGCGGTCCGGTGCAGCCGAGCGTGCATGTCTTTTGCGAACCCTAAACACCCGCCCCCCTTCCTCCTCCCCGGTGTGTAGGTTAGGCCGTCACGCTAGGCAAAAAGGCCCTCTATGTGTAGGTCGTGATGCCTCTGGCCCTTGCGACTAACAGGTAGCCAAGCAGCACGTGTGTATGCCACACTTGCCATCACCTTGGCATCAGCTAGGGCTGTCCTCATGGCCAGCCCCTCCGCCGCCCTCTGCGCCTTGATGCTCAGCTCCTCGCTCGCGGCGGCTGCTGCCGCGGCCTGCGCATGCGCATGGGTGGTGGCGGGGGTGGGTGGGATATGAGGCGTGGGGGGGGTGCTGCGGTTGCGGCCACTGCGCCTGCCGATCGCTTTGCCTCAGCGTGCACGCAAGACAGGCAACAGCACGCTCTCCCTCTCTGGGATGTTTGTCGCTGAGTTACGTACCTGGCCCTCCTCTACCTGGTATCACAGCAAAAGCCCACCTGTCGTTCAGATGGTCGATCTGCACACACACGGAAACAGGCACACACATACGCACACACACACACACAAGTCTGATACGCCAACACAATCGTCGGACAGACTGTTCAATTGACCACAACACGCACCTGTCCGCTCAGCTGGTCGATCTGCACGACCGCAACGCGCAGCACAGTCTCGAGTAGCTGCAGCATCGAGTCCATGAGGGCGGACGAGCGGCGAACGAGCGGCGTGGAGAGAGTCGACAGAAGGACCTGGGAGCGTGTGTGGGAGCGTGTGGGAGAGAGTGGGAGAGTGAGAAACAGAGAGGGAAAGAGAGAAGGAGAGAGAAAGGTCGAGGGAGAGAGAGAGAGAGGGGGCGAGGGAAAGAGGGCCAGTGAGGGAGATATGTATAGAGAGATTGAGGAGAAAGAGGGTGGACAAGAGAAAGAGGGGGAGAAGAGAGGGAGCGAGTGTGCGTGCCGCACTGTGTGCGTGCCGCACAAGTGTGTTTGAGAGAGCGAGACCGACACAGCGCGCGCGAGCGCGAGAGAGCGAGCGCGAGCAAGGCATGTGCCGCAGTGTTTTCGATAGCCAACCCGTAACCCGACAAAGTGCACTTTCGGGTTGGGATTGGCGGAATGAGCGTGAGGCCCGGGTTGAGCCGTCATTTCCCCAAGATCCTTAGCAGAACCACTGATGTGCCTGCCCCCCACCTCCAGCACCACTGGCTGCGCCATCTCCTCCCGCAGCCTCGCCTCCGCCGCTGCCCTCTCCACCGCACGCACATCCATGCTCTCCCGCCGCACGCGCCCCTTGCCCTTGGGGTCGTGCGGGGGCAGCGCGGGGAGGGCCGAGGACGGCAGGCCCAGCGGGGGCTGCGTGGCCGCGAGGAAGGGCGGGACGCGGAGCATCACGAGCGCGCGCGCGACGGTCGACGAGTGGCGCGCGAGGTAGCAGACCTGGATGGGTGGGTGTGGGGGAGGGGTGATTGAGCGTTGGAGGGAGCCCCAGGGGGGAGGGGAAAGGGGGGCAAGAGAGGCAGTGGGTGGACACACGAACACTCACACACACACACACGCACATGCGTGCACACACACACACACACACACAAACACACACGCACGCACGCACGTGCACACACACACACACACACGCACATGCAAACACGCACAAACACAGAGAGTGAGAGTGATAGAGGAAGACTGACACACAAGAGACACACACCCTCACCATGTCGAGCACGCGCCGCTGGACCTGCGGCCCCGGCTGTGCATCATCAGCGCCAGCGCCACCTGCCGACCCGACCGCTCCGCCTGGTGCGGCGCCAGCGGCGGAGCGCCCGGCAGCCGCGCTGCCAGACGCTCCTGCTGCCCCCTGCACGGTGTGTGTGTGTGTGTACACGTGTGTGTGTGTGTGAGTGTTTGCCAGCCGCGCTGCGCACCCCCTGCTGCCTCCTGCCCCTGCGTGCGGTGCTGTGTGTGTGCGCGCACGTGACGCATGGTGCGATGGACAGTGCATGGCCATTCATGGATGGATGGTGCATGGCCATGGCTGCATTGTGCACGACGCAAAATGAGAGCTGACCCTCCCCCCCCCCCCCCCGCCACACACACACACGCAGCGGCCAGTGCGACCGCCAGGCTGGTCAGCGCAGCAGTTGCTGCTGCAGCAGCTGCAGGCTGCGCTTCTGCACACACACACACACACGCACACACACACACACACTCCACGCACACGACGCACACCACACACCTGCGTTCCTGCAGCGGCGAGTGCGTCCGCCAGGCTGGTCGGCGCTGCAGTTGCGGCTGCCGGCTGTGCAGGGTCGGTGGGCACAGCACGGGGCGCTGAGACGCCTCCCGGAGACGCCATCACGTCCATCGCATCACCGCCACCACCCTGTGTGTGCGTGTGTGTGTGTGTGTGTGGTCATGTTTGTGTGCGTGTGTGAGTGTGTGTGTGTTTCACCCTGCACCTGCGCCTGCACATGTATCACGTCTGTGTGAACGCGCGCATGTTGTGTCAATCTCTCCCCAAATCCAACCCGGCAACTACGTGTGATCCCCCACCCCCCGAATGAAAGGTACGCGCACACCATGGACGCACACGTCCACATTCCACACTTGTGCAGTCCCAGCCGTTGCAGCGGCGGCCGCAGCCCAGCGGCCCCCTAGCGCCCCCCCCCCCCCCCCCGACACAAGTATTGTGCAACATGAATGGCATCACACAGACTGTACTAAACATTACCTGTCAGCCTGAAACTGAGTTACTGTGTCGGGCGCTAGCGCCGACACAGGTCTCATACATCATTACGGGTGTCACGCAGACTGTAATATCCATCACCATCATCATCGCCTGTGCAGTCGCGGCCGCTGCAGTCGCGGCCGCTGCAGCCGCGGCCTGAAACTGAGTGAAGGTGACACATTTCTCATACATCACTACGGGTGTCACGCAGACTGTGATATCCATCATCATCACCTGTGCGGTCGCGACGGCCGCTGCAGCCGCGGCTTATGCTGCCGCCGCCGCCGCCTCTGCATCAGCGTCCACACTCCACACGTCCACACCCCACACGTCCACACTCCACACCTGTACAGTCGCGGCCGTTGCAGCCGCGGCCTCTGCTGCCGCCGCCTGTGCATCAGCGTCCACACTCAACACGTCCACACGTTCACACCCCACACGTCCACACTCCACACGTCCACACCTGTACAGTCGCGGCCGTTGCAGCCGCGGCCTCTGCTGCCGCCGCCTCTGCATCAGCGTCCACACTCCACACGTCCACACCCCACACGTCCACACTCCACACCTGTGCAGAAGCGGCCGTTGCAGCCGCGGCCTCGGCCCAGCGCCCCCTAGCGCCCCCCCGGCACAAGTATTGTGCATCATGAATGGCAACACACTGTACACAACATTACCTGTAAGCCTGAAACTGAGGTACGGTGTTGGACGCTAGCGCCGACACAGGTCTCATACATCATGACGGGCGTCACGCAGACTGTCATATCCATCATCATCATCACCTGTGCAGTCGAAATGGCGGTTGCAGCCGCAGCCTCTGCTGCCGCCGCCTCTGCCTCAGCGTCCGCCGCCGCCTGCCGAACCATGGCCATCATCATACGCAGCAGGCAGCCGCGCGTGCGCGTGTGGTCGCACAGGTTGTACAGGACGTGCTGGTACAAAGCCTTGGGTGGGCCACTGTCGAGCAGCAGGGTCGGCAGCAGCAACAGCGGCGTGTGTGTGTGCGTATGTGCACGTGCGTGTACCCCCCCTCCCCCTCCCACACAGCCACTCTAGAACGTTACGCCGTCAAACACCCTGGACCCCCCTCCTCCCTCTCCTCTGCTCGCCTCGCCCACTTACCTCGCAGCCGCCAGCAGCCCCACAAGCGCGAGGAGGTCGTCGGGCTGTAGCAACGGAGCAGACTCGCGCGCAGCAGCGGCGTCGTCGGCCGCGGGGCCAACGAGCCCGCCGCGCGGCGCCACCGCAGCGGACGCGCTGCGCGCGGCAAACCCGCCGGCACCTGCACGTACGACGGCAGGTTGAGGGGTTGGGGTTCATCGTTTTAAGGGTCAAGGGCGAGAGGGTTGCGGGAACAAGGTTTTGGGGGTTCAAGGGTTCGGAGATGCAACAGCAGGGGCCGATGAGCCCCGCGACGGCCGCGCCGCGCGCGGCGAACCCGCCGGCACCTGCATGTACGACGGCAGGTTGAGGGTTTGGGAGTCAAGGGTACAAGGTTTTGGGGGTTCAAGGGTTGGGAGATGCAGCAGCAGAGGTCGTCAGCCGCAGGGGCTAACGAGCCCGCCGCGCGGGGCCACCGCAGCAGAGGCCCGCCGGCACCAGCACAGGCGCACGTGCAGCACGAGGTTGACATCAGGACTACCCAGGCAGTTGCGAACGTCGGAAGAAGTTGAGCAGCGCTCGTGACATCGCGGAGGCTCGCTGTGCTGTGCCCCCCCCCCCCCGAACACATCACACACGACCCCCCTCCCCACGTGTGTGCGTGTGTGTGTGTGTGTGTGCGTGTGTGTGTGCCCACCACCCACCTGCACCACCGAGCGCCCCCATGAGCGAGGACGGCAGCCCAAAGCGGCGCAACATAGAGGGCAGCATCGCCGACGCGGCGTGGGGCGCGCCGGGGGCCCCGCGCGCAGCGCGCGCTGCGGCCGCGGCGGCGATGGCGCTCCCGGGGGTGCCGCCACCCAGGCCCGGGTAGAGGATGGAGCGCGTGAGCGGGTCGGAGATCTGCGGGTTGGGCGGGCCAGAGGATTACCTTAGTGCCGCTTTGCCTTTGCGGGCGTCCGCTGAAGGTTTTCGGACTTAATTTCACGTTTACGGAGCGTTTGCGGTGCGTTGTCGGACGTTAGTAGGCGCAATTAAGTGTCTTCGGACTTCATTAAGCAGCACTACGGTAGCTGCAACGTCCAATTCGTACAACAAAGCAGCCCCCCCCCCTCACCTGCAGCAGCTCCTCCATCGACATCTGTCCAAGGTGCGCCCCGCCAGCAGCGCGGCGCGCGGCCCCCCCGGGGCCCCGCGGCACGGCGGCGGGCGGCGCGCCGCCTGCAGCTGCAGCAGCCTGTTCGCGCACCCCGCGGCTGTAGCGCGCGCGCAGGGCGTTGGCCTCGGCCAGTAGGTGCGGCGGGAGGGTGCGGAGGAGCGACTCCTCGCTCGTGAGGAGGACCTGTGTGTGTGTGTGTGTGTGTGCGCGTGTGCATGCGATGGCCTCGGCCAGTAGGTGCCGCGGGAGGGTGCGGAGGAGGTCCTCCTCGCTCGTGAGGGGCACCTGTGTGCGTGCGTGCGCGTGTGTGTGTGTGTCCGTGCGCGTGCGTTGGCCTCGGCCAGTAGGTGAGGCGGGAGGGTGCGGAGGAGGGACTCCTCGCTCGTGAGGACCTGTGCGTGTGTGTGTGTGTGTGTGTTTGTGCGCATGTGTGTGTGTGTCCGTGCGCGGGCGTTGGCCTCGGCCAGTAGGTGTGGCGGGAGGGTGCGGAGGAGCGACTCCTCGCTCGTGAGGAGGACCTGTGTGCGTGTGCGTGAGCGTGTGTGCATGTGTGCGTGTGAGCGTGCATAATGGGCGCGCATGGGGATGTGCGCGCGTGTGACACATGCGCACGGTGCCTGGGTTAAATGCGCCACACCCTAAAACTGCCTCCCATCCTAGCGTCTCTGGTGAGCACGGCACCTGACAAGGTCCCCACGCAGCAGCGCGACCAACAAGCGACCAGCCTTGATAAGTGCCGTACTGATTGCTGTTATGTTGTGTCATGAGTGTTTGCACCGAGAGGCGTCATTTCCACGCCCCACCCCCCACCCCACCCACCTCCTCTCGCACGTCTGGCGGGAACGTCGCCAGCAGCGAGACCAGGTCGAGCTCTGCGGGCCCCCGGCTGGCGACAGGGGCGCCGCCGGCAGCCTGGGCAGTGGCAGCCTCGCGCTCGCGCTGGCGCTGCACCTGCAATGTGTGTGTGTGTGTTTTGTGCATCGGCAGTAGTGTCCTCGCGCTCGCGTTGACGTTGACGTTGACACAAGGAGCAGCGCTGGCGCTGCTCCTGCGAGGGGACATCAACGAAACGTGCGTGTGCCTGTGTGTGCACACGTGTGGATGTGCTTCGTGATCTATCTATGACTTGATCTGAACGTGCTCTGCCGCTGCGCTCTGCCGCTGCGCTCTGCCGCTGCGCTCTGCCGCTGCGCTCTGCCGCTGCGCTCTGCCGCTGCGCTCTGCCGCTGCGCTCTGCCGCTGCGCTCTCTGCCGCTGCGCTCTGCCGCTGCGCTCTGCCGCTGCGCTCTGCCGCTGCGCTCTGCCGCTGCGCTCTGCCGCTGCGCTCTGCCGCTGCGCTCTGCCGCTGCGCTCTGCCGCTGCGCTCTGCCGCTGCGCTCTGCCGCTGCGCTCTGATCGCGTGTTCTGATGCTGCACTCTGATGCTGCGAACAACTCGTGCGTGCAGCTGTGGGTCGCTGCACCTACTGCCATGGCGGTACTGCCATGGTTGGCGTCTCTATTGTCTACCACCTGCCACTTTGTGCGCTACGCCCGCTGCTGCTGCACCAGCTTTTTCCCGAAAGCTGGACGGCAGCGCTGCCCACCCACCCCCCCCACCCAGCCCCCACCCACCCACCCACCCACACCACACACGCACACACCTGCCGCCTCCTGCGCTCCGCCCGCTGCTGCTGCATCAGCTCTTCCTGAATGTCGGGCGGCAGCGCTGCGAGGAACTCCGGGTCCAGCCCCTCCATCTCCTCGTCGCCGTCATCAGCGTTGGCAGCAGCGGCAGCTGTGTGCGTGTGTGTGTGTGCGCGCACAGTGCAAGTAGACAGAGGGAGTGTGGGGTGTGGGGAGCGTGGGGTGGTGGGGAGGGTGTGGGGTGGACTCCTACAAGGCGCTGTCAATCTGGACAAAACGAGTCCCTGACAACGTCGTACGGGCGTTTTTGTTGTTGTTGCCCGAGACCACCCGCTGACGCACCGGCAGGGGTGGCGGCGGCGGGCTGCGCGGACGCGGCGTCACCAGAAGCGCCGGCCGTCCCAGCCGCGCCCGCTGCAGCGGCAGGCGGCGCGGCGGTCGTTGCCGCGCCGGCCTCGCCGCCAGCGTCGGGCGCGGCAGCGGCGGCGGCGGCAGCTGCGTCGCCGCTCGCCGCCGCAGCTTCGCCGCTGCTGCCCGGCTCGCCGCCCGCCACTGCCCCCGGCGCAGCCGCGGCCGCAGCCGCTGGCGCAGCAGCAGCAGCAGCAAGGGGAGTCGGCATCGCCACCGCCGCGCGCGCGCGCGCCGCTGGCGGCGGCCCCCTGTACCCGTGCATCGCGAGCACCTCTGCCCGCAGGTCGTCAGGCAGCGCCTCGAGGAACGCTAGGTCGATGCCTGTGCGTGCGCGTGTGCGTGTGTGCGAGTGTCTCGGCGTGTGTGTGCGTGTCCGTGTGCGTGCGTGTGTGTGTCAGGTGTGTGGGGGTGGGGGTGGGGGGGGAGAAGGTGGAGGAGAGTCTACACCGTGTTCAGGAGTGAGGGGAACACACGAGAAACAGAACAGCATCTACACTAGCGGAAACGGCAAAAACATGCGAGGGCTTGCAAGGAACCTGCACAGCAAACATGCAGCAGAGCAGCAGTGCATGCGACCTGCGCAGCAACACGGCAGCATGCATCAGCAGCACTCGTGGGCGCGGCGAGCAACATGCGCGCAGCATGCGAGGAAGCTACAAAGAGCGTGCGAGGGTCCTACAACATGCATGCTAGCTGCTTGCGAGGAAGCTACAAGGAGCATGCATGGAGGCTGCACGGAGTATGCGGGGAAGTTGCAAGGAGCATGCGAGGGACCTGCACGGAACATGCAGCAGCAGCATTACCTGCAGACGCGGCGGCCGCGGCGAGCGCATCATCGAGGCCAGCGCCCGGCGGCGGCGCCGCACCACCCGCGCCAACGCCACCGGCCGCAGCTGTAGTCGGCTCGGCAGACGCCATCGGCATGTCTGCCGCGCCCGCTCCCCCTGCCGTCGCGCGCGAGTGCGTCGGCGTGTCGGGCATCGCGCCGAGCGCGGCGCGCGCGCGCGCGGGCGCGCCCGGCGGAACCGGCTCGGGCTCGTCGGTCGCCATCGGCTCCGCGCCCGCCGACGCGCCCGGCTGCGCTGCGGGCGCGGGCGTCGCGGTGGTGGATGGCTGCTGGGCAGCTGCTGCTCCTGGGCCTGGCGTGACCGTCGGGGCAGCAGCAGCAGCGCCGCCCGCGGCGGGGCTGCCGCCGCCGGCTCCTCCGACCGCAGACATCCCAGCCGCGACTGCCGCCGCGAGCGCCGCTGGCGTTAGCAGTGAGGAGGCGGCAGGCGGGGCGCCTGGGAACAGAAGGCGGTGGGGCGGGGTGCACACATCATGAAGTGGCGAAAGGATCAGGGCGTTCAGCGGAGAGGCAGTGCGTGTTCAGGGATGTGTTCAGGGGAGGAGCAGCGTGGGTGCCAGGCGCGCTCGGGTGTTGCGCAGGAGTAGAGAGCGCACCTGTTGCAGCGCTGGCACCACCGATCACGGGCGGTGCAGCAGCAGCAGCAGCAGCGGGTGGCGGTGTGCGTGCGTCCGCCGCACCCGGGCCCGCGCCTGCGGCCGCGAGCGCCGCCTGCAGCGCGTCGCCCAGATTGGGCGGCACGAGCGACGGCATCGGGCGGCCGGCAGGCGCGAGTGTGGACGCAGCGGCGCCAGCCGCTGCCGCTGGCGCCGTCGACAACGGCCCCGCGGCGGCCACGTCAGCGACGGCCGCGGCGCTCGGCCCCACCGCCATCCCTGCCCCCAAGCTGAACGGGCGGCGGCTGCGCGCCGCGGCGGCGGCCTCGGTCCCCGGCCTCGGGCCGCGGCCGGGGGCGCCCGCTGCCGCTGCGGCAGCGGCGGGGCCTGCCCCGCCCGCCTCTGCGTCTGCCGCTGCTGGCGCAGGGGCTGCCGGCGCCCCGCCCCCGAGCAGCGCCACGAGCGCATCCTGCGCCGCGCGCGCGTCGTATGCCATGTCGTCAAAGCTCGGGTTGGTCGTCGCGCCGCCACCCCCGCCGCCGCCGCGCGCGTCGAACCCGCCGCCCGCGCCGCCCGCGCCCGGCGCGCCGCGCGCGCCGCCCATCATGAGCCGCTGGAACAGGCCGCCGGGGCCCCCGCCCGGACCATTGAGCGCGCCAGCCCCGCCGGCGCCGCCTGCGCCCGCGGCGGGCGCGCCCGAGCGGAACGCGCCCAGCAGGCTCGCCGCGCCCATGCCGCCGGCGGCGAGGGGCGCGAAGATGGAGGGGAACGCGTCGGGGGGGCCCTGCTGCGACACCGCGCTGAGGAGGACGGACAGCGCTGCGTCCGCCTGCGCGCGCGCGTGTGCGTGCGTGTGTGTGTGTGTGTGTGTGTGTGTGTGTGTGTGATACTATGTTCAGTCTTTGCACGTTTTCGACTTTGAGCCCCACGACTGATAATCCGCCTAAATCGAGTAGGACAGGGCAGCGTCTGCTTGCGTGCGTTGGTCTTTGGACGTAAGGGCCCCTTTTTAACGTTGGAGCCCCACAGCTCATCATGCAGTCACTTCATCCAAGTCATGACTGTTGCCTTTGAAGGTAAGCACAGTGTCTGATGATCATGCCTTGTATTGTTTGCCCCCTCCCCCCCCACCACTAACAGTATCCAGTCAGCGGTGCGCACACCCTCGGGGCGTGGGATTGAGGGAGCTGCCTCGTGTGGCGGGCTCACATACACGATGTGTATAACAGACAGGCTGGGCCCCGCACCACAACAAGCCAGCCACCCGTTTATAGTGCTCGGGCGATATACGCCGAGCAGGGTCACATTCGCTGCCTGTAGGTGCGTCACACACGACAGTAAAATCCATCATCATCATCAGGCTGGGCCCCGCACCTGCACGTTTCCGCTCCCACCGCCGCCTCCGACACCGGGCGGCATCCCAAGCGTGGACGCAGACTGAGGCATGCCCTGCATGCATGCGCGCAGGCGCATGAGGTGTCAGGGTATAGGGTTTAAGGGTTTTGAGGGGAGGGAGAGGGGAGGGAGGGTGGATGCGTGCGTGGGGCGGTGTGTGCGTGTGTGTGTGTGTGTGTGTGAGTGGCGGCAACCCGAGCGTGGACGCAGACTGAGGCATGCCCTGCATGCATGCACGCAGGAGGAGGGTGCATGGGGTGTCAGGGTGGACGCAGACGCCCCTCCATGCCATTAGGGCGTTGGCATTGACCCCCCACACACACCAATAGAAGCACGCACCATCGGAGCAGACGCCCCGCGCACGGCGCACACTCCTGCCGTGCGGGCGCCAGCATAGACCCCCCCACACACACCACACACGCAAACACAGACACACGCACCATCAGAGCAGACTCCCCGCGCACTCGCACAGCCCTACACCCTGAAGCGCCAAACCCTAAGCGAGGGCGTCGATGTTGACCCCCCATCATACGCACCATCAGAGCGGACGCGCCGCGCACGGCGCACAGTCCAGCCATGAGGGCGTCAGCGCTGCCCCCCCCCCTTCTCCCACACCATCACCACACACAAAAACACACAAACCGAAACACGCACCATCAATACAGACGCCCCGCGCACGCCGTACCGTCCTGCCCCAAACTCTAAACCCTTAGCGAGGGCGTCAATGTTGACCCCCATCATACGCACCATCCGAGCGGACGCGCCGCGCACGCCGTAGATTCCAGCCGTGAGGGCGCCAGCATTGAGACCCCACCCCCCACTCCCCCCCACAAACACACACACACAAACATCAACATACACACCATCAGAGCGGACGCACCGCGCACGCCGTACACTCCTGCAATGCGGGCGTCAGCACTGCCCGCCCCCATCACCACCACGCACAAACCCACATACACACACCAACACGCACCATCAGAGCGGACGCGCCGCGCACCCCGTAGAGTCCAGCCAGGAGGGCGTCGATGTTGACGCGGCCGTCGGGGCCGTCGGGGTAGAGGTCAGCAAACTGTGGCCGGGAAGAGTGTGCGTGTGTGTGTGTGCGCGCGTGTGTGTGTGTGCGTTGATGTTGATGACGCGGCCGTCGGGGTAGAGGTCCGCAAACTGTGGCAAGGGAGTGCGTGTGTGTATGTGTGTGTGTGCGCGCGTGTGTGTGTGTGTATGTGTGTGTGTGTGTGCGTCGCCGTTAGCGCGACCGCAGGGGTCGTCGGGGTAGAGGTCTGCAGACTGTGGAGCGGGAGGAAGGGAGGGAGGATGTGTGTGCAAGTGTGCGCGCATAGGATGGGTGATACGAGGGCGAGGGGAGGGAGCGGGGGGAGGGCGAGAGGGCAGGGACACGAGCACAACGGGCACATCATCATTCCGAACGTGCATGCAGACGTGTTCAAAGCGCCAGTTTTTTTCGCACCTGAAGCCCCGCGGCGTCCATGCGCGCCCCGCCCGCAGCAGCAGCGCGGCCGGGCGCGCCCGCGCTCATGCACGCGCGCACACACGGACACTTGCACAAAGGGCCCGGCGCGAGCATACGCAATCCGGGTGTGCATGCACACATGTGCACACAGCTAGGGGGCCGCACTTTTAGCCCCGCGGCGTCCAAGCGCGCCCCGCCCGCGACAGCGGCGCGGCTGGGCACGCCCGCGCTCATGCACGCGTGCACGCACGCGTGCACACGCAGACGCACGCATAAAGAGCCCCGCGATATCGGCACATTATCAATGAGGGTGCGCATGCACACACGTGCACACAGCGCCAGGGGTTTCGCACCTCGAGCCCCGCAGCGTCCATGCGCGCCCCGCCCGTGGCAGCGGCGCGGCCCGGCGCGCCCGCGCTCATGCACGCGTGCTCACGCAGACGCACGCATAAAGGGCCCCGCGATATCGGGCACATTATCAATGAGGGTGTGCATGCACACACGTGCACACAGCGCCAGGGATTTCGCACCTCGAGCCCCGCGGCATCCATGCGCGCCCCGCCCGCGGCAGCGGCGCGGCCGGGCGCGCCAGCGCCGCCGCCGTTGGCGCCAGCCGCTGGCTGCAGTAGGCGGTGCTGCTGCGGCATGAGGTTGGAAGATGCGAGGGCGAGGAGCGCTGCCTGCTGGGTGCCGGCCACGCCCGCCTGTGTGTGTGGGGGAAGCAGTGTGCGTGGCGGGAAACAGTGTGTGTGTGTGTGTGGTGTTGGTTGAACAGCCTGTTTGCTGTGGCGTGCGAGGGCGAGGAGCGCTGCGTGCTGGCCACGCCCGTCTGTGCGTTGGAGTGTGTGTGTGTGTGTGTGTGGTGTGTTGGTTGATTAGACTGTGTGCTGTGGCATGCGAGGGCGAGGAGCGCTGCAGCATGAGGTTGGAAGATGCGAGGGCGAGGAGCGCTGCCTGCTGGGTGCCGGCCACGCCCGCCTGTGTGTGTGGGGGAAGCAGTGTGCGTGGCGGGAAACAGTGTGTGTGTGTGTGTGTGTTGGTGTTGGTTGAACAGCCTGTTTGCTGTGGCGTGCGAGGGCGAGGAGCGCTACGTGCTGGCCACGCCTGTCTGTGCGTTGGAGTGTGTGTGTGTGTGTGTGGTGTGTTGGTTGATTAGACTGTGTGCTGTGGCATGCGAGGGCGAGGAGCGCTGCAGCATGAGGTTGGAAGATGCGAGGGCGACGAGCGCTGCTTGCTGCGTGCCTGTCACGCCCGCCTGTGCGTGGTGGGGTGAGAGGTGGGGGTGGGTGGGTGGGTGGGAGGTGATTGGAGTGGAGCGTGTGTAAGAACTAGGTAACTGACGCCGCCAGCGCCCGCCCCCCCCCCCGTCCCCCCGAACACCCACGCTACACCCACGCTACGTGCGCGCGCACTCAACAAGCCGCCAGAATAGCCCTCAACAGAGCACGCCATCCATATATTCACCCACCGGCAACGACAGGCCGCCCGCGCGCCGCGCACACTGCACGCTGCCAGCCCCCGCCACTCCGCCCAGCCCCCCCCCTCCCCCCCCTTCACACACGCACGCATCTACCAAGCCGCCAGAATGGCCATGAGCAGATCAAGCCATCCATATATTCACCCACCGGCAACGACAGCCCGCCCGCGCGCCGCGCCCACTGCGCGCCGCCAGCGCCTGCCACGCCGCCCAGCCCCCCCTCTACGCACACCTACTACCTACTTCTAACCTACGTTGAGGATTTAGGGTTCAGGGTTTTAGGGTTCAACTAACCCACCGGTAGTGACAGCCCGCCTGCGCGCCGCGCCCACTGCACGCCGCCCGCGCCCGCCACGCCGCCCAGCCCCGCCGCGCCCGCGGTGCGGCGCGCGGTCACCGGGCGCCCGCCAGCACTGAGGTCGTTCAGGAGGGCGAGAAGCGTGGGCATCGCGCCGGCGCCGCCGCCAGCTGCAATCGCTGCAAGGGTGGTTGTGTGCGTGCGTGTATGGGTGTGTGTGCGTGCAGCTGGTCGGTCAGCCTGCCCTGCACTGAGGTCGCTCAGGAGAGCAAGGAGCGTGGGCATCGCGCCGGCGCCACCGCCAGAGATTGCTGCAAGGGCGTGTGTGTGTGTGTGTGCGTGTGTGCATGCGTCCGTGTGTGTGCGTGTGAGCGTGCGTCTGTGTCAACACCCACCCGCGTGGTCTGCCATCAGCGCTGAGCGGATGTCGGGCGGTGGGCCGCCCATCTCGAGGTCGCTTCTTCCCTTTGGTTGAATCCCTAAACCAAACACGCCCAAGCGCTTAGAACTACCCTTCAAAACCCACACGCTGTAAATGCGCTACTGTTCAACACCCCTTGAACACCCTAAACCCAGGCAGGCAGTGTGTCGACACCCACCCGCGTGGTCTGCCAGCAGAACGAAGCGGGTGTCGGGCGACGGGCTTCCATCCCAAGGTCGCTCCTACCCTTCCTACAAGCCCCTTAACTACACCCAAGCGCTTCAACCCTTTCTTGCAACTCGCTACGCCCAAACCCTGCACACCCAGACAGGCAGTGTGTCTGTGTCGACACCCAACCGCGTGGTCTGCCAGCAGCACTGAGCGGATGTCGGGCAGCGGGCTTAGGGTTGCGAGTTTTCGGGCAGAATGGGCCAGCACCGGATAGTTGGTGAAAGGGTTTGCTTGTGTACGTGTGTGTGCGTGTGTGTCAACACCCACAGACGCGCGTGGTCTGCCAGCAGCACTGATCGGATGTCGGGCAGTGGGCCGCACATCCCGAGCTTACCTCGTCTCCTCATCCCTTCTCCAACCCTCAGGGGCTCAGGGCTAGGTTAAAGAGATCAAGGGCGTACCTCTTTGGACCCTGATCGAGTTTTCAGTCTTGTTGGACGCCCTTGATGGCGTGTGACAACCCTGTGTCAAGCCAAACACTACCCACGCGCTCACCTGCATGGTCTGCCAATAGAACGGAGCGGATGTCGGGCGGCGGGCCTCCCATACCGAGGTCACTTCCAAGGTACTCGTCCCAATCGCGCTGCAGCTCTGGGTCGCCCCAGCGGTTGTCCGTCTGCATGGGTGTGTGAGCGTGCGTGCGCGCGTGTGTGTGTGCGTGTGTGTGTGCACGTGTGTGTTGACTCGTCCCAGCTTGTTGCAGCTCAGGGTCGCCCCAGCGGTTGTCCGTCTGCATGGGGTGGTGCATGTATGTGTGTGTGTACGTGTGTGTGTGTGTGTTTCTGCCTGCCTGCCTGTATGCGTGTGTGTGCACGTGTGTGTTTGTGTGTACTCGTCCCAATCGCGCTGCAGCTCGGGGTAGCCCCAGCGGTCGTCCATTTGCATGGGGTGGTGCATGTGTGTGTGTGTGTTTGTGTGCACATGTGTGTGTGTGCGTGTGTGTATACACTTTCTCAGTCTTTAAGTCATCTCACCGCTGCCGCCATGCCGCCCATGCCCAGCTCAAAATCTGCTGGTCGTCGTCGACCGCAAAAAAGCTTTAATACTACTTTTCCAAATCACAACTAGTCAAACCTGCCAATAATATAGCAACGTCAATCAACCTCACCGCTGCCGCCATGCTGCGTATGCCCAGCTCAAACTCTGCCGCGTTGTCGTCGGCCGCGAACATGCCCCTACTCCACAACCACCCTACAAGCGCCCCGAACTCGGGCCCATGCACTAACGGCTGGATGTTGATGGTTCATTCCTTCGGAATACTATGTGCAAGCAACTTACCGCTGCCGCCATGCCTCCCATCCCCAGCTCAAAGTCTGCCGCGTCGTCGTCGGCGACAAACTCGCCCTCGTCGTCCGCATACTCGTCGCCGCTCGCGCCCTCATCGTCATCGTCTTCCTCGCCCTCATCCTCCTCCATGTCGTCATCGCCCTCCTGGTGTGTGCGTGTGTGTGTGTAATAGTCGAGTGAGGTGCCCTCATCGTCATCCTCCTCCTCGCCCTCCTCCTCCTCTATGTTATCATCGCCCTCCTGGGGTGTATATGTATGTATGTGTGTGTGTGTGTGTGAGCGTGTGAGTGTGTGTGTGTGTGCATTGTGTGTGTTTGCGCGTGTGTGTATGTGTGCGACCTCGTCGTTATCGTCATCCTCCTCCATGTCATCATCTGCCTCCTGCTCCGGAGGTTGAGGGTTAAGCGTTTGGAGTTTGGAGGTTTTGGGTACTAGGTGGAAAGGTGGAAAGGGGGAACGGGGGGAAGGTTGTGCGTTTTGGGGGATGGCCTGTCGCAACACTGTCTGTTGTGCATCCTCGCATATATTCACTCACTTCGAGGAAATTCAAATAAATTCAAAAAAATTCATCAAATGCCATGCGCCCCTGACCCGCCCAGGGGGAGCCCACGCGCGCCGCCTGAATGCCCGCCTCGTCGCCCCCCATGAGCCCGTCGCACAGCCAACACTGGCTGTCTTCCACCCCCTCATTTGTTCAAACTTGAATTCAAACCAATTCAAAATCACCATGCGTTGCCCACCTGACCCGCCCCAGGGTAGCCCACGAGCGTGGCCTGCATGCCCGCCTCGTCGCCCCCCATGAGCCCGTCGTATAGCCCGTCCTCATGCAGCAGGTGGTGGTGCGCCATCGGGTCGTGGTGGTCGTCGACAACAACGACGCCGTCGACGCCGTTGGCGTGCGCGTGCGCGTGGCCTGCGTGTGTGTACGTGTGTGTGTGTGTGTGTGTGTGTGTGAGAGAGAGTAATTGTGTGTGTGTGTGTGTGTGTGTGTGAGAGAGATGTAGAGTGTGCGTTTGGGTCGTGGTCGTCGTCGACGCCGTTGGCGTGCGCGTGGCCGGCGTGTGTGGGGGGGGAGAAAGAGAGAAAGAGAGAGAGAGAGGGAGAAAGAGAGAAAGAACGAGAGAGAGAGAAGAAGAGAAAGAAAGAGAGAGAATGCGTGTATTGTGCATGTGTGTGTGTGTGTGCGTGCGTGCGTGTGTGTGTGTGTGTGTGTGTGTGTCGCGGTGGGCGTTGACGACAACGCCGTCGAAACTGTTTGTGTGCACGTGGAGATCGACCGATCGACCACACGCACCCCCACTGTGGCCCCCGTCTCCAACACCGTCATCGGCATCGCCATCATTTCCGACGTTTCCCCCCCACACAAACACAAGCAACATGCGATCAAAGGCATCCAAAGGACTGTACATCCGACCACACAAACACACACACACGCACACGCACACCCACTGTCTCCGCCCACGTCCCCATCGCTGCCCATGCCGTCGTCGTCGTCGTCATCGTCTCCGTCCTCGCCCTCCACACACCCATCCACACATACAAACACAAGTAACACGCGATCAAAGGCATCCAAAGGACTGTACATCCGACCACACAAACACACACACACACGCACACCCACTGTCTCCGCCCACGTCCCCATCGCTGCCCATGCCGTCGTCGTTGTCGTCATCATCTCCGTCCTCGCCCTCCCCAAACACATCCACACACACAAACACAAGTTACATGTGATCAAAGGCAGCCGACGGACTGGACGTCCGACCACACACACACACACACCAGGGGTGTACCTGGGGGCATGCCGCTCATCGGTTTTCCAGGAGAGGGCCTCCCTGACTCATCGGCTTGCCAGGAGAGGGCCTCATGGACTCATCGGCTTGTCCATTTTTCCCGGGGGCTGCGACCCCGAACCCCCGCTGTCCGCAGTACTCTGTTGTTGTGATACGGTTTCTCACGCAAGCATGGTTGAAGGACAGCAGCAAACACACATCCAGAAGACAAACAGCTCGCAACAGCTCATGTGCGCGGCGCGGACATGCATGCATGCAGCGCATGGCGGGACGGCGCATGCAACACCACAATGGACACTGATTGAAAGCACCATGATGCATTGATGCATGCAGAACACCACAGCATGCGCGCAGGGTCGTGGCCATCAGAGAAAAGGGCCATTCCAAAGTTCAGACCCACACTTAACCTCCATCAGCATCCGGGGGCGGAGCCCGGGGGCTGAGCCCCCGGGAGCCAGAATCACTTCGTGATTGAAAACAGCAGAAACGCTTCAGAAAGAGGGGGGTGCGTGCTTTTGCGTCGGAGTCAAAGTGTGGGGAGCCCAAGCCGGACGCCCCGATTGGCTTGGCGTGGTCATCGGTGACGCCGATGAGAGGCCCTTCGGGCCCTCACACTTTTCGGATTTCCCGATCGCGCCCCCAAGAGACCATCGGTTTTGCGCCCTTCGGGCGCCCTGTTCATCGGAATCCGATCGGCGGGTACACCCCTGACACACACACACACAAACACACACACACACACCGTCTCCGCCCACGTCCCCGTCGCTTCCCATGCCGTCGTCGTCGTCGTCGTCATCGTCTCCGTCCTCGCCCTCGTCAGATCCGGACGAGGGGATGTCACCGACGCCGGCATCGTGGACCTGTGAGGGTGTGATGATGAGTATCAATGAGGATTGGTGTAACAGAGATGCACCAAGCACGCAGCACATACAGTGCATCATGCATATGAGCAGCCGGATCCGGACGGTGGGATGTCACCGACGCCAGTATCGTGCACCTGTTGTGACGTGGTGTGATGATGAGGATCGATGCTGATTGGTGTAACAGGGCTTGGGATGCACCAAGCACGCAGCGCATACGGTGTATCATGCATAGGGGTATGCATGGGGGAGGTATCCAAACCAAGATACTAAAGAACCAGCTACAAACCCCAAGGACTAAGTCCCAAAAGAATCAGCTTGCTGATTCTTCAGCTTACCAAGAGATAGCTACAAGCAGTTGAGCTGCTTGTAGCCCGGGGATGGTGAAATGCCATCCCTGTAAGTCTCTTGGTTTGGTGGGTAGCCCGCTGGTTCTTTTCAAGCAGACGGAGCCGGGCTTGCTACCCCCCGGACTTAATCGGGGGGGGGGGGTTGGAGCAAGCGCATTCTTTTGGACTCGTTGTTTATGCATGGGCTATGCATGGGCCCGTCAGATCCGGACGAGGGGATGTTGCCGACACCGGCGTCGTGCACCTATGGGTGCAGGGGTTCACGTGTTAAGTGGGGTGATGATGATGGATTTTGAAGTCTGTGTGACACCATTAACGATGTATGAGACAGGTGTCGGCGGTAGCGCCCGACACCTATACTCAGTCGCAGGCTGAAACTGGCTGGCTACCTGGTAGGGGCGAGAGTGAACCCACGTGCTCGTACGCCCTGGACCTGGTCAGGGCACTAGGTCCCCAGATCCACCCTGTACGCCCCAGGTAGTGACAGCAACGCATTCCTCCGGGGAGGTAGGTGTGCACCTTTAATGTATACTATGTGACTGCGCAGGCCGCAGGTGTGCCTTATGATAGTACGGGTAAAGGACCAGGTTTGAGTGTCCAGGATCCGGACAAAAGGCACACACACACAAACACGCACACACGCGTGCACATACACACACGCACACACACACACACACGCACGCCCACCTCGTCTTCGTCCTCCTCTCCCTCTCCGTGCGAGCCGTCATCGTCGTCGTCGTCGGAATCGGACATTCCGTCATCGTCGTCATCTGTGTACAGGTGTTCGTTTTTGTGTGTGTGTGCGTATGTTTGTGTGCATGCGTATGAGAGCGAGAGCATCGGGCGCATTGTGCTAGGCGAGGAGTCATCGGAATCAGACGTCGTCATCTGTGCGTGTGTGCGTGTCTGTGTTGGTGTGTGTGTGTGTGTGTGTGTGCGTGTGCGTGGTTTGTCTGACGAGGGTTCATGGCCAGAATCAAATATTCCGTTGTCGTCATCATCTTAATGTAAGCGCGAGAGTGTACGCGTGAGAAAGGTTGTGTGTGTGTGTGTGTGTATTTGGCAGCAGCAGCAGGATCAGGCAGCAACATAGCTCTGCACACACACACACACGGGCACACACACAAACACTCCCACCCACCTACACGCCACCGGTCACTGCCTCCTCCAATAGAGATGGCCTGCATGATCTTCAGCCCCCCCCCCCCTACACACACACTGCTAGCGTGCACACACACACACACACACACACACAAACACGCACCCTCTCCGGCCGCGATGACCTGCACGATCTGACCGCCTGGCAGCTCCATCTGCATGCCGTCCTGCGTGTGTGTGTGTGTGTGTGTGTAGTCCTCCCCCTCCAGTCCTCCCCCCACCAGGGGGGAAATGGCCCGCTGGTCGGCCGCGCCGACCCGTTTGACGCCGTGCATGGCGGCTCAATCGACCACCTCCGCCTATGTATTGCGGCGACACCCATCGACCCACCGCCGCCTATGTATTGCGGCCCATTCCCTTCCTGGACTCTTCACCATCGCGATCGCCCGACGCGGGCAGCCTGAGACACCGAGCAACCCTGCGGCCCAGTTCAAATCGACCCACGAGACAAGGCCCTCACCCCCCTCCTCCCACTGCGCTCCAGCGTCTCCGCCGTCCCCTTCGCCTCGGACGCCCCAGCGTCGAGATCTCCGCCGTCTCCTCCCCTCGAGCGCACAGAGACCGCCTCTCCCATGGCGCCGATTTTGAATCCGGTTCACCACAGATCGCCGCTGCCGCATGGACCGCCTCCGTCAGCTACTCACTCTACAGAGTTCTTCTTCCGTCATCCACACCGCCCCCCACGTCGAGTACCTGTGCCACCCTGGCCCCAACATGGAGTTCCCCTCCTCCGCCCCATGCGCCCATGCGGGCACCCCATGCGGGCGCCCGCATGCAGTCCCGGCCCCATGGTGACTGCACCCTCCCGCCCTCCTGCATCCCTCTCCCCCTCCCCTCCTGCACCCCCTATTCCCCTTCTACACCCACCCTCCCATTCACAGAGCGAGCATGTCGTCCGCCACGTACCACCTTTCATCGGCCGACCTCTGCCTACCTGTTCATCCTACCTGCACCATGAAGATTGGCGGCGGCGATGATGATCGGCTGACGTCCTGCTACCTGTCCCTACCAAAATCCCCAAGCCCACGGATATCCTCTCGTGCTAGCGCATATGGCCGGGCACCCGCAGCAAACAAACTTAAGATCCAAGGGTGTTTTCGACTTCTGAAACGATTGCCGGGGTGTGTGCTTTAGTAAGCACAGGCATGAGCCATAATCCAGGGTGCCCGTGCGGTGGGAACTGTAACGAATGTCTCTCTCTCTGTGCGTGTGGAGTGTGGGGGTGGTAGGGGTGGGGGGGGAGGTGTGGATGGAGAGCGGCTCCATCTGCATGCCGTCCTGTGCGTGTGGGGGTGGTGGGGGGGGTGTCGGGTGAGTGTGGGGGTGGCAGCGGTGGGGTTGGGTGTGTGTGTGCGGTGGGGAGCAGCACCATCTGCTTGTCGTCCTGCGTGCGTGAGCGAGTGTGTGAGTGTGCGTGTGTTTTTAGTGAGCTAAAAGCAATCCCAATGAGCTGGCGTTTACGTTCATGATGTGGGCGGATTGCTGTCGTGGCGTTCAGGTCTCCGTCGAAGATGCTGTCGCATCACACTTGTGGTCACACTTGTGGTCACACTTGTGGTCACACTTGTGGTCACACTTGTGGTCACACTTGTGGTCACACCCACCACCCGTCCTGGTATTTGCCTTCCTTATCAATGCGACCACTGGTGTGGAAGTCGAGCATCACACTTCAATGGCCACACGTCCGTGGTGACACTTCGATGGTCACACTTCTCACACAACCCATACCTCCAGTGCGGCATTGAGGTCTCCGTCATCCCCGCCGAGGATGCTGTCGCCTTCAACGCTGTCTCCGTCGAGCTCATCATCATCATCCTGTGTGCGTGTGTGCCAGTGTGTGTGTGTGTGTTTGTGTTCCATCGAGCTCATCATCATCATCTTGTGTGCGTGCGTGCCAGTGTGGGTGTGTGTGTGCGTGTGTGTGTGCGCGTGTGTGTGTGCCTGCCACCCACCTCTCCCTCCATCATCTCCTCGTCCTCATCCTCGTCCTCGCCATCGTCCTCGCCCCCCTCATCGTCATCATCCAGGTCCTCCCCCTGCGTGCCAACAGTTCAACAGGAGGGTTCAACAGGTCAGTTCAACAGGACCCCCGCCACCAGTGGCCAGCTACGTGTCTGTAGCGCTCGGGCGCTATACGCCGAGCAAGGTCGACTACGTTGCCTGTTAGGTGCGTCACACACGACTGCAAAATCCATCATCAGGTCAGTTCAACAGGTGGGTTGTGTGCATCATGTGTTGCGCACCGCGCGTGTGTTTTATACACCGTGTGTGTTTCGTGCAGCATGTGCATTTGCATGTGCATGTGGGTTGCGTGAGCTTGTGCGAGTGAAACATTGGAATTGACAAGGAGCGCAGCATTGCAGTGCGTGCCATGTACATAGCACACCTAGGTATTTTGGAGTACATGCATTTCCGGCACCCACACACTGTCCACACACCCAGACGCACACTCACCTCGATTCTGAGACCGTGTTCAGCTCCTCCATCAATGTCCATCGGCGCGTCCATTTCCGCACATGCACGCACACACACACACACATACACACACCTCGATCCTGAGACCGCCGTCACCACCTCCTCCGTCAATGTCCATCAGCGCGTCCATTTCCACACGCACACGCACATGCACAGGCAAACAGACACGCACGCACGCACACACATGCACACACGCACACACCTTGATCCCGAGCCCGCCGTCAGCTCCTCCGCCGATGTGAATCGGAGCGTCAATTTCCACACGCACACGCACACACACACACACACTTGCCTCGATCCTAAGACCGCCGTCACCACCTCCGCCGTCGATGTTCATCAGCGCGTCCATTTCCGCACACACACACACACACACACACACATACACACACCTCTATCCTGAGACCGCCGTCACCACCTCCTCCATCAATGTCCATCAGCGCGTCCATTTCCGCGTTGGCGAGCTCAATGTTATCCATGGCCATGTCAATGTCCTGTGTGCGTGTGTGTGCGTTGTGTGTGTGTGCTGCCTTCATTCCTCATTTGTGTGTGTGTGTGTGTGTGTGTGCGCGAATGTGTGCGTGCGTGTGTGTATGCGTGTCCGAGTCAATGTGTGTGCGTGTGTGTGTGTGCATGTGCGCAGCTTCACCAAACCACGTCTCCCCCCATCACTGCTTTACTGCACACACACATGCCCCACACCACACACACACTCTCACACACACACACACACACACACACACAACCAACAACAACCAACCAACCAACAAAGCGTTACATGAGGCCGTCCGCATGCACCGGCAATGCCTGTACTACTTACAGCAGTACACACACACACACACACACACACACACGCACCTGCAGCATTTGCTGCACCGACGCGTCCGTCACTGCGCCGCCCCGGCGCGCAATCGCACTCTCGGTGGCGGCGCGCGCGAGCGCGCGCTGCGCCGCCGCGCCGTCAGCGGCAGACAGCCCAGATGCGCCGTTGACGGCGGCCCCGCCTGCTGCGGCAGCAGCGGCGCCCGCGCGCTGCGCCCAGTGCGCCGCGTTGCGCGTGAGGGTGCCCATGGGCTTGAGGACCGAGCCGACGGCCTGTGGTGAGGGTGGGTGGAGGCACAGGATATGGTTCAGGTTAGGATTCAGGTTTGGGTTCAGGTTATGGTTATGATTCAGGTTCAGGTTAGAGTTGATGTGAGAGTTTGGGTTCGGTTTCAGGAGCAGCAAGCGGAGGCAGCAGCAGCAGCAAGCATCAGCAGCAGCAGTAAGCGGCAGCAGCGGTGGGCGCGACTGTCAGGCAGGCGGCGCAAGGTTGACATGACCCGGACACATGCTATGACAGCTGGCACACGCACCTTGCCACACCCCGGGTGGTCGGGTTTGACGAGCCGCAGTGCGCGCCGCCCCGAGCTGATAAAATAACACAATTAGTACAATGAACGCGACCCGCACATGCTGACAGCTGGAACACACGCACCTTTCCACACCCCGGGTGGTCGGGGTTGACCAGACGCAGCGCGGCCGCGAGCGCGCGCGCCGCCCCGAGCTCGCGCATCGCGCGCACGGTGTCTGCTGCCAGCTGGGCGTGCGCAGACGCGGTTCCGCTGGAGGGGGGGACGTTGAGGGGGAGGGGCTGCACCAGGGTGGCGAGCAGCGCCACGAACACGCGGACCTGCAGTGTGTGTGTGTGTGTGTGCGTGCGTGTGGCGTGCATTGGCGTGGGCGTACGGCGTATGCAGTGTCTGTGCCGCCAGCTGGGCGTGTGCGCAGGGGATGGAGCTGGGGGGGGGGGGAGGTTAGGATGAGGGGCTGCACCAGGGTGGCAAGCAGCGCCTTAAAACACGCGGACCTGCTAAGGGGCAAACACACGTGCATGGCAGTGAGGGCGGTGCATTCAGTACGAGGGGGGGGGGGAGCCCCAATTTAGTGTCAGCTGCGGAGTCGGCTGCTGTTACCTCATACATCACTTCTGGATTCACACAGGCTGTAAAATGCATGACCATCATAATCTCTCCCTCTGGCAACGGCTGCTGCACCAAACAGAGCAACGGCAGCAGCACCAGCACGACCCACTTTGGCACGAACTACGTACATCAAGATATACCTTGCGCCCCAGCAGAGTGCCAGATGCAGAAACAACCAAAACATACACCACCGCACTGGTAGACCCTAACCACACAAACCCTAGCTAGCAGACACACACACCTTGACTGGGTGAGGGCGTTTTGGCTTGGCCACGCACGCCCCAAGCAGAGTGCCAGATGCAGAGTCAACCCACACACACCCAACATGCCCTGAACGAAACCGCGCAACACTTCAAACCGAGCTAGCTTAACTACTGAGTTGTAATTGACCCACCTTGACCGAGTGTGGGTACATCAGTGGCAACATACAGCCCAGGCGCGTGCGCGTGAGCGTGCGCACCGACCGGTGCTATCGCGATCGCAGCATCGATCTTACTTAAACCCCCTCTGACAGCAGCTGTTGCACCAGAAAACAGCAGTAGCAACAGCAGGACCCACCTTGACCAGGTGTGGGCATCCCGGCTTAACAACGCACGCCCCAATCAGCGTGCGCGTGAGTGAGCGTGCGCGCCAAGCGGTGCTATATCAATCGCCCGATGGACCCTACAAACACCCGCTCTGGCAGTAACTGTTGCACCAGAAACAGCAAAACAGCAGGACCCACCTTGACCGGGTGTGGGCACCCAGGCTTCGCAACGTATGCCCCAGCAGCGTGCGCGTGTGTGTGCGCGCCGACCGGTGCTATCGCAATCGCAGCAATCAGCCCTACTTAACACCTCTCTGGCAGCAGATGTTGCACCAGAAACAGCAGCAACAGCAGGACCCACCTTGACCGGGTGTGGGCATCCTGACTTGGCAACGTACGCCCCAGCAGAGTGCGCGTGTGCGTGCGCGTCGACCGGCGCCAGCGCAATCGCACGCTCGTCCGGTGTGAACTCGAGCGCAGCGCCAGGGGCGCCACCGCTGCCCACGACCGGACCTGACGCGCGCAGACAATCACAGCATGCATGCAAGTGAGAGGGTGCAAACCGTCTGTGATACGGTTTGTGCTCGGGTGCAGAGCCGGGGGTGCGTCTGCCGCCATCGCCCACGACCGGACCTGACGTGCACATGCGCACAACAGAGCCCAGCACACATGTCAATGGGAGTGAGAGCAAGTTGAACGTGCGCCGCCCGCGACCTGGGACCTGAGAGCACAGGCACGCACAACACAGCACAGCACACAGCATGCATGCAAGTGAGAGGGTGCAGACCATCTTTGACCCGGTGTGAACTCGAGCGCAACGCCAGGTGCGCCACCGCCGCCCACGACCGGACCTGAAGCGCGCAGACAGCCACAGCATGCATGCAAGTGAAAGGGTGCGGATCGTCTCTGATCCGGTTTGCACTCGGGCGCAGAGCCGGGGGTGCCTCCGCCGCCATCGCCCACAACCGGACCTCACGAGCACATGCGCACAACAGAGCCCAGCACGCATGTCAGTGGGAGTGAGAGCGTGTTGAACGTGCGTCGCCCACGACCGGTGACCTCAGAGCAGCACAGCACAGCACAGCACAGTTCAGCACTCATCTGTTTTGAGACACGCACCGCGTGAACAACAATCATGATGGCAGATGGCATGCTATGGGGTCCAATTTTGAAAGCTGCCGGCCTCTTTCCTAGGGTCTAATGCGTCATCAAAGGCGTCCGACGGACTGTAAAATCGACCATCATGCATGTCAGCGGATGAGGACCGTGCGTCGGGTGTGGGATCGAGCACAGCGTCGGGGACGTTTCGAGTGATTCAATGTCTTATGTTCCAGGGTTTATGCGTTCGGGGTTGGGGCTTTCAAGGTGTCGGGTGGCACTCCTGGGTTTTATACCTCTAAAATACGCACCAGGGGCAGCTGCTGTCGCTGCTGCCGACGACCCAGACGCGCCAGCGGCGATTCAGGCGGCACTCCTGTGTTTTTTTACCTCTAAAATACGCACCCGGGGCAGATGCTGTCGCTGCTGCCGATGACCCAGACGCGCCGGCGGCGGCGCGCGTGGGCGAGCCACCCCTCGGGGAGCCGCCGCGCGGGGACGCGCCCTTGGAGCCGCGCGACTGCTGCTGCTGCTTGCTGTCCTTGCCCCCCGTGGGGGCAGGCGCGGTGGCAGAAGCGATGACGGCGGTGGTTGCGGGTGTCGACGGGGCTGAGCCGAGCAGGAGCGTGCCGACGGCCTCGTTGATGACCTGTGCGCGTGCGCGTGCGAGCGTGTGTGTGTGAGCGTGTCATAAGATAAGAGAGGGGCAGGGGCAGAGAGAGAGAGAAGGGGGCAAATATAGAATCAAGGAGGGAGGGAGTGGGAGAGGGAGAGGCAGCCACCCTCAAATCGACGACCTTGGACCCATCCCTCCAGATGCTGGGGTGCGTTCGCGCAACCACTCGCAAACTTGCGAACCCACCCTCCTCCGTGCCTCCGGCGACCGCACGCACAGCGCCTCGAGCAGGTGTGCCGCACGCTCTGCACAGGGGGCAGCAGTAAGGGCAGCACCAGATTCAGCATCAGGGTCAGCATGAGGGGCAGCATCAGGGGCAGCACCAAGGGGCAGCGTCAGGGGCCGCAGCAGGAGCAGCGGCAGGGGCGCAGCAGGGGCAGCGGCAGGGGCAGCAGCAGGGGCAGCAGCAGGGGCAGCAGCAGGGGCAGCAGCAGGGGCAGCAGCAGGGGCAGCAGCAGGAGCAGCAGCAGGGGCAGCAGCAGGAGCAGCAGCAGGGGAAGCATCAGGGGCAGCAGTGGAGTCACTGGTTCAGCCAGGGAGCATGAACCCAGGGGCGAAGGGGGAGAGGGAGAACAATAAAGAGCAACAGAGTCACATTGTGACAAAGACACTCCAATCGGCAGACACACACGCGTCGCGCAGCGCGACGCGCTACGCATGATGCATGGACAAACAGTGACCACGCAACACACCCACACCCAGGCACACCCACACGCGAGCCAGCCACCCACCTGCCATTGACGGCATGAGGGGCGCGTCGGGCGAGAGCAGGTGCACGTGCATCAGCTGCTTGATGAGAGAGCCCGCGCGGGACGACCTGGGCGCGCGCGTGTATGTGTATGTGTATGTGTGTGTGTGTGTGTGTGTGTACGTGTGTGTGCGCGGAGCAGCTGCTTGATGTGGAAGCCTGTATGCGAGGACCTGGGCGTGCGCGTGTGTCCGTGTGTGTGTGTGTGTGTGTGTATGTATGTATGTGTGTTGCATGCATGCACACACGCATGCAGGCCCGCATACCTGGCGAGGTCGGCCGCGGTTGGCGCGTCGCCGCCGACGGGGCCGGCGCGCGTGGGGGAGGAGCCCCGTGATGCCACTGCCCTTGCGCCTGCGGGCACGTGCGTGTGTGTGTGCGCGCGCGTGTGTGTGTGTGTGGCGGCGCGCGTAGGGGAGGAGCCCCGGGAGGCGGACGCCCTTGCGCCTGCAGGAACGTGTGTGTGTGTGTGTGTGTGTGTGTGCGTGTGGTGCAGCGCTCGGGCAAGACCCCGACCCCCTCCTCCGCTGCGAGCCCACTCCCCAATCAACGCACACAGTTCCTCTGCTACCGCACACAAATGCCCCCCACCCACCCAACCCCCCACACACCCCTCTCTTCCACCGCCCGACCACCCACACACCCGCCCACGCACACACCCACGCTCACAAACGCACACATATGCGGCAGCGGCAGTGGGCGAGCCAGCTGTCGAGCCGCATCGCAACACAACCACACACACACACAGCCACACGCACACACATATGCGGCAGTGGGCGTGTCAGCTGTCGAGCCCCCCCCTCCCCCCCCCCCACACTCACACCTGTGGCAGCAGTAGCAGCGGGCGTGCCTGCGGGCGTGGCAGCTGTCGACCCCCCTGCTGCCTTGCGCTTCTGCCCCGCAGTTCCTCCTCCTCCCGGTGTCTTGCTGCCCGCTGCTGCTGCTGCGTGTGTGTGTGTGTGTGTGTGTGCGTGCGTGGTCGGTCTGACAATCCGTCGGACGCCTTTGATGGCGCATTATACCGTAGTAAAGAGACCGTCTGTCTGTCTGTCTGTCTGTGTTGCTCTGTCTGTGTCTGTCTGTCTGTCTGTGTCTGTCTGTCTGTCTGTCTGTCTGTCTGTCTGTCTGTCTGTCTGTCTGTCTGTCTGTCTGTCTGTCTGTCTGTCTGTCTGTCTGTCTGTCTGTCTCTGTCTGTCTGTGTGCTGAGCGAGCGTGTGTCTGCATGCAAGCACCATCCCCCTGGCAGCGGCACGTGCACCACTGCTCCCCGTGGCGGTGTGAGTGTGCGCAAACATACACAGTCACAGTCACATGCACACACACACATGCAAACACACACACATGCAAACACACACACACACACACACACACACATATGCAAACACACACACATGCAAAACACACACACACACGCACACACGCATGCGCTGTCTGCGCCAGCAGTAGGTGCCGCCCGCCGCCGCAGCGGCCCGGGCCACCTGCTCCTCTCGGTGAGAGAACAACCAATCGAGCGCATGTGTGCTCTGTGTACGCACACACACAAACGCACACACACATGTATACACACACACACACACACGCACGCACTCACCTCCTGGCAGCGGCGTGTGCGGCAGAGCTGCCCCGTGGCTGGACGTGCTAGCGTGCGCGTGTGCGTGTGGCTGTGGGTGCTCGCGCGACCACAGCTCAGCATCGCGCTTGAGCAGCAGTCCGACTGTTGAACCGTGCATGAGGGCGAACTCGGCGAGGGCCTTGAGAGCGGTGACCTGGCGTGTGTGTGTGTGTGCGTGTGTGTGTGTGAGTGCGTGTGCGTGTGTTGGCGCGTATGAGCGTGAGTGACATCCCCGCCCCACCCCCCACACTCCCATACCCGCACCTGCATCAGCGCGGACGACGTGAGCTGCGTGAGCTGGTCCCCCAGCGCCTCGGACGCACCCTTGCCAGCCCCCCCTCGCCCCGCCCCACCCCCCACACACTCCCCAGATCCGCACCTGCATCAGCGCGCACGACGTCAGCTGCGCGAGCTGGTCCCCCAGCGCCTTGGACGCGCTCTTGCCAGCCCCGCCACCCGACGTCCCAGCCTTGTCAGCTCCAGCGCCGGCAGCGGCAGCAGCGGGCGCGCCGGCAGACGCGCCGGCGGCGGGCAGCGCGCCACTCTGGTCGCGCCTCGCGTCGAGGTCCATGTCGGACGGGCCCGCGGCACCGCCACGACCGTCGGCGGCACCTGCGCCGCCCTTGCCCGCGTCCCCTGCGCCCTGCTTGCCTGGCTCCCCGCCCTTGCCGGGGACTCCCGCTGCTGCGCCCTTGGCGTCCTTCTCCCCCGGGCCCTTGCCACCACCGCCGCTGCTGCCGCCCTTGTGGCCAGCCTTGTCCTTGTCCCTGGTGCTCTTGTCGCCGGCGCCCCCCTTGGGGGACCCGCCGCCGAGGCCTGCGACCGTGCCGCGCTTCCAAGACATGATCACATCCACGAGCACGTCGACCACCTCGGCAAAGCTGCTTGAAACGACCTGGGGGGGGAGGAGGGAGAGGTGGTGAGAGCGTGAGAGAGTGGAGGACAGTGAGAAAGTGGGGGAGAGAGAGTGGGGGGGGGAGAGGGTGTGTGTGTGTGCGAGAGAGAGATGGGACAACGTGGCATGGTGTCAGTGTCAGTGACCACCGTGCCGCGCTTCCAAGACATGATCCCGTCCACGAGCACGTCGACCACCTCGGCGAAGCTGCTGGAAACGACCTGGGGGGGGGGGGGGGGCAGAGAAATGGTGAGAGCGTGACAGAGAAAGTGGGAGAGAGAGAGTGGGAGAGAAATTGGGAGAGAGAGTAGGGAAGAGAGTGAGGTAGAGTGAGAGAGAGTCAGGAGAGAGAGAGAGAGAGGGAGAGAGAGCGCGCGAGAGAGAGATGGGGCAAAGTGACACGGTGTCAAAGTGGCAGGGCGCCAGCACCCGTCTGCAACACGACACCCTCTCACATGCACACAGAGAGAGAGAAATACGTTACAGTTCCCACCGCTCGGGCAACCTAGATAACGGCTCTTGCCAGTGCTAAAGCACCCCCCGGCAATCGTTTCATGAGTCGAGGACCCTTGGATCTTAAGTTCGTTCAGTAGCGGGTGACCAACCATATGCGCTAGTACGAGAGGATATCCGTGGGCTTGGGGTTGTTTGCGGGATCCGAAAAACTGTCATCAGAAACTGTCAATTGTGGTTTTGCTGCGTGTGGTTACGGTTGTGGGGCTGATCCGGCCTCAGCTACCCCGCGGCAGATGCTGTCCCACAGGTGTGGGAACCTAGCTAGGGTGGTCCACTTGGGAGGGAGCCTCCTGGCCTCCAGGATGGCGGCGAGCTCAGGAGGGGTGATCGCAGGGTCCTCGGCGTGTGCCTTGATGGCCTTCTCGTAAAGCGTCTTGACGACACTCATGAACTGGGCAGACGTGAACATCTCGTGGGCGTTGAGACGGTACGAGGTGATGGCACCCACCCTGTCAGGCATCTGGGCGTCCGGGCGTCGGAACATAAAGAGAGCGGCAGTAGGTGGGAAGATTGAGGTGTGGGGAGGGGGTGATAGGTGGGTGGGGGGAAGGGGGAGAGGGGGGGAGGGAGGGAGGTGGCGGGCAAGGGATCCGATAAACGACATCCGATGTTTGTTGATGGCGTTGATGATGGGCGCTGTGGGTGGGTCCTTAGCGTGCATCTCAGAGGTGGAGGTGTGAGGGGAGGATGGGGAGAGGTTGTGGGGGATTCGCTTTATGCTGCGGAGGAAGCGGTTGTGAGTCACTTCCAGGCGGTGTGTGTGGGCGACGTTGAGTGTCCAGCCTTGGCAGCTGTACAAGAGGGCGGATGTGACAAAGGCGTTGTAGAGTTGGATCTTGGTGGAGGGCTGGATGTCGTTACTTTTCCATAGTCTGGGTGTGAGACGGTTGAAGGCGTAGCAGGCAGAGGAGATCCGGCGGGAGATCTCTCCATCGAGGGTGCCGAGGGACGGGGTGGGGGTTGACAGGATGCTGCCAAGGTATTTGAATTTGTCCGTGGGGTGGACTAGGTGGGGGATGTCAGAGGAAGTGGAAGGGATTGAGATTGGTGCTGGGGCATCGGTGTGGGCAGAAGGGTGGCCGAGGGTTGGTGCACAGTCTTGTCGTAGTTGATCTCGAGGGCGAGGTCAGAGCAGATCTGATCGAGGAGGGCAAGCATGTCTCTGAGGACGTCGATGTCGAGAGCCATCAGAGCTATGTCGTCCGCGTAGAGAAGGAGGGGGAGGATTGTAGTCGCGTAGTCTGTAGTACGGGAATCAGGGGTTTGGAGAGTGCCGTCGACCATGTAGCCGATTTGGATGCCGGCATCGGGGAGTTGGGCAATCAGGGATCGGACGACAGTATCGATGTAGATGTTGAAGAGGAGGGGGGAGAGGGGGCAGCCTTGCTTGACGCCGGTGTCGAGGTTGAATGGAGCGGAGTACGCGTCGCCCACTCGGACTCTGGCGGTGGCATCAGTGTAGAGGCTCTTGATGCGGGCGAGGAGGTCTGGGTGCACGCCGCGGTGGAGCAGGGTTGCCCATAGTGCCTTGTGGTTGACCCGGTCGAAAGCCTTGGAGAGGTCGACGTAGGCCACGTGAAGGGGGGCTTGGGCACGGTGGGACTCTTCTTGTATGCGGCGTAGGGTGAAGATGGGGGCAGTGGTGCCTCGGTCAGGCCGGAAACCAAATTGGTAGGTGGAGAGGGAGGGTTCCAGCTGTCGCCGTAGGCGGTTGAGAAGGATGTGGGTGTAGGTCTTGCCGGGGACAGGTAGGAGGGAGATGCCCCGGTAGGCCTTGGCGAGTGTGGTGGGCCCCGAGGATGCGCCCTTGTAGAGGGGGCAGATGATGGCTTGTCTCCAAGCGGTGGGGGTGGTTTGGGTGTTCCAGCACTTGCGTATGATGCGGTGGAGGGCAGAGGCGACGACGGGCCCGCCGCACTTGATGAGTGGGGCGGTGACGTCGTCGGATCCGGGGGAGGTGTTTCTGAGGACTCTGATCGCAGCCTCCACCTCGTCCAGCGTGGGCTCGGGGGGTGGGGGGTGAGGGCGTGGGTCGGCGGCGGCGTGGGCGGGTGCGGGGGCAGGGAGGGGGGCGGCGGCGGGAGGGAGGGTAGGGGCAGGGGGGGCGGTGGGCGTGTGGGCCAGGTGGGTGTTGAGGGTGGCCTCGTCAACTGTGGAGGGGAGGGTGTGGAGTTGTTTGAAGTGGAGCCCAAACGCGTCGGCAACAGGCTGGGCTCCGAAGCGGAGGCCGGCATCTGTGCGGAGGGCTGGGGCGGCGGCGAGGGGGCGGTCACCAATGAGCTTCTGCAGTATCTGGTGGGCAATGTGAGGTTTGTGTGCGTCGAGGGCGCATTGGACGCGTACGGCGGTCGCGTTCCAGTGGGCGTCGGTGTCGTCACGCAAGGAGGCCGACAGTTCTGTCTCACAGGGCTTGATCTCTGCCTGCGGGGCGTCCCTGGCACGGGCCGCCTGCAGTGCTTGGGCTCGCTTGAGTGACGCGTCGGAGGGGTTGAAGGAGACGGGGATCTCACGTGGGCGGGGGCCGAGGATCTTCTTGGCCGCCTCATGGAGGGCGGCGGTGAAGCGGTTTGTCAGCTGGTCAAGGTGGGTGGAGGGGAGCGGGGAGCAGGGGGAAAGGGAGGGCGAAAGGGAGGGGGAGGGGAGGGTGCGAGGGCGGACGCGGCTGCCGCAGCATACCTCTGCCGCGTGTCAGGGTCGCGGAGAAGGTCGGTGAAGTAGCGCCGGGGGGGTGGGGTGCGTGTGTGTTGGGAGTGTGCGTGGCTCCACGCTTTGGAGAAGCGGAAGCGGATGACGGCGGTGACGAGGGAGTGGTCAGATTTTGTAAGGGAGGGGATTGGGCGGGTGATGGGGCACTGTGCGCGCACACTTTGGACAGAGGACAGGTGGGAGCGGCGGACTAGGATGTAGTCCAGTATGCTGCATGTCTTGTGGTTGTTGCTGTACCAGGTGTACGCATGCACGGGGGGGTTGGGGAAGAAAGAGTGGGTGATGGCAAGGTTGTGGGCGGCACACAGGTCGAGGAGCATGTGGCCGTTGTCATTGATTTTGGGGCGGTGGCGGTATGATGCGAGGCGGGGGTTTGGGGGGAAGGGGCAGAGGGTGCTGTGGGGAGTGGGGCAGGCGTGTCGGCCTACCGATGGGTGGGTGGTAGGGGAGGCGCCGGTGGTGGTGGCGTTGAAATCGCCCATCACAAGGAGATAGTGGTGTGAGGGTACGTCAGAGAGGATGCCGTGGAGTTGCTCGTAGAACGCGTCTTTGGCGAGTTTGTCGGTGGAGACGTTGGTGGGGGCGTACGCGATGATCGCGCTGATCGGGACGGTGCCGTTGGGGTGGAACCTTAGGACCAGCACGCGATTGTCGAGAGCAGCCGAGCCGGCGGTGGGAGCGCGGAGGAGTTTGGCGGTGTCGGGGGACAGGAGTGCTCCGACGCCCGACTCGTGCGGCTTGGTGCTGCCGGGGGGGCGGCCGCCCGGCAGCACCAAGCCGCACGAGTCGGGCGTCGGAGCACTCCTGTCCCCCGACATGCACACACATACAAACACACACACACACACACAAAACACACACACACACGCACCTTCTTGTGGGGGTGGCTGCCCGCGACCGGCGCTCCAACGGCAGCCTTGGCATCTCCGGCGCCAGCACCGGCCAAAGCCTTGCCATCGGGCGTCGGCTGCGGCGCCTTGGCGCCATCGCCATCGGCCTTGCCACTGGCACCCGCGCCCGCATCCGACTTGCTGCCCCCAGCAGCAGCAGCAGCGCCGGCAGCGGCAGCGGCAGCCGCCGCGACTTGCACCCGGACCTCGTCCGGCCTACGTAGCCGGATCGTGCGCTCGCCGGAGGAGCCAGCCGCCTCGAGCGTGCACGTGCGGCTGACGACCTCGACAAACACTGCTGGCTCGCGCGCCATCACGCGCTGCGGGGGGGAGTGTGTGTGTGTGTGAATGTGGGTGCGAGAAAGTGTGTGTGAAAGAGAGCGAGTACGTATGGTGCGCGCTTGGATGGGTAGGCCAGCGTGCGCGTGCGGCTCACGACATTAACCTTCCATAAACACACACGCACACACACACACACACAAACACACACGCACACACCTGCAGGCCCGTCAGGAACGTCGGCACAGGTGCAGACCCAGCGCCCACGGTGCCCGCCGTCCCCCGAGGGAGGAACGGGTTGAGGCGACGAGGGTTGCGCGCGCGCGCTGCGAGGTAGCCGCGGACCTGTGTGTGTGTGTGCGTGCGTGCGTGCATGTGTGTGCGCGTGTGCGTGTGTGTGTGGGGGGGGGGGGGTTGAGGCGATAAGGGTTACACACGTGCTGCGAGGTGGCCGCGGACCTGCGTGCGTGTGTGTGTGTGTGTGCGCGTGCGTGCGTGTGTGTGTGTGTGTGTGTGTGAGAGAGTGTGTGGAAGGAACGGGCTGAGGCGACGAGGGTTGCAAGCGCGCGCTGCGAGGTAGCCGCGGACCTGTGTGTGTGTGCGTGCGCGTGTGTTTATTTGTGTGGGTGGGTGGGGAGGAAGGTACCGGCGAACCTTTGTGCCTGTGCGTGTGTGTGTGTGCGTGTGTGGGGGGATCCTTGATGGGTCCTCCAGCATGTTGACAGGAATCGATGCACGACTGTATATGACTCCACAATTTACAATCAAAATCAAATGCGCTGACTTAGGTCGCACCTCCCACTCCATCCACGCGTCAAGTGTCGCCGAGTCCTCCAGCATGACTGACGAGCACCGCACTAGGGCACCGCACGCTCTGGCCTTTTAGAGTGTGGGGTCTAGCCAGGGGACACACTGGCTGGTGTCATATGTGCAATTGACGATTAAAATGCGACGAGATGATGAGGTAAAGGCACGCACCTCCGACTCCATCCACGCATCGAGCGTCGCCAGGTCCTCCAGCACACTCCACACCTCCACACCAGGGGACTTCCCACCTCTAAAGGGGACTTGATGGGGGACTCTACAATTCAAAATCGCAATCAAAATCGAATCAAAATGCTCTGACTTGGGTCAAAGGCACCTCCGACTCCATCCACGCGTCGAGCGTCGCCGGGTCCTTCAGCACCGATATGATGAGCGATCGGATGACGCGCATCGCTCTAGGGCTTTATTATGATGATGGATGTTCAGTCAGATACTGTATAGGGGACTCCACAATTCAGGGGACTCCACAACTCCATCGTTATATAAGGGGAAGGGTCCGCGTGACTCCCCTGGTAAGTACCACGGTATAAGCCTTCTCTCTACTGCCGGGAAAGTGTACGCTGCCATACTTCTGCACCGCATCTCCACACAGGTGGATGGTCAGTTGCATGAGGCTCAGTGTGGTTTCAGAAAAAGCAGAGGCACTGTTGATGCGATTTTTACTCTGCGCTCGCTGAGCGCGGCACATGCCGAGTACAAACAATGCATGGCTGCGGCATTTGTCGACTATTCTAAAGCTTACGATTGTATAAACCGTGCGGCACTGTGGAGAGTCCTTAGATTATATAGTGTTCAGTTACAGTAACATCGGCTTTCCAGCAAAAACTACCTCTAGTCCTAGTACCACCGCCTAGACCCAAGTCCAGTTCTGGCCCTAACAATTACTTGTGAGGGGCGGTAGCCACCAGCCAGCTGCCTGCCAACGTGTAGTCCCATAGCAAAAAGGAGAGCTATTGTGCGACGCCTCCAAAATAGGTCCTAACTGCTTCTAGGGGAATGGGGGTCAAGTGGCGCTTGCCAATCTACTTGACCGCCGTGGTGGAGGGGCCGGCGCCTGAGGGGCAGCCGGACCGTACACCACGGCTCTCCACCGACCCTATCCTGAGCACGCTCAAACGCCGTGTCCGAAAAAGTCTTCCAATCAGAACGAGTGCACTAGTTTCGCCTAGCTGCTGAATCAGTAGCTTAAGAAAATAGTGTCGGGAGGAGGCTGGAGGCGGGCTTGCTGCCAAGCCACATCCATTGTGCAGTCAAAAGTCGTACGAGGAAGACGAGAAGCCGGCATGTGCATCACATGGCCTAGCCACTGCATTGATCGCTTTGCCACAAGGCTCTCAATTGGATCAGTGTCGCACGCCTGCCGAATATAAGTTAATCTGTGCCGGTCGACAGGCGCACACCCAGAATGCGACGAAGGCAGTTAAGAGTGGGCAACCTCCAATCGAGTCAGTTGTGATTTAGTAGGGGCCCATGTTTCGCAGCCGTACAGAAAGTGGGGCAGCACGAAAGTGTACATAGTGTTCATCCGCACATTATTGATCTGTTGGAGGATCTTCACACCAACACAGCAGCTGCCGTGCGGCTGACTGGGAAAATCGGGCACGAATTCCCCGTGTCGTCTGGTGTGCGACAGGGGTGCGTCATTGCTCCTGTGTTGTTCAATGTGTTTATTGACCACATGGCCCTTAAGAGTGCAGGGTCTAGCCAGGGGACACACTGGCTGGTGTCATACTGTGCAATTGACAATCAAAATGAGACGAGATGATGAGGTCAAGGCACGCACCTCCGACTCCATCCACGCGTCGAGCGTCGCCGGGTCCTCGAGCATGACTTGACGAGCACCGATCTAGGGCTGTATAGGGGACTCCACAATTTACAATCAAAATCCAGATCGAATAAAAAACGGGCGGATTTAAGTCGCACGCACCTCCGACTCATCTACGCGTCGCGCGTCGCGGGCTCCTCCAGCATGTTGACGAGCACCTCACTAGGGCACCGCACGATCTAGGGTGTCGGGTCTAGGGTCAGTCTAGTGGCTTCATCATAGTGTGCAATTGGTCATCATAATGATACGATCTAGACACGCACCTCCGACTCCATCCACGCGTCGAGTGTCGCCGGGTCCTCCAGCATGTTGACGAGCACCGCAAGAATGCACGGCTCCGCGCGCGCGAAGTTGGGGAGCAGGCACGCGCGGGGCAGGGAGAGCAGCAGGCGGGGGCCGCCTGCAGCGAGCACCTGAGTGTGTGTGTGTGTGTGTGCTGCAGGCACGCACCCCTCACTCCCGTAGGTGCAGCCCCATCAGAATACAGCGCCCCATCGAGTCTGATCAGAGCAAGCACAATAACCCCATCAGGGCGCAGTCTGCCGGCAGTAGATGTGTAATACTACTCTGTCTAGTCCGTACCTGCTGTGCAGCAGAGTGCCGCCGAGTGACGCGCGCGAGCAGCTGCAGGCACGCCTGAGCGACGGCCGCCGGCGACGGCGTCGACACATCGGTCGGGGGCAGCTCGTCGAGCGGGGTTGCCCAGCTGTGTGTCGGGTGATTGTTGGTTGGTTGTTGTTGGCTGTTGGTTGGTTGGTTGTTGGTTGGTTGTTGGTTGGGTTTTGCGTTGGTTGCGCGTTGCTTGTGGGTTGGTCGTGCGATGGTCTGGAAGGCGGTTGTTGTTTACGCATGCCCATGCACACAGACTCTCTACTCTATATCAACACGCACTGCTCTGCGCGCACATGCAGCTGCGGCAGCGTGCCCATGCAAACAGACAGCGCGCAAGCCCATGCGCCCAGCATGGATGCGTATACTACCCCGAAGACCCACGACTCCGAGTGCGCGTGCAGCTGCGTCAGCGTGCCCATGCACACGACACGCATGCCATGCACACAGCATGCATGCCCATGCACACAGCGCACATGCGTGTGTCTACTGTACCCAAGCACCGACCGCTCTGCGTGCGCGTGCAGCTGCGTCAGCGTGCCCATGCACACAGACAGCGCGCGGCCAGCGTCAACCTCGGACATCAGCCCGCTCGGGTGCCACGCCGCGGTCGCGGACGCGAGCGCCGCAGACAGCGACGCGGGGAGGCGGTCCGAGGCGACAGGCGCGGCAGCGGCAGCGGCGGAGGGCACAGCGGCAGGGGCGGGCGCGTCGCCCAGCGCAGGCGCGGCTGCGGCGGTCGAGCCGGGCGCAGCGGGCGCGCCAGCGCCGCTGGTGGCGGCTGGTGCAGCGGCGGGGGCGTCGCCTGCCGCCGCGGCGGCGCCGGTACCACCGGCTGCATCACCAGCGTCAGTGGCGCCGGCTCCGCCAACAGCAGCGGCCGCTGCGTCGCCCGCGGACGCGTCAGCTGGCGCTGCGCCCTGCGCCGGTGCTGGCGCCGCTGCCGGCTTCGCGCGGGGTGCCGTGTTCCCGAGGCACAGCAGGATGAGCAGCAGCGCCTCGACCCACACGGGGATCGCGAGCGCGGAGCGCACGGATGGGTCGTCGGCACTGGCGCTGCGTGCGTGCGTGTGAGTGTGTGAGTGTGTGCGTGTGTGTGTGTGTGTGTGTGTGTGTGTGTGTGTCACCCACTATTCAAAAGATATCCCGTGCACGGACTTATGGATGGACTTATGGATGGACTTATGGATGGACTTATGGATGGATGGACGGGATCGAAGGATGGATAGATGTGCACGGCACGGTGGGTACAAAACAAAGTGCACTCACCCGTCTGCTGCCGCCACGCGGTCCTGGTCACTCGTCAGCACGGCGTCGCCGCCGCCACCGCTGCGGCCGCTGCCACCACCACTGGTGGTCGCTGGCTGACCTGCCGCCGCTGCTACTGCCAGCCGAGGCTCCAGCATGGGCGGCAGCTTCAGGGCATCTGCTGATGCGGAGTACGCGACGAGCCAGGGCTCCAGCAGGCCCAGCAGGCACGCGGGGAGGCCCTGTTGCGTGGTGTTGGTTGCGCGTTGTCGCGCAGTTGTTTGTTGCGTGTTGTTGCGTGTTGTTGTTTGTGTGTGTGTGTGTTGTTGTTTGTGTGTGTGTGTGTGTGCGTTTTTTTGCATGTTGTGAGTTGTTGCGTGCTGTTGCGCGATGTTGCATGCTGCTGCGCACGGTCGCGTGCTGTCGCATGTTGTTGCATGTCTGTGCTGTTGCGTGCTGTTGCATGTTGTTGCATGTTGTTGCATGCTTGCTGCGCACTGTCGCCCCCCCCCTCCCCCGCCCCCCCACACACCTGCTCGCACGCGGCCTCGCGCGACGGCGCGTCGCGCGTCAGCAGCAGCAGCAGCAGCCGCGACGCGACAAACAGTTGCTGCGCCTGCGCGCCCGCGCTCGCAGGCGGCGACGGCGCCGGCGCGCTGCTCGGTCCCGCCGGAGCGAGCGGCGCCTCAGCGCTCGGCAGCCGCAGCTTGTCCATGAGTGCGCCGAGCACGGCCGGCCGGTCCTTGCCGTCCTCCTTAGTCACGAGCGTCATGAGGAGGTCGGCCATCGAGTGCACGCCGGAGGGCATGCGCACGAGGATCGACACGCACGACTCGACGAGCTGTGGGGCGGGGGTGCAGGGTGGCAGGGTTACGGGCTGTTGAGGGTGAAGGCCCCGCACAGAGAACGCACACGCGATCGTTATGGGGAGGTCGGCCATCGAGTGCCCGCCAGACAGCATGCGCACGAGGATCGACACGCACGACTCGACGAGCTGCGCAGGGGCGGAGCACGGGTGCAGGGTGGCAGGGTTACGGGCTGTTGAGGGTGAAGGCCCCGCACAGAGAACGCACACGCGATCGTAATGGGGAGGTCGGCCATCGAGTGCACGCCGGACAGCATGCGCACGAGGATCGACACGCACGACTCGACGAGCTGCGCGAGGGGCGGGGCGGAGGGTTCAGGGTGGCAGGATTTAGCTAGGGCTTGAGGGTGTAGCCCCCCCCCCCCCGACACACGCATACACAAGCGTTATATGAGGAGGAGGAAGCCATCGAGTGCACGCCAGACGGAATGCGGACCAGGCTCGACACACACGACTCGACGAGCTGCGGAGCGGGGCCGGGGTTTGGGTTTCAGGGTTTCCATTCCAGTCCTGCATCGGGCGAGCAACACGAGTAACTGCCAATTCGCCGTCGCATTGTCGTCTCCTACTCCAACTCAGCCCAGCTCAGCTCAGTGGCAACTCAGCACAACTCAGTGGCAGCTTAGTAAAGAACAGCTGTTGCAGAAACAGCCGCGTACACTACGCTGCCGGGCGCGCTGCTGCTGGGATCCTACTCTATAAGGCCTTGCTGATCTCGACATGAGGAGGCTGTAATTCAGTGGAGCAGGCTGGGTGGCAAAGCAGGGTCAACCACTGACTTGCACGCTGTCGGGCGCACTGCTGCTGCGAGCGGTCGCGGTCGCGGCGCCGTCTGCGGGTGCACTATTATTATTGCATTCATGCCAATAGGCGGGTTGTCTTCCTGTCTGCGAACGCCCTGTTATCCTAGCATTCATGAATGCCCTTTTATTCTAGCAATTCATGCCCTATTATTCAAGCATGCATGCCGTTAATCAACTGACCTGCACGCTGCCGGGCGCGTTGCTGCTGCGAGCGGTCGCGGCGGCTGCGTCAGCACCCCCTCCGGCGTCGACGGCCCCGTCATCTGCCATGCTGTCGGCTCCAGCAGGGGCGGCCGGGGCGGCGGCTGCAGCAGCGCCCGATGGGAGCGCTGAACCGATGGATGAGAGCGCGGAGACGAGCGCGCGGGAGAGCTCCTCCTCCTCGTCAGCTGCTGCGGCCTCGGCGGTAGACGCTGCGTGCGTGCGTGTGTGTGAGTGTGTGTGTGTGTGTGTGCGGGCAGCAGTCGAGGAGGCCCTCGCCACCCTCCCCCCTTCCCCGCCCCCCCCCACCCTGGACCAGATGACGAGCCACCTCACCGCGGCCATCCACTCAGCGGCCAGATCCACCCTTGGCCCCCGCCCACGCGAGGTCCCCATCCACTTCTACCTCCCCCCCGAGACTCTCAAACTCGCCCACGACCTTCAGTCCATGCGTTCCGACAGTGCACTGACTGGCAACCGTGACGCCCCCAAAAAGGCGCGCATGACTGCCCAGCTCAAGTCCGCCATCGCACGTGCCACCAACAAGCACTGGGACGGTGTCGCTCAATGCGTGCAACACGATTTTGACGACAACAACCCCCACTCCGCCCACCGCATGCTGTCCAAACTCGTCGACCGCCCCCCTTCCGCCGCCCTCCCTGCCCTCCGTTTCGGCGACCACCTGTGCTTTGGAGCTCGGGCGGTGGCAGACGCGTTTGGAGAATATTTCCGTGTCCTCCACACTCCACTCCGCTCGGAAGGCGACGAAGCCACCCTCGCCTCCCACCTCATCTTCACACCCACCACCCCTGCACCGCCCCCGTCTCCCTCCCCCTCCTTTCCCTCCACTACCCCCGCTCCGCCTCCGTCCCCCTCCCCCTCCCCCTCCCCCCGCCTCCCCCCCCTCCCCGTCCCCCACTCCCCCGCCTCCCCCTCCCCCTTCCCTCTCCTCCTCCTCCCCGCACTTTCGGCCCCCCCCCCTTCCCCCTCCTCCTCCCCCCCTTGCCTCCCCTCCCTCTCTGAGCGAGGTGGTTTCCGCGATCAAATCCCTCAGGAACTCTGCCCCCGGCTCTGACGCCATCACCTCCCCCCTCCTCAAACACGGCGGCACCGCAACCGCAACCGCCCTCCACCAGATCATCCTTACCTGTTGGAACACCACCTCCATCCCCGCCGCGTGGAACCAAGCAGACATCTGCCCCCTCTACAAGGGCGCAACCTCGGGCCCACCCACGCGCAGCAAGTCCTACCGCGGCATCTCCCTCCTGCCCGTCGCTGGCAAGGTCTACACAAACATCCTCCTCAGCCGCCTCAAGCTCCAGCAGGAGCCCACCCTCCACACTTCCCAGTTCGGCTTCCGTCCGGGCCGTGGCACCTCCGATGCCATCTTCACCCTACGACGCCGCCAAGAGGAGTCACACCGCGCCCGCGCCCCCCTCCATGTGGCTTACGTCGACCTGTCCAAGGCGTTCGACAGTGTCAACCACGCCGCCCTTTGGAAAACCCTCCTCCACCGCGGCGCGGACCCTGCCCTCCTCGCACGCATCGAAAGCCTCTACTCTGGTGCCACCGCCAGAGCCCAAGTCAACAGTGCATACTCCGCCCCTTTCCCTCTCAAAGCTGGCGTCAAGCAAGGCTGCCCCCTCTCCCCCCTCCTCTTCAATGTCAACATCGACACAGTTGTCCGGTCCCTGATTGCCCAGCTCCCCAACGCTGGCATTCAAGTTGGCTACATGATCGACAGAAAACTGTACACTCCTGAGTCCCACAAGGACTTTTTGACCACCATCCTCTCCCTTTCTCTCTCTACGCCGACGACATCGTCCTGCTCGCCCCCTCCGAGGAAGTCCTCCGCACCATGCTCACCCTCCTCGACCGCATCTGTTCAGACCTGGCCCTTGCGATCAACTACGACAAAACCGTGGCACAATCCCTCCGCCACCCTTCTGCCCACACCGTCCCCTCCGCCCCTATCACCATCCCCTCCAACTCCTCATCTACCCCCCACCTGGTCCACTCCACCTCCAAGTTCAAATACCTGGGAAGTATTCTGTCCTCCCCCGCCGCCCCTTCTGATGACGCTCCCAACACGTCTGATTCCGACATCCTCGACTCAGAGATCTCACGCCGGATCGGAAGTGCCTGGTACGCCTTCAACCGTCTCACTCCCCGGTTCTGGAACTCCAACTCAATCTCTCCCACTACCAAGATCCACCTCTACAACGCCTTTGTGATCTCTGCCCTACTGTATGGCTGCCAGACATGGACGTTGAACAAGGCCCACATCCACCGACTTGAAGTAACCCACAATTGTTTCCTCCGCCTCATCAAGGGCATCCCTCCTCACACCACAGATCACACCTCCACCACCACGATGCATGCCTCCCCCCCCTGTACGTTCCCCATCATCGACACGATCAACAAGCACCGTGCTACGTTCATCGGCTCCCTCATCCGCCGCCTCCCACCTCCCCCGTCCCCCCGCCCCTCCATCTCCACACACCCGCCCGTCCCTTCTCCCCCCACACTCCCTCCCGACATCATATACCCCCCCACTGCCGCCCTTTTCGCGTACCGCCGACCGGACATGACTTCGCTCTATGCCGGCGGCGCCATCACATCCTACCGGCTCAGCGCCGGCGACTTTTCCGCCCACTCCGTCAAGTTCCGTTCCTCCGCAAACACCCACTTTTCCAACTTCAAACGCGACATCTCCAAGCACCCCGAGTTCATGGACCTCTTGTCCAAGCGAGTCACCCCCGAGTGGATCCTCTAAGCGAGATTTCCACAACTGTGGATGTCAATCTGCCGAGACCTAGTTTAAACTCAGTCGAAGCGGAGTGACGAACACAGCCGTCAGTGACCCGCATTTGCCCCTTTCCCCCACTGCTTTTTGAATGAGGTTATTCACCCTCTTGTTGGCGCACGGTTGGTCATCCGCCTCCAAATGGAATCTCCTCAATGATGACCAGAAACAGCCTATCTAGGTCTGCCGTGCAGAGTTCTCTGTAACGATATCTCTCTCTCTCTCTCTGTGTGTGTGTGTGTGCGTCACACCCTGCTATTTGTGTGTGTGTGTGAAAGAGAGTGTGTGCGTGTTTGTGTATGTGTGTGAGAAAACGAGTGTTTGTGTTTGTGTGTGTGTGGGGGGGGGGGAAGTGTGTGTGTGTGTGTGTGTGTGCATGTGTGTGCGCGCTAAAGCTACTGTTCTGCCTCATCAGCTGCGAGGACGCTGCATGTCTGTGTGGTTCTGATTGTGTGTGTAGGCGGGGGGGGGGGGGGGGAGCACACAAGAGAGCTCCTCCTTGTCAGTTCATGTGGCCTCGACACACACACACACAGAAACACACAGAAACACACACACGCACCTGCACCATTTGCGCCAGCAGCGCCGGCAGCGGGCGCCGCCGCGGCCTGCTCCTCCTCACACACATGCACACACACACACACACACACACACACACACACACACACACACACACACACCTGCGCCGTCTACGCCAGCAGCGCCGGCAGCGGGCGCCGCGGCCGCCTCCTCCTCTGGGTGAGAGAAGAACCACTCGAGCGCTGCCTCGATGCTGTTGGACTGAATGCGGCGGAGGGCCTCCTCGACACGGGCCTGGAATGCATAGACAGAAGGAGGGGTAGGCTGGGCCAGCAAGGGGCGAGTATCCTTGATTCTGGGGGTGTATGCTCCGGTTGGCTGCTTGAATCGATGCTGTTGGGCTGGATGCGGCGCAGGGCCTCCTCGACACGGGCCTGGAATATCAACGGAAGGAGGGGTCAGCAAGGGGCGAATGTCATCCATTGTCGCGGGAATGGGGCGGGGCAGGCTGGCTGGTTGGATCGCGATGTTTTGGGGCTGGATGTTGCGGAGGGCCTCCTAGGCGCGCGCGGCTACATTGTTTTTGTGCAATTTGTTGCGGTTGAGGGTGCACAGGGGTTTAAGGATGTGGGTCTTGCTTCAGGGTCTTGGGTAGGGCCTCGCAGGGCATTCCGCAGGGCATGGGCAGACGGGTGGTGTAGGAAAGTAGCCAGCCTCGGTGGAGATGATTGACTGGATGCGGCAGAGGGCCTCCTCTACGGGTGCCTGGGTCTGTGGGAAGGAGGGGGCATGGCATGGGTAGTGTTGCAAAGTAGGAGCTAGGGCGGGGTATGCTGCATGGTCGGGCACACACACGCACACACATGCGCGCACACACACACGCGCCTACCTACACGCTCGCACACACACGCACACACGCAGACACACACACACACACACACGCAACCCACCCCACCCCCCACACACGCACCTGTGGGATGCCCATCTCCACAATCGAGCGCACGACGGCAGGGTCAGGCACAAAGCCCGGAGCCCTGGCAGCGCCGCCAGCAGCCGCAGCTGCACCCCCGGCAGACACGCCGCCAGCGACCTAAAGAGAGTGAAAGAGAGTTAAGAGTGAGAGAGTAAGATAGTGAGACAGAGAGAGCGGCATCTCAGTGAGATTCAGAGAGAGCAGCGCCAGCAGCTGCAGCCGCACATCCGGCAGCCGCGCCGCCCGCAATCTACAGTGAGAGAGAAAGTTTAGAGTGAGAGGGTGTAAGTGAGAGTGAGACAGAGAGAGCGACATGTAAGTGAGATTGAGAGAGAGCGGCGCCGCCAGCAGCTGCAGCCGCGCCGGCGGCAGCCGCGCCGCCTGCAACCTGTGGAGAGTGAGAGAGTGAGAGAGAGAGAGTGAGAGAGTGAGAGAGTGAGAAAGTGAGAGAGAGAGAGAGAGAGTGAGAGAGTGAGAGGGTGTGAGATACAGACAGTGAGAGAGTGCATGTGGTTGGCATATCAGATCAGGCAAAACACACACACACACACACACAGCAACACACCTTGAGCAGCGCTACCGCAGCCGGCGGCACGCCCTCCACGCAGTGGCTGAGCACGCTCGTAAGTGAAGCGGTGAGCTGAGGGCCGGCGAGAGGAAGGCAGGGGTGCGCCCAAACCTGCGTGCACATGTGTGTGTGTGTGTGTGTGTGTTTGGTGGTGGGGTGGCGCCATCATGGTGGTCTCGTGAGCCGGAAGCTGGCGAAAGCAAGGCAAGGGTGCGCCCAGACATGCGTGCACGTGTGTGTGCGTGTGTGTGTGTGTGTGTGTGTGTGTGTATGTGTGTGTGCGTGTGTGTGTGTGTGTGTGTGTGTGTGTGTGTATGTGCATGATGATGATGCTACCAAAATCCCCGAGCCCAAGGATATCTCCTCTCGTACTGGCGCACATGGCTGGTCACCCGCTAGAGAACGAACCTAAGATCCATGGGTGTTTTTGACTTCTGAAACGATTGCCGGGGTATGTGCTTAAACAGAGGCAAGAGCCGTAAACCAGGATGCCTAGCGGTGGGATCTGTAACGATTATCTCTCTCTCTCTCTCTCTCTGTGTGTATGTGTGTGTATGTGTGTGTGTGCGTGTGTGTGTGTGTGTATGTGCACACCTAAAGAACGGCACCACGTGTACGTGCATGTGAGTATGCGGCAATATCTTCTTGTGTGGTGTGGTGTGGCGCAGCAACACAGCCGCACACTTGGCCACACACGTGCGCCTCGAGCACGCCAAACATCACGCCTCCCAGCACAGCACAGCACATGGCACATGGCACACGCAGCAGCGTCTGTTTTGTATGAGTCGCGAGGCGAGTAACCCTAACATGCAGCCCCACACACCTCCAGCACCGCCGTCATGACGCCGCCCAGCACGTGGCGCAGCAGCTCCACCGGGTCCTTAAGCTGGGCACTCGCGGCGGGCCCGGCGCCAGCTGGCAGGGGGGTCACCAGCAGCGCGCCAGCCTGTGGTGTGGCGTGAGAGTGGGCGTGCAGGCGTTAGGACCAAGACTTGGTCTCCAAGTTTGATAGTGCGTGTGCGACAGGGTGACGGAGTGTGAAATCGACCTCACACACGAGAGCTGGTCGGAATCACGCCCGCGTTGCATAGCTGCTTGAACACACACACACACACACACACACACACACACACGCACACACACTCGCACACACACACACGCCTCACCTACGCACACACTCACACACCTGAGGGCTGGTCGAAATCACGCCCGTGTTGCACAGCATCTTCAACACACACACACACACACACGCACACGCACACGCGCACACACACACACACACACACACACCTGAGGGCTGGTCGCAATCACGCCCGCGTTGCACAGCATCTCAAGCACCGTCAGGAACCCAGTGAACGCCTTCTCCGCGACCGCGCGAGGCTCCTTCTCGCGGTCCTTGCTGCTGCTGACAGGCGCAGCGGGCGCGGCGGGCGCAGCGGCGGCGGGCGCGGGCGCTCCGGGCTGGGTGGAAGTTGGGGGAGGGTGTGTCGGGGTGAGAGAGGGTGTGAGCGTGTGTGTACGGGGGGGGGGGCTCCTTCTCACGGTCCTTGTTGCTGGTGCCGCTGGCGGGCACAGCGGGCGCAGCGGCGGCGGGCGCGGGTGCGCCGGGCTGCTGGGTGGGTGGGAGGGTGAGGGAGGGTGTGCGTGGAAGGCGGGGGGGGGGGGTTGTGTGTGTTTACATGTGTGTGTGTGCATGTGCGTACGTGTGTGTGCGTGTGAGCGCGTGCGTGTGTGTGTGTGTGTGTGTGTGTGTGTGCGTGTGTGTGTGTGTGTGTGTGTGTGTGTGTGTGTGTGTGTGTGCGAAGTTGTGCGTGTGCTGTCGTGTGTGTGCGTGAGCGCTCAAACCTGCTGCCCGGAAGACGAAGAGCCAGGCACGTCGGCCATGGCAGTGTCCCCTGTGGCTGCAGCCACAGCCGATGCTGCGGCTGCAGCTGACGCCTCCGCTGCCTGTGCCTGGCCTGCCTGGATCGAGCCCCAGAGCTGGTCCGTTGCCTGGTGTGTGTGTGTGTGTATGGTGAGACTAAGAGAGTTGGGTGTTGAAGCTGTGTGTTGACGCTGGGCTGCCAATGCCTGGATGGAGCCCCACAGCTGGTCGGTTGCCTGGTGTGTGTGGGGGGGTGGTGGGTGGGTGGGGTGGGTGGGAGTTGTGTGTGTGTGGGGGGGGGTGCGAGTGGGTGCGTGCTGCAGCTGGGCTGCCAGCAGCGCGTCGAGCCCTCCCAGCGCCACAAATGCGCTGATGATAAGCAGGCACCACCACACTACCCCAGGCCCCCGACTCTTGGGGCACCCCACTAACACCAACCCCAGCCTGGTGTATCGATGGGGACAAAAGGGCTCATCGTTCAAGAGGGATCGTGGCCCTTGTGGCACTGTTTGTGACAATAGGATGAGCAGGCAACACCACACTACCGCAGGCGCTGCCTCCGTCCCCCACACCCCTATGCACAGGTGGACGTCACAGACACACACACACACATTCCATTCCATTCCAGATCGTTACATAGATAACGGCAATACCTTTCCAGAGGTCTGCATAAGGGCGTCTGTCAATAGCGGGTGACCACTCGTCGCTTTGAGGGACACACACACACACACACACACATGCACCTGTCGGAAGCGCGCCAGCAGCGCGTCAAGCCCGCCAAACACACACACACACACACCTGTCGGAAGCGCGCCAGCAGCGCGTCGAGCCTGCCACACACACACAGACACACACACACACACGCACACACACACCTGTCGGAAGCGCGCCAGCAGCGCGTCGAGACCGCCCAAAGCAACGAAGAAGTTGAGGATGAGCAGGTGGCAGGAGCGGCGGCGCGAGTCAAAGAGCAGCGACGAGACCTCGTCAGAGAGGCGCACCTGGAGGACGGGGGGTGGGGGGGTGAGAGAGTGAGGGAGAGAAGACTGCACAGAGCGGCGGCGCGAAACAGAAAGCAGCAACAAGAGCTCGTCCGAGAGGCGCACCTGAGTGTGTGTGTCTGGTGTGTTGAAGGGGAGGGGGGTGAGGAGTGTGAGAGAGTGAGGGAGAGAAGATGGCAGCACAGAGCGGCGGCGCGAGTCAAAAAGCAGCGATGAGAGCTCGTCCAACAGGCGCACCTGGAGGACATGGGGGGGTGGGGTGGGGTGAGTGAGGGAGAGAAGATGGAGCAGAGCGGCGGCGCGAGTCAGAGAGCAGCAACAAGAGCTAGTATGAAAGGCGCACCTGAGTGTGTGTGTGGTGTGTGTGTGTGGGGGGGGGGAGTTTGGGAGAGAGTGAGGGAGAGAACGTGGTGCAAGGATACTCTGTTTAGGGGAAAGAGCTTTTTTGTTTTTAGGGTTCTGGGATGCGGGTCAAGGGTTGAGGGCGTACCAGGTGGTTGTGGGACGGCGGCGTCAAGCTTCTATGCTGAGGGTTTAGGGTGTATTGGGGGGTTTTAAGTGTTCAGGGTTGAGGGTTGAGGGTGCAAGCTTGACGGTGTCGGGTTGATGGCGTACCCAGTGGTTATTGGACGGCGGCGTCAGGCTATGGTTAGGGTTTAGGGTGTTCTTTGGGTTTCAAGGGTCCAAGGTTTAGGGTCACGGTTGAAGGTTGAAGGTTGAGGGTTTTAGGGTTGATGGCGTACCAGGTGGTTGTTGGACGGCGGCGAGCACAGCGCGCCGCTGGCGCCGCCTGGAACGACCGCCAGCGCGGAGATTGCAGCACCCGCGGCAGCGGCGGCGCCACCTGCTGGCGGCGGCGATGGCGTCGCGCCGTCAACCGCCATGGCCTCGCCCGGTGCGCCCGCGGGCGCCGCTGGCGCGGGCAGCGCGCGCGCGGCGGCTGACGGGGCCCCGCCTGCGGCCGCGGCGCCGCCTGAGTTTGGCGGCAGCTCGACCTCGAGACTGCCCTTGAGGAGGACTGCGAGCGCGAGGGCGGCGGCGCGCGCGCCGAGGCCGGGCTGCGTGTGCAAGGGGGGGGCGGTGTGCATGAGTGTGTGTCTGTGCGTGAGTGTGTGTGTGTGTGTGTGTGTGTGTGTGTGCGTGTGTGTGTGTGTGTGTGTGTGTGTTCGTGTCATCTCCACCTCGAGGCTTCCCTTGAGGAGCACTGCGAGGGCGAGCGCGAGGGCGGCGGCGCGCGCGCCGAGGCCGGGCTGCGTGCGCAAGGGGGGGAGAGAGAGAGTGTGTGTGTGTGTGTGTGCGTTGTGTGTTAGAATGTGTGTGTGTGTGCGTGGGTGTGTGAGTTAGGGTGTTGTGTGCGCGTGCGTGTGTATGTTTTGCTGTGTGGAAGCTCCACCGCTAGGCTTCCCATGAGGAGAACTGCAAACGTGAGGGCAGCAGCGCGCGCGCCGAGGCCGGGCTGCGTGCGCAAGGGGGGGAGAGTGTGTGAAGGAGTGTGTGTGCGTCTGCGTGTGTGCGTGTGTATGTGTGTGTGTGTGTGTGTGTGTCATTTCCACTTCGAGGCTGCCCTTGAGCACTGCGAGCGCGCGCCCAGGCTGGGCTGCGTATGCCGGGGGGGGCGTGTGTGGGTGGGTGCGTCAGTGTTTTGAGTGTCGGGTCCTAATTTCAGAGTTCAACGGGGTCTGATTGGACGACCCATTCCCACACCCAACAACCACCCACACCCAACCAAACTCACTTGAGCTGGGTTTGCCATCGCGGGGTCCTCCCTGCGCCGCGCCGGTGCGTGGATGGACTTTGCGACCGCGACGAAGAAGCCGCGCAGCATGGACACCGTATGGTGCATGATGTCGTGGGAGATTTCCTGTGTTCGCGTGTGTGTGCGTGTGTGTGTGTGTGTGAGCAGGGCGGAGAGGGGGTCGTGGGTTCTAAGGGCAAGAAGCCAAACGCAGCATGGGCACCGTGTGGTGCATGATGTCGTGGGAGATGTCCTGTGTTTGTACGCGTGTGTGCAGTGTGTGTGTGTGTGCGTGAGGATGGGTTAAGGGTGAAAGTCAAGGGTTGAGTGTCGCGGGTTCTAAGAACAAGAAGCCACACGCTGTTCCATACACACTCGATACACCCAGCAGCCCCAACAACGCGAATCTCAGGCGCCCTCTTCTTGATCGGCCGTGCGTGGATCTGTGACGAGGGCGCGCCAACAGACGCACTACCAGCACCGCCACTCGACCCTCGAAACCACATTTAGGCCTTTACACACCCCACGCCTTCCAGCCCAAACAACGCGCACCTCTGGCGTCTTCTTCTTGATCGGCCGCGCGTGAATCGTCGACGCGGGCACGCCAAGCACGCCGCCGACAACGCCAGCGGCGGCGCCAGCTGCGCCGCCGTCGGCGAGACCTTCGCCAGCAGCAGCAGCGGCCATGTCGAGGTCGCCACCGCCGCCGGGCTCCGCGTCGTCGGACGCGGTGGCGGCAGCGGCGGCGGGCGCAGCGGCGGCGGCGGCAGCTGCGCCTGCGGAGAATGGTTTGTGTGGGTGAGGAGGGTGCTGGTGTAGAGGGTCGGGGCGGTCGGCACCCCCCGCGTCGGCTGCTGCGGAAAATTGTTTGTGTGGGTGAGGAGGGAGTGAGGGGGGGCCATTGGTGTAGTAGAAGGTCGTGGCGGGCAGCATCGCCCGCATCGGCGCCTGCGGAGTAGAGTTTGTGTGAGTGGTGAGGGAAGGAGGGAGAGGGGGCCTATGGTGAAGAGGGTCGTGGATGCGGCGGCGGGCGCGGCGGCGGCAGCACCACCTGCGTCGGCGCTGTTGAGTTTGTGTAGGTGGGGATGGAGGGGAAAGGCCAAAGAGGGCTGTGTGCACCGCCGGGCTCGGCGTCGTCGGACGCGGCGGCAGCAGCGGCGCCAGGCGCGGCGGCGGCGGCGGCTGCGCTCGCGCCTGCGCCTGCGAGGTGGAGTTTGTTTGAGTGGTGAAGCAGTTGGGATATACTTTGCAGGCGTCGCATAAAAGCCGTCCTTTTCGCTCTAGCCTGCAGCCGGGCTAGAGCCGCACCTCGCAAGAAATTGCAAGGGCCATAACTGGACTTGGTCGAGTATTGACCGTTGACCTCCCGTTGACCGTTTGTCCTCATATAGGAGGTCATTTGACAGCTCGACGAGCTCTGTCTGGCGGGCTTGTCAGACTACTGATCCACGGAATGGGTTGAGCTGTGATCAAGGTCAAAAGTACAGCCAGAATACAGCCAAATGGGTGTGTAGAGTGTAGAGAAAAGACAAACACTGCCCCCTGCCCTTCTACATGCAATGCAGGCAGAAGAAGCTCTGCTGTAGGGCAGGCACAACAGGCACTGCAGTCAGGAGAGCGATGCACACGAGCAATGACGCAGATGAGACATTGACAGCGGGCAGTGAGAGAGCAGGCCCACCTGCACCTGCTGCGCCTGCCGCTGCACCTGCTGCGCCGGTGTCTGCTGGCGTGCCTGCAGCTGCAAGGGACGCGCGCGCACAGCATCAGAGTTCAGTCGCACTCAATAATCAGTGGCAGCTTGAGGGGGGTGCTGTAGGCTCAGTGACCATCAGAAGCAGCGTGGGAGGGGTGGCATTTGTTCAGTAACAATCTGAGCAGCGCCGTCCGCAGGCGTTCCTGCAGCTGCCGAGAGAGACGGGCGGCAGTGATTCAATAATCAGGGGCAGCTTGAGGGAGGGTGGTACTTTTGCAGAAGCATCAGAGGCAGACTCCCTCCCTCCCTCCCTGTCTCTGCCTCTTTCCCTCCCTCCCCATGCCTGTAAAATACCATTGGTTATACACACCTGCAGCTGCCACCACGCCGACCGCAGCAGCCGCCTGGTCTGCCACCACGCGCTCAGCCTCCTTTGCAATCGCCCACGCGTCTGCCACTGCCGCCTGTGGGTGGGCGTGGGTGTGAGTGTGGGTGTGTGGGTCAGGGGTTTCCTTGAGGAGCTGCGAGGCTCAGGTTTTCCTGGAGAGGTCCATTCGTAAGTATCTTGCCCCCCCCCCTTTCCTCCAGCCTACCTTGCTGCATGAAGACGCGCTGCAGCTGGTCCATCTTGACAAGCACGCACGCAGACACACACACACACGCACACACACACACACACACACACACACACACACGCACGCACACACGCACACACAGCACGCGCTCTCCCTCATCCAATCTACCTGCTGCATGAAGAGGCGCTGCAGCTGGCCCATCTTGGCGAGCACGGGGGAGGGCCCGGTGGAGACCATCTGCAGGACGGGACGAGCAGGGGGGGAGGGAGCGTTAGGTGAGGGAGCGTTGGAACAGTGTCCTGGCTGGTGGCGGTTGTGGCTAGCTCGTTGGCTGTACCTGTGCAGCTGACTGTATGTAATACGTGGTGAGCAGGGGAGTGAGGGAGAGTTGGGGATTGGAACAGTGTCCTGGCTGGTGGCGGTTGTGGCTAGCCCTTTGGCAGCACTGTGTGGCTGATTGTCTGCAGTGCGGGACGAGCAGGGGGTGAGGGTGAGTTGGGGACCGGGATAGGGCTAGTGGCGTTTCTGGCTAGCTTGTTGGCTGTACCTGTGCAGCTGACTGCCTGCAGTGCGGGAAGAGCAGGGGGTGCGAGAGGGTTAGGGATCGGAACAGGGTCCTGGCTGGTGGCGGTTCTGGCTATAGCGCTTTGGCTGCACTGTGCGGCAGACTGTGAGAAGTGCTTCCTCGGAGCGGCGGCATGCCGCCCTGGGCGGTATGGCGGAGGTAAAGAATGGCTGGCCGGTAAAGAAGGGCAGCCCAGCGCCGGAAAGCGCACGAAAGAGCGACGTTTTACCCCCCCCCCCCCAAAGTGCGAAATTGGTGATTTTCCAGACGTTTCCGCAAGAAAACGGTGCCTGTTGCGGTAAATAACCATCCATCAGAAGATATCCAGGAAGCATTGTGAGGCCCTTGTTCGCCCTAGGTGATGATGATGGAATGTACAGTCGCGCGTGACGCACCGACAGGCAGCGTATTCGACCTTGCTCGGCGTCCAGCGCCTGAGCACTACAGACGAGTGGCTGGGTACTGGTGGGCGGCTGGTGCGTCGGGGCTGGACCTAGACAGGGCACTCGGCCCCCAGATCTGACTTCCACTCCGTGGGGTCACGGCCGGGGTTCACAGGCCTGCGGGGGCCGCGTCCGCTAGACCTCCACCGTAGCGACAGCAGAGTGTGTTTCAGACAGGACATGGGGGCTGGCCA
>VFSX01000028.1:742500-757500 GCA_016618255.1 Chlamydomonas sp. UWO 241 | reverse complement strand
AGGTCATACGGCTCGCGCGCGGTGTCAGCAGCGTCGGCAGCTGCAGCGGTGGCGCCGGCAGCAGCGGCAGGGGCAGCGGCGGCAGCAGCGGGGCCCCCAGTGGCGCCAGCCTGGAAAACGGCGCCAACTTCTGCCAACGCCGCAGCCGCGTCAGCGTTGAGGCGGGCGATTGCGCTCGCAGCGCCCGGCCCAGAGTCGGCCTCCATCGTGGGCGTGCCCGCGGCGGCGCCGTCGCCGTCGTCGCCGCCCGCAGCAGCGCCGGCAGCGCCGCTCGAGTCGGTGTCCATCGCGTCGGCCGCGACGGCAGCGGCGGCGGCTGCGACGGCTTCCGTCGCGGCCGCTTCCGCGGCGGCGGCGGCAGAGGCTGCAGACGCAGCCGCGTCGGACGTGCTCCCCGCAGCAGCCTCCGCAGCGGCGGCAGCGGCGGCCGTGGCGGCGCGGGCGGTGGCGCACAGCTCGGACAGTGTCGGCAGCGCGGCGCCAGTGCCGTTCGGGGCGCCTGCTGCAGCGGCAGGTGCAGCGGCGTCGGGTGCGTTGGCGCCGCCCGCCTGGTGCTTCGCGTCCCTTGTCGCCTGCTGCGACCGCGCGCGCTCCAGCTGGCTCTCGTCCCCGCCCACCACGCAGATCGTGCGCAGGATGTCGACAATCGCCTCGATGCCATCAGAGCGCAGCTGCAAGTGTGGGTGGGGGAGAGAGTGGGTGAGTGCGCGTGGGTGTGCGCGCGCGCGTGTGCGAGTGTGTGTTGACGATCTCCTCGATGCCATCAGAGCGTAGGTGCAAGTGTGAATGTGGGAGAGAGTGGGTGGGTGCGCGTGGGTGTGTGCACACGTGTGTGTGTGTGTGTTGTGTGCGTGAATGTATGTCGACGACCGCCTCGACGCCATCAGAGCGCAGCTGCAAGTGTGGGCATGTGTGTGTGGGGGGGGGGGGCGTGCGTGTGTGTGTGTGTACCACCCCACTGTGTGTGCGGGTGCTCATGTGGTTGCGTGCTACGATCCACCAAACCCCATGGTCCTCCTGCGGCACAAAGCAGAAGATCTCCTCAATCCCGGCGCCGATGATTGCGGCCACACAGCCCTGACGCACAGCCCTGACGTCAAGCCCTGACTTCGCCCTTAACCTGGAAACCACAAAAAGGACCCCACATTCCACCAAACCCTAGGCGCACCTGCGGCACAAAGCGGAAGTGCCCTCCAATGCCTGCGTCGGAGTGCGGGCGCACAGCCCTGACGCGCCCTAAACCTGGAACCCACAAACAGGACCCACATTCCACCAACGCCTAGAAGCACCTGCGGGACGGAGCGGAAGATCCCTTCAATGCCTGCGCCAGCCCTGACTTCGCCGTAAACCTGGAAACCACAAACAGGACCCCACATTCCACCAAGCCCTAGGCGCACCTGCGGGACGAAGCGGAAGAGCTCCTCGATCCCGGCACCGATGATGGCGGGCGTCTCGCCGCCGAGCGCCTTGTGGTACCTGCGACAGGTTTTTGAACACAAAAGTGCATAGCGAAATCAGTGATGGCAGATGGCAGCTGAGGCTGTACTTCACCCCTCTGCTCTAGGGTGAGCAAGCACAGCCGTACTACGACGAGCGCTTAGCAGTACATGCGACAGGTTTACGCACACAGGTGTGCGTTTGGTGTGCATAGCAAAATCAGTGATGGCAGATGGACTTTTGAAATTTTGTGGCTTGCCGCGGTACATGTTTTGTTTTTTTCGCGGGGCCGTGTTGACGCAGTGTTGACGTCACTTTGGGCGTTTATTTCGACTTTTTCGACATTCTTTTTAGAATCGATCATGCCTAGCCTCGAGTGCTCTCTCGAAATGATGTGATCAGCAAGGCACAGCGACACTGCGGTATTTTAATGACAGGGAACAGCAGTACGATTGCATCTCGCGCCATGCCAAGATGCTTGCGGGTGACGAGTGTGCCCACCACCCCACCGCACCCCCCCCCTCCCCTGGCGCACACCGCTCGCCCCCCCCCCTTCTCACTCACTTCTTCGCTGTGAAGATCGGCACAAAGCAGTCCATGAGCCGGCACTTGACGACACGCTCCATCCCGCTCTGGTTGAGGCACAGCGCGACCATCGTGTTTGCGACGCTCACGACGGCCTCGCCGTAGGGCAGCACGCCGTCCTTCACCGCATCAATGAAGGCCTGTGTGCAATGAAGGGGGTAGTAGGGTCCAGGGTAGGGGGTTTTAGGAAAAGGGCTAAGTGTTACGGGTTTAGAGGGAATGGGGGGAATGGGGGGGGGGGATGGGGGGAATGGGGGTAGGGTTGTAGGAAGGGGAGGAATTGAATGGTGTGTGCGACCCGTGTTGACGACGCACACGTCGGTGCATCCCCAAATGGTGGAACGCCATGCTTGACTGCATTAATGGCAGCATATGTGCGAGGGGGGAGGTGGGGAAGGGGGGTGGGGGGTCGAATGGTGTTTGAAACGCACACGACGGCCTCGCCGCAGGGGAGCTCGCCGGCCTTCACCGCATCAATGAAGGCATGTGTGCGAGAGGGGGCTGAGGGGGTTAAGGGTTACGGGTTGGGGGGTTTAGGGTAAGGGTTTAGGTTTACGGGTTGAGGGTTTGGGGAAATGGGGGGGGGGGGGGAAGGGGAGAGATCTAATGGTGCGTGCGACGCACACGACGGTGCATCCCCAAATGGTGGAACGCCATGCTTGACTGCATCAATGACAGCCTGTGTGCGAGGGGGGGGGGTGAGGAGGGGAGGGTCAAAAAGTGTCTGCGACGCTCACGACGGCCTCGCCGTAGGGCAGCACGCCGTCCTTCACCGCATCAATGAAGGCCTGCGTGCGGGGGGGGGGGGGGGGCAAATTGTGCCTGCGAAGCACACGCCTGGAAACCCACCCTCTGTGGCTGCGTCAATGGCTGCGGAGGCCTGTGTGTGAGAGGGGTGGGTGGGTTCCAATGGTGCGTGTGCAACGTGTCCACTCCTCTCCCACACATGTGTGGACAGCAGCCCCGCGGCGTCGAGCGCGCGGTATATCGTCGACTCGTGGTGGACCACATATATCCGACACAACCAAGCCCTTAGGGAAGAAACCTGTCCACACCCCCACACATCTACTCTCACTTATGTGACATGGACGGAAATGAAACAAACCTGCGGCAGCCCTGCTGCGTCGAGCGCGCGGTAGATCATCGGCTCGTGGTGCAGCAGGTGGTCACGGCACAACAGACCAGTCAAGAAAAAAGGGGGAAATGCGTCCACACTCTCCCCCCCCTCCTCCCCCCCATCACGTGTGGACGTCCCCACACCTGCGGCAGCCCCGCGGCGTCGAGCGCGCGGTAGATCGTCGGCTCGTGGTGCAGCAGGTCGGTCACGACCGACGCAGCGAGCGCAAACAGCGAGCCGCCAAACGCGTCGGCGCGCTCAAACATGGCGCGCAGGCAGCGGTAGAGGAGCACGGCGTCTGCAGGGTTGGTGCAGATGCGCGGTTTTGCGGGAGTTCACGGGTTCACGTGCCTTGAGGGCTAATCAGAGCAGTCTTTGGGGCTCTAGGGTGGTGGGTTGAGGCTGGAGTGGGGGTTAGGTGCGCTCAAACATGGGGCGCAGGCAGCGGTAGAGGAGCACGGCGTCTGCGGGCGTTTTTCGGGGTTTGGGGGGCAAATATTCGGGGTTGGAGGGCTTCTGGCAAGGGTAAGGCGGTATCAAACAGGGCGCGCAGGCAGCGGTAGAGGAGCACTGCATCTGCGGGCGTTCTTCCAGGGTTTGGGGGCGAAGATTCAGGGTTGGAGGGCTTCGGGACCTGGCTGATGATGACGGAGTTCACAGTCTGTGTGACACACCAGTAACGATGTATAAGACCTGTGTCGGCGCGTCGGCGCTAGCGCGCGACACTTAAACTCAGTGTCAGGCTCAAACCAGCTGGCCGACTCTTGAGCAGCCCTAACGCAGCACACCCAACGATGTATTAGACCTGTGTTGGCGCTAGCGACACAGGTCGACACCCGACACCCAAACTCAGTGTCAAGCTAAAACTAGCTGGCCGACCCTTGACCAGCCATAGCGCAGCACACACCTGAGTCGCGCGGGCGGATCGACGCGCCGGACGAGGGGGCGTACGACGAGATGGCGATGGCTCGCAGCAGGAACTTCATGAGCACCTGTGGGTGGGTGAATTGGTGGGTGGGGGGGTGAGTGGGTGGTTGACTGGAAGGGAGTGTGGTTGGGTAAGCGGGTGGGTGGGTGCGTGGGTGGGTGGTGTGGTGGGTGGTGGGTGGGTGGGTGGGTGGGTGGGTGGGTGCGTGCGTGGGTGGGTAGGTAGGGCTGGTAGGGCACCAGCACGACTGGCAGCGGCGCCGCATCCCCCACGTACACTGAGACGTCCGATACAACTACGAGTCCATAGGCGTCCATCGGACCGACCGACCGAATCCTCAGCAGCAGCAGCACGCGCCTCGTCCTGGTATGGCACCAGCACATTGGGCAGCGGCGCTAGGTTCCGCACGTCCACTAAAACATCCACTACGACTAAGCGTCCATCGGACTGAAAGACCGAAGCATCGGCAGCAGCAGCACGCACCTTGCGCTGGTAGGGGACCAGCACATCAGGCAGCGGCGTGACCGCCGCGGCCTCGGCCTGCATGCGCGACATCGGGGGCAGCGGCAGCGGCGGCGGCGAGAACTCGATGCACGGCTGCGGAACGAGTTCCGCAGTGGCAGGCGCTGCGTCGGCAGCGTCAGCACCTGCCTCGCCAGCGGCAGCGTCTGTGCTCCCTGCATGTATGGGGGCGTGGGGGGTGAAGGTCACAATGCATGTGGCTGGTTTCATGTGTCAATTGTAGATGGGCGCGCAAGTCGGTTGCAGCGCGTGCGTGGGCGTGGACACGCAGCACACGCAACGGCACAGGAAAGAAGCGACCAGTTTCGAATGGAAGGCACACACACACACACACACACACACCTGCGGCAGCAGCGCCAGCACCTGGTGTGTCCGTCTCCATCGACGTCCCAGCGGACCCCCCGCCGGCGTCATCACCAGCAGCGCCAGCTGCACCCTCCGCGCCAGCAGCGCCAGCAGCGCCGGTAGCGCCAGCAGCATCGTCGTCGGCCGCGGACGCGTCAGCAGCGGCAGCAGCAGCGTCAGCGGCAGCCTCTGCGTCTGCGCCCTCCTCGTCCTCCTGCGGCGGCACGTAGCTCGGCACGCCCGCCTGCGCGCGCGGGCACGAGACGGAAGGGCGGGTAGCGGGCGTGTCTCTTGGAAAGGTTCTGGTGAGCCAGAGGCATCGATTTTGCAGCGGAAACTGAAGAAATCCGGCGGTAGACTGTCCGTCAGCCTGCGCGCACAGGCACGAGGAGCTAGGGCGGGCAGCGGGCGTGTTTCTTGGAAAGGTCTTGGTCAATTAATGTATTACTGCCGGAGCACCGCCGGAGTGCCGCCAGAGGCATTGATTTTCGCGCGGAAAATGTGCAAAGGTCCGGCGGTAGACCGCCCGTCAGACTTGGAAGTATCTACCACCTCGCTGCCGCCTACGGAGACGCGGTGTGTGCCGCCTCTCCGAAGAAGCACTCTGTACCGTACTGGGCAGCGGGCAGTGATTTTGTTTCCAGTTTTTTCTTCTTCTGGAAGCCGGCGCGCGGACCGACGTCTCGTTGACCACCTTGACTGCTGCCTTAGCGTTGACCATTGCCCGTCAAATAAAGGTCATTTTCAAGCTCGTGACGAGCTCCATCTGATGAGATCGTCAGACCATCAAGCAATTTGGTTTGTTGAGCTCTATCTGGTGGAATCGTTCGGATCCAAATGGTTATACCCGATGGCTCCCAGGAGCCCAAAACAATTTTGACTGGCAGCAGGCGTGCCTCGTCACGGCGGTGCATGTCGAGTGCATGTCAAATTGTCGCCGAGTCGCAGCACAGAGAAGCAGGAGAAAGGGAACGGGTAGGAGGGCTGGCGTCACCGGGGTGCTTGTGCTTTGCCAACTACCGTACCGCTCTATGTACTTCACGGTTTGAGTAGTTCACGGCAGCCAAAATTGCCGTTTTCAGCTTCCTAACGTCCCAGAGGTCACGGCAGCCCCGACCCCAGACCACGCCTCCCGTCCCATTTCGCGGTAAAAAATGCACAAGAGCACTGCATGGGCAGCTTGTTCTGGCATGCTTCCTCTTCCCCGGGAGCGTCCCCCTCGCGAGGTTGATCGCCGCTGCCAGGCGACAGGTACTGGTAACCAAGACAAAGCTTCATTCATCCACCGAAAGGGCCCTTGACCGGACCCACCTCGTGCGTGAGCCGCGCGATCATCTCGTGCAGCCCGTTGAGGTCGCGGAACATCGTGGACGCGGGCTGCGAGTAGTCGATGAACGCCTCGAGGATCTTGACCGTCGTGGCGACGATGCCGAGGTGCTGAGGCGACGCGTTGCGCAGCATGGGCAGCAGCGCGCCAATCACGCCGGCGTCTGCAAGGGCAGAGCAGCCCTGCAAGGATGGGGAGACGGACGGTCGTGTGCGCGAGTGCGGGTCGTGTGCGCGTGTGCGGGTGGGTGTGGTGAAAGTCAGTGTACAGCGCAGCGCTGCCGCTGCCGCTGCCGCTGTCACCTGCACTTATGAGTGTATACTGAATTGGACACACAGAGACAAACACGCACCTGCGACGACGCCACCAGCGCGCTCACGGGCATGAGCATCGCGTCAACGAAGCTGTGCCGCTGCTGCTGCTGCCATCAGTACGTATGTAAGCTTATTACTACAACTTTTCAAGTCATCAACGAAACACACCGAGCATACACACACACGGACCTGTGACGACGCGACCAGCGCGCGCACGGGCAAAGCATCGCGTCGGCGAAGTCGGCCGTGTACAGCGCAGCGCTGCCGCTGCCGCTGCCACCGTCACCAGCACTTCTGAGGGTATACTGAATTGGACACAGAGACAAACACGCACCTGCGACGACGCCACCAGCGCGCTCACGGGCATGAGCATCGCGTCAGCGAAGCTGAGCCGCTGCGGCTGCTGCAACCAGTACGTATATAAGCTTATTACTACGACTTCCAAGTCATCAACAACACACACAGAGCATACAAACACACACACCGAAGATGACGCGACCAGCGCGCGCACGGGCATTAGCATCACGTCGGTGAAGTCGGCCGTGTACAGCGACGCGCTGCCGCTATCTGCCGCTGCCACCAGTACTAATGAGCAGCGTATTATGAATTGACCACACAGAGGCAAGCACACAACTGCGACGACGCGACCAGCGCGCTCACGAGCATGAGCATGGCATAGACAAAGTTGTGCCGCCACCGCTGCTGCCACCCTGTACTTATATAAGCTGAAGTTATCAAGAAAGCACAAGAGAGTAGGGTTGGCCCAACCCGTACTTTTCAGGCTGAATTTGTGCGTATATCCGTATAATACGTATAATACGTATAATACGTGCGTATAAAAAAACGCCTTCTGCTCATACATGGGTCGCTGAGGGAGTGAGATACGCCGTTGGAAAGCTTTCTTTACAAGGAGCATCTTTGCTATCGGTCTCATCATCATGCGCGCTACGGTTTTTCAGTAAATGCCAAAACAGTAATGTGCGCTCGCGTGGCTGCTCGGGCGGCCGCAGCCCGGTCATAACTGACGCTCCTTGTGCATGGATCGGAATCATTCAACTTGCATTGGAAAGCATGCTACAAGGGCTATTCAGATCACTGCTGGTATGCAGCAGAGCGCTGCAGCAGGGGGGGAGGGGGGGATCAGCTCACTTCTCCTCCTCCTCCCCCTCGAGGATCTCCTGCATCTCGAGGGAGATCTCCTCCTCAAACTCGTCCCCGTCAGTGATGATCACCGTCTCGCTGTTGCCGGAGATGAACACGAGAATCTCGCCCTTGATCAGGCCCAGGCGCGTGCGGTACTTGGTGAAGATGTGCCCCACACCGACCAGTTGCGCTCGCTCGCTGCGCTGGTCGCGTGCATGGCCAGCAGGCGGTCGGCGCACAGAGCGAGCAGCGGGAAGCCGTTGTTGGCCAGGTTCTTCGTCCACAGCCTGCGGCGGCTGCTAGCGGGCGTGATGATGATCTTGATCTTCTTGCCGTCCACCTCCTCCCGCCTTGAGCTGCACACCTTGTACAAGCTCTCGAACTTCTTTGGCAGCGGCTCCAGCTGCAGCGTAGCGAGCTCGAGGTGGAGCGCTTCGATTTGCTCCGGCTTGACGAACCGCTCGTAGTACGTCTTCTGAGATCGGGGTCGTCAATCAGCTGCAGGGCGACGTTCTTGAAGAAGAACCGAACCGGCCCATCAGCTTCGCGACGTCCTGCTGCTGCGCCGGACTGGGGCAGAACTGGGACATCGAGGGCTGGCCCGGCAGGGACGCGCCGCCCATGCCAGCAGGCCGGCGTCCTGCTGCTGAGCCGCCGCCAATGCTGCTGCCGCCCTCCATGCTGCCGCCCCCCATGCTGCCGCCCATGCGATCTGGGTCAGACAGATCGGCGCCGGCCCTGCTGGTGCCAGCCAGCGCTGCGCTCACCGATGCGCTCTGCTTGATCGTGACCTTGCACGCGTTGTCCTCGTTGAAGTGGTTCCGGCGAGTTGCGAGAGGTTGCTCGATGAAAACATGGTGCCGCATTCCTTGCACCTGCCCTTGATCAGAAGGCCGTCGTCCTCTGTCACGATGTATATCTTGCCCCACCACCTGGCCCATCCTTTGCTCTTCATCCTGATCAGCTCGGCGCGGCACTCCGCCGGCGCGTACAATTTGCCATTGATCGTCTGCTGGGCGGGCCTATCCCTTGGAGGGGTCCATTCTGCATCATACTAATCCTAGGCGCGATGCCGTTGTACGCTGCTGGGGGGACGGAGGCGGCGGCGGCGGGGTGTGGGGTGCGGAAAACGTTTTTTTTTTGCCCTGTATATTTGCTCGTTTTTTCATACGTATATGGCCACCCCCACCCAAGTCGAGCACACCTGCCCCCACTAACCTGACATGATTCAAAAAACGAAAATTTGAAGACACCATTCTCCCCCTAGGAGGCATGTCCGGACCTCATTCCACAGCCCAGAGCTTGAAGATTGTCCCAATGAGCTTGTGTTCGAAGGTCATTGCGTGTGGTTGCATGTGCGCGCGTCCAGTCGCCGTGCCGTGCGGCATGCGAAAACGCACAAACTGCCGTGCAGCACGGTACGGCGTCTGGTCGCGCGCACACGCAAACACACGTGACGCCCCTCGAGCACAAGCTAAATGGGGCAATCTTCAAGGGCTGGACAGCGCTAACTTGCCAGGGGGAGTCTCCTGGCGGCGAGGCCGTCGATCAAAAGTTCGGAATGCTCACACACCATGAGTGTCACGCAGACAAGGCCGCGCGTTGCGCCAGTCAAAGGCAACCTTATTGGTATACGTAGCAAGCTCGCGGCGCTGGAATGTGGTCCGGGCATGCAGTTTTGGCGGCGCACGGCGGCCGGAAAGTTCCATGCGCACATGCAGTGGGGGTGCCCCTCCCCCAGCGCACACGCCCACGCCCCTCCCCAGGCTTCGCGTCGGCAGTTACAGTTACATCGGCTTTCCAGCAAAGACTACCTCTAGTCCTAGTACCACCGCCTAGACCCAAGTCCAGTTCTGGCCCTAACAATTACTTGTGAGGGGCGGTAGCCACCAGCCGGCTGCCTGCCAACGTGTAGTCCCAGAGCAAAAAGGAGAGCTATTGTGCGACGCCTCCAAAATAGGTCCTAACTGCTTCTAGGGGATAGGGGGTCAAGTGGCGCTTGCCAATCTACTTGACCGCCGTGGTGGAGGGGCCGGACGCCTGAGGGGCAGCCGGACCGTACACCACGGCTCTCCACCCGACCCTATCCTGAGCACGCTCAAACGCCGTGTCCGAAAAAGTCTTCCAATCAGAACGAGTGCCACTAGTTTCGCCTAGCTGCTGAATCAGTAGCTTAAGAAAATAGTGTCGGGAGGAGGCTGGAGGCCGGCCTTGCTGCCGAGCCACATCCATTGTGCAGTCAAAAGTCGTACGAGGAAGACGAGAAGCCGGCACGCGCATCACATGGCCTAGCCACTGCATTGATCGCTTTGCCACAAGGCTCTCAATTGGCTCAGTGTCGCACGCCTGCCGAATATAAGTTAATCTGTGCCGGTCGACCAGGCGCACACCCAGAATGCGACGAAGGCAGTTAGAGTGGGCAACCTCCAATCGAGTCAGTTGTGTTTTAGTAGGGGCCCATGTTTCGCAGCCGTACAGAAAGTGGGGCAGCACGAAAGTGTTGTAAACCCGCATCTTAGACTGCACTTGCATCTTCTTGCTGGCCCAAATCTTATCAAAAGACGCAAACACGCCCAGCGCGCGACCGACACGCACACCGATCTCCTTTTCCACACCACCACTCTGGGTTATCCAACTCCCTAGATACTTAAATGCAGAGACGGTCTTCACTTCACCACCAGTCAGCGCAAACGTGGGCAGATCCGCGTCAAAATCTGCTGGCAAAATCATCACTTCTGTCTTGGCGGCGTTGATTTGCATGCCAAAGCTAGAGGACACTTTGTCAAGGATTTTCAGCATAAGCGCCAATTGAGCTGGGTCATGCGAGAACAAACATAAATCTTCGGCATACATCAGCATTACTATGCGCTCAACCGACGATGACAACACAGAGCCGCCGGCTCGGGTCACGACTGACACGCCAGCCCCCTCTGGCATCATGTCTAGCGCCTTTTTCACTATGTGGTCAATAAAAACATTGAACAACACAGGAGCAATGACGCACCCCTGTCGCACACCAGACGACACGGGGAATTCGTGCCCGATTTTCCCAGCCAGCCGCACGGCAGCTGCGGTGTTGGTGTGAAGATCCTCCAACAGATCAATAATGTGCGGATGAACACTATATAATCTAAGGACTCTCCACAGTGCCGCACGGTTTATGCAATCGTAAGCTTTAGAATAGTCGACAAATGCCACAGCCATGCATTGTTTGTACTCGGCATGTGCCGCGCTCAACGAGCGCAGAGTAAAAATCGCATCAACAGTGCCTCTGCTTTTTCTGAAACCACACTGAGCCTCATGCAACTGACCATCAACCTGCGTGGAGACGCGGTGCAGAAGTATGGCAGCGTACACTTTCCCGGCAATAGAGAGAAGGCTTGTACCGCGGTAGTTACCAGGGGAGTCACGCGGACCCTTCCCCTTATATAACGGTGTGATAATAGCAGTTTTCCGTTCCCTCGGGGCTCTCCACGACCGCCATACGGAGATGATGACCCGGTGGAGCCATGCGATGGCAGGTGGGCACCGCAACAGCATGGCGTCCAGCTGGTCACCGCCCGGAGCGGCGGCCGAGCGCAACGCTCGCACACACGCCTCCGTCTCAGCCAGGTCAGGGGGGCGCCCGTGCGCCTCGTCCACCTCTGTGGCGCGTGTGAGCTCAAACGCCGCTACATCGTTCTCCAGCTGGTTCAGGGTCTCGTCGCTGAGCTTGGTCTCCCCGCCATATAGCTTGTCGAATGACTCTGTCATGGCCTTCAGCACCCCGTCTGGACCGCTGTGCAGCGCGCCGAGACGTCCCGCATGGCAGGTGGGATCTGATGGCTGCGGCTGCGGCCCGCCAGCCTGTCGCACGCGCGCGCAAACTAGCGCAGATTCTTCTTGCGTAGCATGTCTTGCGCCTCCGCCACCCGCTGGCCGATCCACCTCTCCCTGTCTCTCTGCACAGCTGCGTCGGCCGCGCGGTTGGCGCGGTTGCGCTCTCGTTTGGCAGCAGCAGACTTGCTCCTGAGCCATGCCGTGTGCGCGCGCTGCCGGGCGTCCATGAGCCGGAGGGTGCGCTGCGACAGAGTGAACTGCCAGCCGCGCCGCCGGCGGCTGCCGCGTGGAGCGAGGTGGTTGGTGGCCACCTCGCGAATGGCAGCAGCCATCGCGTCGTACTCCGCCTGGGCATCAGCGCCCTCGGGCGGCACGGCCTCCAGCAGCCCAAAGCGATCGGACAGCTGGAGGTTGAACTCACGACGGACAGCCGGGCGCCGCAGTTGTGAAGAGTCCCATGCGCGCTGCTGAGAGCCGCCTGCATGGCGGGAGGCTCGCATGCGGAGGCGCATGGACAGCACCACCATGCGGTGATCGCTGTCCCAGGTTGGGCTCCTACGCACCCTACAGTCTGTCACCGCATGCATGCGGCGGCGCGCGACCAGGATGTAGTCCTTGACGCTGTGCAGGCGGCGCACAGAACATGCATGCCGTCTGCTCTGTTTGACAGCCATGGGGCTGATGTGGGTGTACTGGTGCTCAGGCCTGTGGGGGTAGAGAGTGTTGGCAGCGCGCAGGCTGCATGCAGTGGCAGTGTCGAGGAGCAGGCGACCGTTCCTGCTGGCCACCGCTGGCTCCGTGAGGGGCAGGTGCTTGCCAACGCATTCGTGGTCGGACACCGAGTCCCTCCCCACTGCTGCATTGAAATCACCTGTCGGCCCCACAAGCTTTCAATCATCCTAACACACATCTTGGTTGCCGCGGGTGGCGGCGGGGTGGCGTGGGGGGGGCGTTTGGGGCGTTTTCACGTTTTCGACAGTGTCAGGATTGTGTGACGACTTGGGTGGGGGTGGCCATATACGTATATTTACGGAAATACGTATATACGTATTATACGCACACAGCCAACCCTACAAGAGAGTATGGTATGCACTCAGCACACACGCACCTGCAACGACGCCACAGGCGCGCTCACGAGCATGAGCATCCCGATGACACCAGCGGTGCCGCTGCCGCTGCTGCTGCCGCCAGTACAAGTTTATATGAGCTTATTATTGTATTATTGTAACGTTCAAGTAATCATCAGCACACAGAGCAAACACAAACGCACCTGCGACGACGCCACCAGCGCGCTCACGAGCATGAGCATCGCGTCGACAAAGTCGGACGTGTACAGCGTCGCGCCGCCGCCGCCGCTGCCGCTGGCGGCGGCGGGGGCAGTGGAGGCGCCAGCAGCCGCAGAGGGCTGAGATGCAGACGCTGCCGCCGCCGCTGCCTCTGGCGCCGCCGCTGTGTCGATCTTGACCACGTCGCCGACTGCCTTTGCCTGGTCCACCATGCTGGCGATCGCCTGAGGGGAAGGAAAGGGGAAAGGGTATAACGTTAAGGCCAGGGGGAAGAAAATAATCCAATGGGGGGAGATGGAGAGAGAGGGTGGGGTGGGGTGAAGAGAAACAGAAAAATCACGAGAGCGATCTGAGGCCTGGTTCACCATGCTGGCGATCGTCTGAGGGGGGAAGGGGGAAGGGGTGTAACGTTGGGGCTGGGAGGGGCAGGAGGCAGGAATGAAGCTGTGGGGGAGAGAGAAAGAGAGAGATGAGGGGGGGGGGAGAAAAAGACAGCGCGCGCGAGAGAGAGAGAGAGACCAGAGGCCTGATCCACCATGCTGGTGCCCGGCTGGTTGGAGGGGGGGGGCTATAACGTAAAGAGGGGCCGAGAGGGGCTGGGAGGGGTTGCTTGATCGATTGTACAGTCTGTCGGACGCCTTTGGTGGCGCATAAGAGTAAGTGGCAGCAGGCAGGAATCGAGCTGGGCGAGGGAGAGGGAGAGGGGGAGACCAGCACACAAACACACACACACACACCTGGTGCAGCAGCATGGACAGCACTCCTCCGTTGGCGCGGCTCGACACAGCAGCCACGATGGTTGCCGCACGCGCGCGGTCAGACATCTGAACAGCGAGCGCGCGAACTGCAAAGGCGCGCAGGTCCTGAGGCACGCCCTTGTCCGCCTGTGGTGTGTGTGTGTGTGTGTGTGTGTGTGTGTGTGTGTGCATGTGCGTTGGGGTGGCGTGCGCTCACCATCGACAGGACGACTGCCGCCACACGTCAGCCCCTAATTGCCCCACAAGTGTCCCACAACTGCCCCATAACTGCCCCAACGACCAACCACCCGCAACAAGGTCGCGGACCAGTCCACGCCCGCCCGTAACTGCCCCATAACTGCCCCACAACTGCCACAACCACCAACCTGCACCAGCGTGACAAGGTCACCAACCAGCTCTGGTTCCGCCTGGAACAGCGGCTGTAGCTCCTCTGCGGGTGGGTGTGTGGGTATGGGTGTGGGTGTGGGTGTGGGTGTGGGTGCGGGTGTAGTTGTGGGTGTGGGAGGGTAGGGGGGTCAGTGTGTGTGCGCGCATGGACTGGAACACGAGCAGTAACAGTAACAGTAACATCGGCTTTCCAGCGAAGACTACCTTCGTGTCCTAGTACCACCGCCTAGACCCAAGTCCAGTTCTGGCCCTGACAATTACTTCTGAGGGGCGGTAGCCACCAGCCGGCTGCCTGCCAACGTGTAGTCCCAGAGCAAAAAGACGGCTATTATGCGACGCCTCCAAAATAGGTCCTGTACTGCTTCCAGAGGATGGGGGGTCAAGTGGCGCTTGCCAATGGACTGGAAAACGACGCGGAATGCCACCAGCACACGTACCGTACCCACGCTGTGCCTTTGCGCCTAATTAAGTCAAAAAACGCCCCGCAAAGGCAGCGCAAATACGAAATTAAGTAGGAAAACGCGCCGCAAAGGTAAAACAAAGTTCCCTTCGGACTTCGAACCCGGGTCAGGACGCTCTACAGGCCCCACAAGGGCAGCGCAAAGGCAAAATAAGAAATCCCTCTCGTGAGAGCGTGAACATCTAAATAAATAGGCCTTTAGCATACCCCCGCAAAGGCACAGCGTGGGTATGCACCCTGCGGTCCAATAAGAACCTAGACCATGCACCCTGCATCCAGCTACGAACTGAACCGAAAGCCCCAAACCCTGAAAACGCACCCGTCGGCAGGTTGGACTGGAACACGACGCAGAACGCCATGAGCCGTACGCGCACCAGCTGCCTGCGCGACTCAAGGCTGGCAAAGCCCTGAGCGACGCGGATCTTGGCGAGGAGGGGGAACCTGCAGAAATGTGGGGAATGCGTGTGCGTGTGCGTGCGCGGAGGGGGGTGGGGGGGCAAAGCCCTGTGTGACGCCGATGTCGCCGAGGAACTATTCGATGCACGCATGCGTGCGCGAGTTCCGGAACGGGC